>BSBN01000239.1:21800000-22342243 GCA_027924645.1 Cunninghamia lanceolata
CCTCACTAACACAACCGACCCGAAATAAATACAATATACTTATTCAAAATGCCTGTTTACATGATCCATTGCTCCTTGGAAACCCCTTTGATGGTTTTAGAAGAAGACATTTTGAATGAAGAGACACATTATACTCAAAAGGGTTTGATATGCAAGTTTAATAATCTCTTGCCTAGTCTGCAAAATCTGCCCTCGTAGATATCTCAAAGTTGGCAGTCATTTTTCAAGAAATCTGTAGATATTTACCCCTATGCACAAGGTTTTTTTGTTTGTGAATTAGTTGAGGATAGGGAGAGAATTCTAGAGATGGGACCATGGTTTTGGGTCAAGGTTGTTCTGCTTCTTAAGCCTTCATATCCTGCCTTCAACCCTCTATTTGAATCCTTCTTAGTGCTTCCTGTGTGGGATAGACTTGTATCTTCCATTATAGTTTTGGGTTGATTTGTGTTTAAAAAACATTGGTAATTCTCTTGGTACCTTTTTGGCTCTTTCTCCAAAGACTAATGCTCTTTCCTGTCCCACATTTGCCCAGATTCAGGTAGAGATATATATCTCAAAAGATTTACCAACTGAAATTTGCTTGAAAGTTAAGGATCAAATCTCAAAACAACAGACTGATTATGAAAATTTGGCCTTCCGTTGTCAAAAGCGCTTTGGTGTGCAGCATTTGGCTATTGATTGCTTGAAGTTGAAAGGTAAGCCTAAAATCTTAGGCCAAGCCTCATGGTGAAGGATGCTTGACCATGTTATTTGAAGGTTTGTGGGTCGTCATAGGGCAGTCCTAGGAATCCCTCCTCTTCTGCTATTCCTCTTTCCATTGGGGTACTTGCTAAGGAGCCATTTAAGCCCCTGCCATATCCTACTTCAGGGGCTAAGAAGCCTGCTACTCTCTCCTCTGAGAATATTGTGGTTGATCCTATGGGTTTGTCTCTAAGTCCTAAGGTTGTGGTGCCCTTGTCTACTTTGTTAGGCAGAAGATATCAATTAAATGCAAATAAAGATTAAACAAAGGAATGAAAATACACAAAAAATAATAACAGCGAGAGACAAGTTTTAACGTGGTTCACCCAAACCCGGGCTACATCCACCAACAGAGAGTCCAATATTATTATCCAGTAAAACAAACCAATTACAACCAGCAATCCTTGCAACTCAATACTGCTGCAAAATGCTACAATACATCAACGAAAACCCTAACCCTTAGCTGTTTTTATCAAACCTTATGTCGGTTACAAAAATAGGGTTTTTTATGTCCGCCAATAGAAAAAAATAACTCCCGACGCCTTTATAAAATAATAAAAAACTGTTTGACGTTTCGGGGGCGCTGCCCCTTGACCCCGCCCTATATCGTGACAGGGAACACGCCAGGGGCGCTGCCCTTGGACCCTGCAAGGGGCGCTACCACTTGACCTCGTCTTGGGGGTGCTGCCCCCAAACCCCCACAAAGGGCACTGCCCCTTGACCCCGTTAGATAATTTGGGGGAGAACCGCGCCAATAAAAGTGGGGTAAATTTAACCTCCGAGTTTGATTAGGCTCCATATAACAACATACTTTGCCTTTGGCTTGCCCTCAGGTTTTGTTGTCGCTGACTACTTCACCTATTCCTTATCCTAATCTGCCTCATGCTGCTTCTTTATCGGTTCCTTCACCCCCTCCTCAACTAAGGGATTTGTGGCCTTCAGTTTTGGACTTTGTCTCTAGGTTGGGTTGTTAAGAGCGTGTTGGATGCCATGGAAAGTGATGACCTAGGGAAAGGTGTTTGGACCCCTGTTTCCTATAAGAAATCAACATTGAAGGATGCCTCTCAAATGGTTTTGCACTCTCATTTGAAACGCCATTAGTGTTGTTTCTTAGGTTGCCTCCTCTGAGAGTCTGGTGGTTAGTCTCTTGAACTTTTGCAGTTCCTTTCTTGTTTCTTTTAGTTGTTACTAGTATTCATAAATTGTCTCTTTGCCAGATACACCCCTATGTGGGCTGCTCTTGCAAGCCTTTGCTTGTCATATTTGTAGTTCTATTATCTTGTTTTATTTCTCAAGTTGGGGCCCCTCAATAGATCCCCATAATCTTATCTAAAAATAATAGTAATTAAAGGTTAAGTAGTTCAGATTTTTTGTTAATGTATAGAGAAACCTTCTGAAGAAAGATAACTTCTAGAATAGTGAAATTGAAAAGCTAGAGATTGAAACTAATTTTGAGTGTTGTTTAAAGGATTTGGAATCAAGGAAGAACTGATTTCAATAATTAAACTCAGAAAATCAGAAGTGGAAGCAAACTCTAGAGTTGAATGAAATCTTGGAGAGAAACCTAAACCCTAGTTTGCATATTAAAGTCTTGAAACGAAATATAACACTAATTTGATAATGGGATTAATGAGTTTGTTACAAAATTGAACTGAGTGTCGTGTATGCTATTTGACACATACTTGATCCATAAATTTTAGTCTTAGGTTTTAGGAAGCATGTATTCTCTTCTTGTACTTGATTTTGTCATAATAAGATGGATTTGTATCAATCTGAGTGATTGAATTTAATTTCCTATTGATCATATATTTTTGAGCGTTCACTGGATCAACTGAAGCATCTATATTTGGTCAATTTATTTCTTGTGCCTTCGGGTTTGTGCTTGCGTCACATCTAAACTAATTTTGTGAATTCTTGGTTTGTTTGAAGGCAAGTTTTGAAATTGAGTTGACCAAAGTGTAGTGGAAATGCTAATGAAGAGATTTGAGAAAAAAAATTCTCAAAAACTTGTACCAAGACACTATGGTAAGATCAACACATACAATAATGGCAATAAGACAATGTAGAAGTTAGATCACACACAACACGAGATGTTTGTGGGCCAAGATGCCCTACTATCCAATATATGTAGAAATAGAATAAACCCTTGAGGTAGGGTAACATTGTACAATATTCCTTATGGAAAAAGCCACTTCATGCTATATCTCCAAGAGATCCCAAACACATGCATACTCTTCATGTATCCTTATAATGATATTCACCTTCTTTATATGGACCTCCTCCCAATAACATAATGGAGGGGTATACCACTAAACCCATGAAGGCTTCCTAATTACCTAATATAATTCATGACCCAATATAGCTAACTTAAGGGATGTGTGCCACATGTTGGCATCTCCATCCACCTATATACATTATAATATCATATCCTTAATTACATAGCATGCCATCCCTCCTTGACATGTTTCGTCCCTGAAACATGAGAAGAAGCCAAATAGAAAGACCCCTACAAATCATTACAAATATGATGCCATGTCCTATCATCCAACCATCCATAGGTGATCTTCATGGTGGTTTTACCTTGATGGTACCTAGATCCCATCTTTGATCCACACTTTGCTGCACCCATCTAATTCCATTCTTCATCATAGTACATCCTCCTTTTCTACCATGAATAGCCATTACTTTTATGATGTCACTAGTTGTTGTAATTGCTCCTTTGATTCTATGTAGATCCATAGTGATTGACTTGTTTATTCCATGTGGTATCATGCCTCCATGATGGTTTACTCCATGATTCTTGCCTCTCACAATGATGTGGATGTCCATATATTGCGCCCTTTGCTATTTCTAGAACCTTATTTGATTCTTCGCCCTTTTTTGCCACTTGTTTTGTTGGCTCATGATGGGGAATAATCTTTTACTCTTGTAATGTCCCCTTTTTCGTGAGCATCAGAGTTCGAAGGGTTAGCCTATCAATTGACCCTCGTGGGCTAGTGTGGTGGATTAGAGGGTCCAGTTTGGGCGTTATGGAGCTCTTCAGGTGGTAGTTGTCAGTGTTTATCTCTCCAGATCCTTCATATGTTCTAAGGCATTGATATACAGAGGTTTCTGGTTTCGTTTTGAGGGACTTACTATTTATAGTAAGTCAGTGGATGTTAGAGAGGGACCCTTACTATTTTTAGTAAGGCAGTTGGGTGCACAGTGACTACAATGGTTAACTCCCAGGTTCAGACGAAATTGAGAAATAATGATTATTTGTGGAGTTATGTTATTTTAATTATTAATAAAGTGATTACTTTATTAATAATTATTTATAAAGTGCAATTATAAAGTTTTAAGTTCACTTTATGTCCAATGGGGCCATGACCCTCAAAAAGGTCACTTAAAGTACATTAAATATTATTATGTTGAGAGGAGGTGGACTTGAAAAGGAAATAAAATAAAGTGAATGTGGAGCCTAGGTTGGAAAAAGAATAAAAAGGCATTTTTGGAGTTCATTTGGCATGATTGAGAATTTGATAATTGATTTGGATATTTTCCTTTGAGCTGCAAACTAGGGTTTCAGCCAATTGAAATGAATAAAGATTACAATACATAGCCTCCATGAATACTTTTGAAACATCAAGCTCCCTAATTGCACTCTATGTGAACAAATAAATGAGAATCATGTAACCACACATCCCAATCCATGCTTCCTCTCCTCACATATGCAACCTACAAGAGATGCTCAATCCAAATGACAACCAACCTCAACAACCATTCATGTGCTTGCTTTTATAGAAATAAGCTTGCACAAAACCACCAAATGGTATTACATAGTGTTTCTCAGGTTTCCGGGATGGGGGGACGGGTTTCCGGGGACGGCAAAAAATTTCTAAAATTTTGGGGAAGGCGAGGGGACGGCTATTATAATATATTTTAATAAAAATATATATAGGTTCAGAAGTCATCTCCTCCAGTTCAGAAGTCATCTCCTCCAGTTCAGAAGTCATCTCCTCTATCATTCCACAATCCCCAGCGCATGTAATCCATATTGTTATATTTACAGTAGGAAATAAAATGAGTGTAAAGTTGTAAACTTTAAAGTATATCTCTATGGGCTATTTTTCACTTTCAGTTTCAATTGAATAGCCTCGTATAAAATGTTCAAAAGTTAGATTTGTCAGCTAATAAAACTTTCAACACTACTACAGAAAGTTATTACATTTGATACAAAATTCATGTAGTAATAGTAAATCCTGTTTCTAATTTTTTTACGTGGCTTACACTGTAAATATTAAATATTTTAAGTTCCCTCTTAAGACTTTTGTAATTTTTTTCTTTTGTATTGAACTAGAAGTTTGGATTCCGGAACATTAACAATTTAAGTTTAACACCGATATATTTGTAAATTTTTAATATACTGTCAACAATTATAAATTGACAAAATTGTGTCAAAATTTACTAATTTAAATTTATTTAGCCATACACAGGTGTCAAAATTTAATTATTGTTTGAGTTATTAACTTATTATACTGTATTACACTTTACAGTATTACAATTTACTGTACTACTATATTAGTATATACAGTCATAGACTCATAAGTTCATAACTCATAAATTATTAAATTATAAATTAATAAAATTATACTGTATTCAGTATTACTAATTTAGTAATTTACTATATTACTTATTAGTATATACTATATACTATATCAGTGTAACTGTATTATAATTTATAAATTAGTAATTACTATATACTGTATAAAATTTAAATAGTAAATAGTAACTGTAATACTAATTACTAAATGAAAATCAATTTTCATAATAATTTATAAATATTAAATAGTATATACTAATTACTAATAGTAATTTTTCCCTCTATCGCGATAATTAGCTGATAGGCTTTTATATGTGAGCATTATATTGCTCGGAATTGTCTCACGCCGGGAAATTTTTTAAGCTCATCCGTTGTGCCTATCGGCGTATTCCTTGAAAATCGAATGGTAAAACTAAATAAGCTATTGAACATTGCAAATCGAATGGTAAACTGTAAATACTAAATACCTCTGGTGAACGGGCCTGAGACTTAGGAAATCCGAAATACCTCTGCGTCAATGCGTTTTAGGGTTTCGCTAAATGCAACGCGTTTTAGGTTTCGACGCATTCAATTTTTTTGCTTTTTAAAAAATGTAGGTCTTACACACGTCCTTGGAGCGCCAAGGAGTCCCGAAATTGTGGGACGTTCCCAGGGGACGTCGGCGTGGTGCAGGGGGCGTCCCTGGGACGTCCCCTAAAAACAATAAATTTTCAGAACGTCAGGGGGGCGTTCTGTGCCCATCCCTGAGTCCCCAGAACGTGCAAAACGTTCGGAGCGTCAGAAAACCCCTAGGGACGCGTCCCTGGGGTACACTGGTATTACATAACCATGCCCCTTAAAACCATGAGCTCACTAAACCATGTCCCCCTTATTTACTTTTTGATACTAAGTTTTTTCTTTTGGTCCTAAGTTTTTCCAATATCAAGTATTTTCCCAATTTGCAACCCACATTAAATATTTAGCCCAATGTTACATACAATTTGCAAGTGGCCCCGAGAATGCCTAACCCATTGTGATGTTCACATCTTTATGCTGCACCACAATTAAATATTAAATTTTACATTATAAGCATTATGCAAGGTGTACAACACACCTTTTCCAATAGACAATATAGATGAGTTGATGGAGGTTGTAGTCAATTCGACGCACTTGAAATTAAAGTGCCAAAAATTCAGTCATTGATTGGCAATAATGGGAGAGTTTTTCATTGACAACTAGATAAGAAGAAAATGATTCCCAAGTCTCCTACTATCCTCACCAAAGAATTCATTGAGAAAGTTCGACTAGCTATTGAGAAAGATGGGACACCAGAACCGGTGTCACTAGATTCTTCAAATTCTTCTAGTTCAAATTCAAATGAGGAGCTTTCAAATTGTCAATTGTGGTTAATTCTATATTTCCTATTTTTGGGCGGATGAGGAGCACCTATGTTTGGGTTGTTTTATTCTTTATTTGTTTAGATTAGATTTGCTTTAAAGTATCTTTCTTTCCTACTTTTTATATAGCTTTTTGGAGTAGCTTTAAAACTTTGATTTTCAAATCCCCTAAATCATATTTATTGTAACCTATGAATAAGTGACTTGGAAACAAGATATTCTCAATGGTAGTTGAAGTGAAGCTCATTCTACAGAAATTATCATTCACTTTTTTCATCTGAGTTTCATGTGTGTTTGTGTACGGTTTTATTAAGTGGATTAAAGTGAAAAACAATATTGAGCTTTGTATCAATGCTGCCCTTCATCTTGGCAAGTAACTTTGTGTGATTCTAATGGTTCGTCTTTCTAAAATATTGCATCGTGGTTTGGTGTTAGAAGTAATTTTTGTTAAATCATTTCTTGTGTATTGTGGATCTACTACTAGTCTCTATTTTCAGCCAATTAGGAACCATTCATGATTTAATTTAATTTGTTTCAGTTGCAAGTTTTATTCATTAAAAAAGCTTTGTTTATGAGAGAAGAACCTGTCAAGTTCTGTTCTCATCCTCCGAGAACCAAAAAGATAGGGAAAAGTTTATTTTTCAGTTATTTCATTTATGCAAACCCCATTGATGATGTTGTAAAGTGTGTATAACTGTGAATCTTGTTCCTAGTTTAGGGTTTAGGTTAGTGTTTAGTTTTCATGGAGCTTCCCCTGCTAATTTGAAAAGAGATTTATTCTTGTGTGCTGTTCCCTTTTGTGTTGTCTCCAAAAAGACAAATTAAAAACGCTAACAAGTTGCAGCACAAAAGGTTAATTTTTCAACAGATGCATGCAAGATATGAGCTAATTCTAATCTAATGGAAGACAATTTTAGCAACAAATCATAAGAACAAAGCGGCTTCCATGAGAAGCAGAACAAAAAGCATGTCTAAAACTTTTCGTGTCTTTTAAAGCTTACGTAAAAGTAAAATATGTTTATTGAAATTGATTCTACCTGGTTTCCTAATATAATAATTGTCATTAGGTTTCCTAATATAATAATTGTCATTAGCTGTCTACCTTCCATCCATCAATGTATAAGAACCTGGTGAGATACTTCAATGCCTGCATGTCAACCATATCTTGAGTGTGGCAACTTAAGGTGATAGTCATAAGGTTTGTGTTTGTGTTTGGCAAGGAAAAAATTCAGAACAAGTTCATTGGCTGATAAAAATTGAGCAAAACTTTGTGAGTTAGTTCAAAGAATACAAATGTGCATTTTTTATTTTTTTATTTAAAAAAGAATATAAAAATATGACAAAAGGTGATATTAAACATGACATTTAAACTATTGATGATCATACTACCTAATAAATAAAACTCAAAATATTGATATCTATAATTATAAATTCATATTTATATTTAATAATTATTTCTTTTGGTCAGTTATATTTAATAATTTTTTATAAACATTCAATATTCATATTTAAAATCAAATTTTTTAGAAAAATCTTACGAAATTTTTTAAGCCTAAAACTATAACTTAAATATAAAATATTATATTAATATAATGGTATACTAAATTAATCTAAAATTATAAATGTTAAATATTAATTATTAATTATTATACACAGTGACACACCCACACATATATTACTACTATACGATTATAGTTTTAATTTTTACAAACTTGGGTGACGGTGGCACAGTTTTAATTTTTACAAAACAGAGTGATGGCAGCACTAATGCAGGGTAGCATGGGATGAGAAGATGGACAATTAAACAAACAGCAAACAGAAAAAAAAACCCTAAGAATTTTGCAGTACCATTATTAAAAGATCAAGTGCCTTTAGCAGTCGCCAGTATGGATGAATTTAATGGGCGATTTTAAACAATTCTTTACACTTAAATTAAAACTGTCGAATTTTGAATCTTTGACTATTGGTGAATTCTGTGACGCTTCTGATAGCATTAATTTATACTTTTCATCCATCATTGTAGAAAACCTAATAGGTGACTACAATCCTAGAAATGCTCATTGTTATGCCAGTTCCTAATGTTACTATTTGTATAGTTTTCTAGAAACTATACTATTTCCAGAATTTTCAAGGAGAAAAATAGTTTACACCCATTCAATAGAAGATAAAGAAGACCAAGATTGGCAGTGGATGCTTCATGTGCCAAATATTTTTTCCTACTACTTTGGAAATGCTAGAAAAACACATACCACACACCCGCCTCGAGCAGTACCATCAAGCTTGGTCAAGATGAAGCCAGTAACACCTATAACCTGGCAATTATTAAACACAGTAAGATAACAAAAATATCTTTCCTATCTATGACAGGTCAATCAGAAAAGACATGATTGAATGTTAACAATAACTTTAGCTATAAATATAGAATATTTTATGCTATTAAAGAGCACTAACAGGTAAATACCATCTAGCAAAGAAAAATATGTGTCGGTAACCTGTTGTGACTAATTTTAGCAGTGGTTCAATGCATTCCACATTTTTACAAGATAAAAATGATTAGTTTTTAGTAATACTATCTGCATCTGCTTAGATAAGCATATCTCGGCCTTGAACCAACAGTGATCTGCATTTCACAATAAGCTACTACTGAATGATCAAGGAAAGAAATAAAATTTATAGAAGTTGGTTTTTAATTCCATAAAATATTATCTATCATGGTAACTTGTTAATTTTATTCAGGTATCACGTACATAGTTATTTCAGTATTACGTAAGTAGCCACAAAGAAAAAAAAAATCTTGAAAGTAGATAGTGTATAGTGTACCGGTTGATTAGGATTTCTATGGCATATGTCCAAGGCAGCCACCTGACAAGCCAAACAGCATCAAAAACATGCTGCCACATCACTAAAGTACTTGTAGATTGAAGAATGATCAAGTGGTTAAGCCCTTTTTTCAGTTGATTTAGAGAAGGGAGAGATGAATTTGTAAACCTTGTCAGTACAAGCACAGTCAAGAAGGACAATGGAAGGGCTAAGGAGAGGACTGTTGATGTAGGCACGTCAGAGGGTGCCAACAGCAAGGAAGAAAGAATTGCCATCAAAGATGAGAGTAGATCCAATGATAAGAGAACTGTCGATAACAAAGGGAGGACCAACACTGACAAATATGCAGTAACAAGCAATGACTCAAAGGAATAAGCTAGAAGGCCTGATGAGCGCTAAGGGGATTATGGTGTGGAGGCTAAGACCTGACTATGCTGATGGGATTCAAACATGGTATGACCATCGACCGACCATTTCCACCAAGGGAGGAGAGGATTGTAAGTTGAAAGATGAAGAGAAGATAGGCAGAGCCTTGAATCAAAGGGAGATACCACCAAGTACTTCTAGAATGACCATCCAAGCAAATCATTGTGACGCCACTAGGAGACAAACAAAAATTACCCAAATTTACATGGGGCAATAATAAGACCTCATCCATCATTGCAATATATGCATCTCCATTTGGATTGCTAATGGTCAAGTCGAGAACGGCTACTACATTAAGTCATTTTTGAAAACCCTAAAAGGGGTAGCCAATGAAGGGTTTATAGAACATGACAAGACCGGCTTCAAAACTTGGTAAAGATTGAACAAAGCCTCTGAAAAATAGTTCAAGTTGTCAAGGGCGATGACTTGATTGTCGCGAAGATTTACAATATAAAATTGGAAAAGAAAATTTTCATCCGAGCATACAATCAACAATCTAGAGAATTAATTTACAAGCTAGAACACCACCTTGCCAACTTTTCTGGAAGCCCTGAGAGGCATAGTTGAAAAACTTGAACTTGGCAATTACTCGGCAAACCCAAAAAATTTAAAATCTTGGGACTTGGGGAAAACTCGGCAATAACTTGGCAGATTTATCAAACATTTAAATATACATAATTTTTTTATAATATTCTTCAAAAAAACACATTTTTGAATTTGTAGAATGTATTACTCATTTCCTTCATATATAAATCAAAATACATATCATAGACCAAAAAATGAGTTCAACCTCTGAATACATATGAACTTCAAGTTTCATTATCAATAGAAATTATAAACCATAAAACTGTAACTTGGGCACAAAATTGTGCTTTGATGGGAAAATATAATGGATAGTGATACATTTCAAAACCAAATTTGATCACCTTTTAGAATGATAATTTAGGGGAAATAATATAATAGAGTGATACTGCCCACGCTCTACAGGCAAGATTTTGCTTGTATTTTGAATTGTATCTAGTCTTCTATTATAAGGTGAGGCCGGCTGTTGATTTTATCCATTCTAGAGAAAACATAAAATTTGACAAATTTGAATGGCTGTAGAAAAATGTGCTTTGTTGTTGTAAGTCACAAACAAGTTTAATAGTGATGTTTGGGTAATTCTATAAATGTCAACTCTAATAATCACGGAACACCATTGTCAAATCTATAATTTTGGATAACTCTATAGATGTCAACTCTTTACAGTTACAAAAAACCAATGTCAACTCTATAATTTGGGTAGCCATATCTTGTGGAGTATTATGTTAAATTGTATTCTTCTTATTATAGACTGAGGCCAACAGTGTAGTGGTGAAGGGCTTAAAGATGGACGATGCATTTTTGTTTTACTAGTGGGGACTTCGCTAAATGTATGCATTGATGTTGCTCTTGCTTTTTGTTTTAACAAAACACCAATGCATGTTCTTTTTGCCATCTATGGGAGAATAGGAATCATTGTACTCTATACCAATGACTCCACAAATTGTCCAAGCCTCAAGTCGAAAATCATCCAAAATAGTCCCAGAATCGCGATTATTTTCCCACATGCGCCATCACCCTTTTTTGTCCAAAACCGTGCAAATTTTATGTCATGTTCCTAACTGAAAATTTCACAACTCCAAGAAGATATCAAATACCACAAATCCGAATAATGTAATGATAATCTTGGGAACACCAATTGTTTTTATCAAATTCTGATTTCTGCCCTAGATTTCCGTACTTCCACTAATTCTGCCCTAACCCTAGGTCTGATATAAATATTCAGATTTGTACAATTACAGAATTCACATAGTTCAGTCCTTCAATGATCAAATAAAGGTCTCTCATAGGTTCACTCAAACAAGGAGAGTATATTCAACTTCAATGTGCTTATGAAACAAATGATAACAATGGCATACTTATGAAAATATGATCTGCTGTAATATGATCAGGTCTGCAATAATATACTGCTGGAATTTAGAATATAAGGCATACATATTATGACAACAAGGCAACAAACTGCCCAGCCACAAAGTAGACTTCAGTACCAATCAAAACATACCAATTTGATGCTATAACAAGCCTCGAGAAGGCCGAATGGACATTGATCAGTCTGCTATGATAAACCTGCTGAAACCCTAGTCTGCTGCAGTCCAAAACAGTCACAAATCTGCCTTAAAAGGCAGGTCGCCCATCCATGAATTAGGTCGCACAGGGTTTAGAATAAATCCTAAACAAGTTCGCCTATCAATGATGCTCAAGATTTCCTCAAAAGAGGTTCGCTTCAGCCTTATGATGTTCGCTCATGAGGAATGCTTCCAGCTGGTATGAGTGATGCTCTAAATCTTCTATGAGAAATGCTCTCCTTAGCTGATGCACAATTCTGCCCTAAAATCTGCTTCAAACCTTTAAGTGCACATGAACTCCCGTGGTGGAATTCTCCCAAAGTTGGTGAATGGGGTCATCACCATTCAAGGTTGAGGGGCCATCTCCTCAATCCATGACAAGGAAACAAGTCCTCAGCCAAAGAAGTGAAGAACACAAAACAACTTCGATGCTTAATGATGCCTTGAATGCCACCAAGGCTCTTATATTTATACATGACTTTCATCCTTATCTCATGCTGGCCGACCTAGGCTTATTGCATTGTTTTTAATTATAAATTCCTTTTCTAGAGGGCCGACCAGGTGTATAAAGGCTAGGCGCCCAAAGTAGAGTGAAAATAAAGAATATTATTTTTATTATCCCTTTTCTCCTTCAACAAAGTCGGCCTCCTAAGCATGAAGATGTCTGTGAACAATGTTAGTGCTTGGCTTAAGTGGGAAATGACCCTCCATGGTGAAGATACCCAAGATATGAATGATAAACCTCCAAACATCAAGGGTGAAGTGATGAAATGCATCCATGATGAAGTCAATAAGCATGATGAACTCCATAGCCTTATGATCCTGATGAAGCATCCGTATGAAGGTAGCCCAAATGTAATGATGATCCTCCAAACATCAAGGGTGAAGTAATGGTCCCAATGCAATGCATCCATATAAGAGTCCACAAGATGAAGTCCATACTCCAATATGAATATGTAGGAAAGTTCTGGAGAATGCAAGTCATTTCAAGCCAAGTACCCATGAAGGTGAAGTGTCAGCATCCATACATCCTATGAAGTGAAAGGATAGCCCCAATGATGGAACCCGATCTCTCTCAGTACCTCGAATCCACTTGAAAGTGCAATAATGTACAAGATGGTAACCATTCCAGAGAAAGGGACATGACATTTATGATTTTAGGTTTAAAAACATGTACTAATAACTGTTTTTTCACGGGTTTTCCTATCAACGCAATTTTTTCTGTTTTCAGCAAGTTCTGTCGATTTTTTTATGCATATTTTTCCTAAAAAGCACTACAAGTTTTCATAAAAACCGGTGACGAGTTATTCCACAAGTAACTTGCGGCCGGTTTGGACGTGCAATTACTTGCAATTTCTGCAAGTTTATTGCAAGTTTTTCATCTATGTCAAGAGGGATAGCTAGTGATTGCTATATGGAATTTGACTTCAAAACTTGGTAAAAACTGAGTAAAACCTTGGGAAACGAATTTTATTAAAGGATGATGACGAGATTGTTGCAAAGATTTACAATATAAAGCAAGGAAAGAATTATTTCATCCAAACATAAAATCAACGATTCAAAGGGCTAATTTTCAAGTTAGAGAATCCTCTTGCCAACAAGTTGAAGAAAGATAATTTGTTGAAGGCCTAAGATCAAAAAGCTTATACTAAAATTAAGATTGTGCCACTAACAAGTATAGCAATGCATATATGGATTTGGGAATTGGATTAGACCAATGTCAAGGTGAAGGTCAACTCTAACAACAACAATGGAGATCTAATTAAGCTTGTATCCATAAAAAGGAAAAAAAGTATGAAAAGGATGTTCACACTTGAAGGGAGGAACTATGAAAGACAAAACGAAGGCATGGTGCACAACTTGTTGCACCAAAGGGCAAATGAGTGTAAACTTTCCCAGCAACTAGTTTTGAAAGCTTCACACTACAAAGTTCAAAATATGTAGTAGGGCAGATAACCAAGCCAAAACTAATGGCAATGGTTGATCAATAATCCAATGTCATACACACAAAATAGTGAAGTTAATTTTGCATGTTATTTTTCAAAAAAAAATTAACAAAGTTGACTTGCTAGAAAAAATAAAGATCTTAGACGAACAGAAATCTAGTATTCCAAATTAAAAAAATGCATAGTTTGGCTTAAACAAGTATGTACCCCAAATTGTTGTTGTGTGAAATTTTCTTTCCCATCACTGTTTGTCTCCTTGTTTGCCAATGATTGAACCTGTTGCTTTTCTCCTTCCAATCACATGCTTCAATACACCCTTCACATCTTTATGTTAGTCCTGCCGCTGTTTTTCTTCCTCTGTTGTCTTGCCATAGTCGACCATGTTGGCCCTATGTTCATCCCATTTTCTTATAAAAATTCAATATTGCCCTAGCACCGACCCTCAAGTGCTAACCCTCTACTGTGAATTCTTCTTTGTTTGAACAAGGTTTTATGGTGACTATTACCATGAATAGAAGAATGATGTTTTCCTTAGTTCATTGGCCCCTAGCCTACCCTCTCTAACTAGGGTTTCCTCACTCTAGTAATGGTCTAACCTGCTCTAATACCAAATGTTAGAAGAAAGAAGACATATAGAATGAGAGAATACTTTGTGAGACACACATCAGAATTTGTGCATGCTTGTTTATTATTGTATGGGGAAGTTATATTGATGGTTGAAACCTATGTGGTATAAGCTACTTAATTAGACACAATTAAGATGTGTTATTACATCAGTATAAGCATTAAATGGTTGTGTACGCATTGTATCTAATATAAAGGAGCAAGTGAGCAAGAATATACTGATGAATGATATTGCTGTCTCGTTTAAAAAATTACTTGTAAATGTGCAAGGTAAAGTAGTAGATGAGTCAAGAAACATTAGAAGAAAGAAACAAAGACTTCATTTCTGAAGGACAATAGTTGGGAACATTGAAATAAATGGAACCAAAACCAGTGCCCTATACAAAAAGAGAGGACCTTGCATTCTTGACAAATATAAGAAAACAAGAGAAACCATAAACAATAAAGTCTATTTAGTTCTCCAACCTCATTGAATTCTCTCGCTTGTGGAAGCATATTTAGACCAGTTGTGCCATCCAATACTAATAAAACCTCCTGTCAAGAATTGCATGATCCCAATAAGCCAATATGAAATTTTCACAAATAAATAATCCAGTCTCTTCCTCTTCTATATGTTACACAATTATCCATGCAAACACTTAAGAGCTTACAAACACCTCCTGAGGAATGTTTAACTGAATAGTAAATATCACTAGTAGAAAATGTTCCTCAATTTATGATTTATGTAGTAAAAATCATCAATAAATGGTTAACTATCAAATACAAAGCATAAGTCAATATGTTTAAGTAACATGGAATGTTGTTTTGCTAAGAAATCAAAGAAATAGGTCTTGTATATAACACAACATACGATGCATGAAAATTGGTGGTTGTATTTCCTAAATTATAGCAAACAATAAAATTTTCAGGTTTATTAAAGAATATGCATGTTTATTAATTGAGTATGCTCCCAGTCTGATTAACTCCACACCCATTTCATTCTTCAGAAACACACTTCCATTTGGGACCTGCTACAAGAATTGAAAATACTGCAAATATTTTTTTCTTGTTTTTTTGTATATTTTCAGCTACATGTATTTTTGTTGTTTCCTCCAAATATATCATTTTTTACTAAGTAGTCAGTTCTGGTATGGGAACAGGTATGAGCGCGGGGTTCTAGTACGCCGGTACACGATTTTTTTCTTTGATTTGGGTACGGTTGGATACAGCTGTACTATATATATAATTTAATATTTATAATAATGTATAATATTAATATAATATATTATTATATTATATATTATACATTATAATAATATATTATTATAATGTATATAATATAATATAATAATATAATAATATATTATATTAATATTATACATTATTATAAATATTAAACTGTATATAATAGGTTTTGTTTTTTATTAAAAATCATTAAAAAAATAGTTTTAAACTTTTAATGTGTTTTAAAAAAAAAAAATTCGGCCCCAAGCGCATGGGAGCGCCCGGGAGCGGACAGGGCACGGCCCTGGCTGCTCCGATCGCCACTCTAGGACCCACTCCTGGCTGGTGCGGGACCGGCCCCCTCCACCAAGGAACCCGGTAACTGAGAGTTTTTATATTCAAATTATCAGGTTTATTTTGTGTGGAAGCTTAACAGCATATTCTGCATTCTGACAGATTATTTTCAAGAAAGCAGATTTGACATTTCACAAAAATGACACTATATTGGGTTGTGAAACCTAGAAAAATTATAGATATAGCTCCAAAAACAGACATTGACCAAGATCTCCAATCAATTCTGATATCATCATAAATTGCAAAGAACTTAGAAATGAACCACATTATGTTGAGACCAAATAACAATATATAAGGATAGCTCAAACTAATTAAAAGCACATATTAACACATTTTCTCCTCCTGAGAATTGTGGACCAAATAATGAACAGAACCTTCGGTGGACTGGCAAGAGCCATGTTAAAAGTAAAAACAGTCAGAACACTGAATTGAGCAGAGGCTGTGAAAACAGCAGTCTACTTGAGGAACAAATCTCCAACATCAAGAATTTCAAGTATTACTCCTATTGAGAATCAGAATGGTTTCAAGCATAGTTGCAGGAATTCCAATTAAATCGCAATTAATTGCCAATCACCATATTAAAAAAATTGCTGAAAAAAAAGTGTTCTTTCAATTAATCACGGTCACAGATTTTTTACCCAAAAAATCACATTTAAACCATGACTATACGGTGATTTTTTCATTATATATGCCTATTTTTGTTATTTTCCTCATTTTGCCACGATTTTTGAGTTCTCCAAAGCATTTTTCAAGCAAAATTCAAACAAACTATTGTAAAAAGAAATAAAACACAATATAATATTATTAGATATTAGAATACTGATTAAAATGAGATTCATCTCCTTATATAGAGTTTGGGAGATGTAACTGATAAACATGACACAAGTTCTAGATTCTAAAAGCTAAAAATAGTAAAAAAAATAAATCACTTAAGTCACTATGGTGACTTTAATACAAAGGTAAGTCTTATATTCTAACACCCCCTCTTAAGGCTTACTGTACTAAAAACAAAACATACTAACATAATGACTAAAAAATATAAAACTTAGAACCATATACTCTTCAAAAGCTTTTCTTTGAAAACAGTTTTTCAACCAAGTAGGCCTCCATCAAGCTGCCTCATAACCCTCATAAAGATGTAGCTCCCGAGCTAAACTCTTGAGTTCCCAAATTACCCCAAACACCCGAATCATGGGTGCTCAATTTTCACTTAAGTGGATTTTCTACTTGGTGTTGCCATGTGAAACTTCCACTTTTGGTGCCTATCATTTGAAAGTTTCACTTTTTGGCATTAATGAAGAAAATTTCCACTTCTTGGAGACTAATATCAAAAGTTCCACTTCTTGGCGTTAAGTTCCAAAAGTTTCACTTGGCATTAATGAACCAAAGTTCCACCAAAAAGCAAGATGGGTGCCTAAGCTCCGTCAAGCACCAAAATAGCATGTTTTTTCAAGAAAAACAAAAATAGAAACAAAGCAAAAGTGGCACACAAGTTAGCATATGGGCCCAAGTCAAGGATGAAAAGCAAATAAAGCAAAATAAAGGAGAAAAATCAATGAATCTAAGCCCTCCTTTCTAAATGACACCCAAGATGAGAAGGATAAGATGGAAGAATGTGTTGGAAACTCATTTTTATATTATTTTCGAAGAGATGAAGATTGAATAGCTTTAAAGTTATTATTTTATTATTTTTTAAGCTTCAAGAAGCTACAGCTGGAAAACCATAAATATGTGTCATTTACACATAAATAGTAATGAGAGTGGCTGCCAAACTTATGCTGCAGAAATTGTCATTCAAAGGTTGAAGTCAAGTTAATGTCTTAAGTGTTTGTAACGAAAGATGGTGAATGTTATGCTTATGCTACAGAAGCCATCCAGCTGTTAATGTTATTTAATAACTGTTAATCACATGTTTGTAATTTTGTGAGTTGGATTGAATTAAACAATCTTGTCAAACTTTGTGTTGATGTTTGTTGCTCATCAAATAACTTTGAATATTCCTTTCATAATTTACTTCAAGGAATCATGTGATGTTCTTTCATTTTATCATTTCCCATGTCAATGCTAGCGTGTTGGTCTCTGATTTAGCCAATAAATAGTGTCTGTTGGTGTCCAGTAACCAAATCCTTGTTTGCAGCTGAACACTGGTCTCTGTTTTACTTTTAACCAGTAGGAAGTTAACTGTGTTTGTTCATGCTTGAGTTGTTAGTCCACCTTAATCTGAAAATCTCGCTGCAGTCTTAGCTATTGATAGTTTGGTACTGCATCCGGGGCAAAAACATAGTCAAAGTAATAATTTATATTAAATGCAAAACCCCCATTGATGATTTTACGATGTAAATATTTGTGGATTCTATTCATTTAAATCTAGTTAAGTCTCAAAGAGCTTCCCCTTCTAATTTGAAGAATGGTTTTACTGTATTCACTGTTATGTTTTGTGTTGTCACAAAAGTGACAAATTAGAACACCAACATGTTTAATAAGTATCGTTAAGAAACATACATTAGGTGCACCCGGCAACACTTTTTTAATAGCACGCTTGCACTCGATCAGTTCTTCCATGAGAGTATAATCAGTGTGGAGACCTGTAAAATGAAATAGAATTATCTAGTAACTAATAATCTGCAAGAAAGCAATCATAGTTCACCAATCAAAAAATTAAGAGAGTCAAATATTTTTATAAAAACTGTAATGCATACAACTTACGGCCAGAGGTATCACAGAGAACCACATCAAAGCTTTCCTCCATTGCCTTGGATACAGCCTGAGACAAGACTAAAGTAGAACAAATGTCCAAGTAAAGATCATAAGAATTCCTTCATTGACAAGAAAGCCCACCTCACTATTGATTTCAACAAATGCTTGGGGTTGCACTTCATTGAGGGAGGACAAAAGTTTTTGCAAAGAGCTTATATTGAATCATGATTACCTGCAGTAGGTTTAACATTTTCTCCTTCAATTATGACAATCTCTGAATTGGTCCTTTTTGCCCAAACTTCTAGTTGATCCCTGGCTGCAGCTCGAAATGTATCACCTGCTGCCATTAGGACCTTATCATACAGAGGAAACATTTGGTATCATTAAACTTATAAACAGAAACCAGCAACATGTATTGAAAGAGCCATTATCTAGTGAAACCTTGATATACATTTCATTTTCAAAATAAATTGTGAACAGTAGAAGAAAAGCTATTGATAACTACCATTTACTGGGAAAACCCTTCTATAGGATAGAGGAATTTAAAAGGATAGACTGCTTTTCCCTCTCAAAAGCAGTATGAATGAGGGTCAACCGGTTTCTCGACATAACTACATTAAGTTGATTATGTGCTCAAGACAGGTGAAGTAGACACGAAATGTTAGATAAGTAGTGAGATACACCTTAAGTAAAATGCTATATAGGTTATCAAACTAAAATAAAATAGTACATGAGGGTGAATGAAATATCAGACACTATATGTCTAAAAATTGCAACAGCCATCTTTAATGCTTGGAAGAAAAAGGCAATGTACAAATCATCAATGATGGAAAATTTGTTAAACTTTAAGATGAATATACCAAGTGACAACCTTGGGTTTCAATGAATATGGAATGGATCAAGCATAAGATTTGAAATCAGAAATGCTGAAGCTAGAGTGGATGTCTTTGCACACCTGCAACTTCTGCTCCCTAGGAAATGTTAAAAAAATTCATGGAAATCTGGAACTCGGTAAAAATTTAAGCCCTTCTTCTCTTTGAGTTTATGACATTAGGCATATATTATAGTGGAAAATAGTATTACATAAAAACTTTTATCTGGATATGAGTATTAAGTTGTAAAAAAGAGAATTTGTTTCGTGATTAGCTAAAATAGCATTCTGCAAAACTAACCTCTCATTAGCTACCAAGTCACTAAAGCTCAAAAAGAGGAAGAAAAATCTTCTATGATTTGTCCTAAATCAAGGTTTGGAGGAAGAGATGGCACCTTTTTTCCTTCATTTTGGAGCTTGTAGGCCAATTTTCCTGCAAGTACAAGGGATGAAAGAAACATGACAAACAAGTATCAAAAAATACTAAGAAACTATTAATGATGTATATAGAAAACCAATCTCCATAGAGATATATAAATTGCATTGATCCTACAAGCTGAAATTCTATAAAAAAAATAAATATCTTGAATTTAAATGTAATCACCAATAGATGTTGTCTTTCCTCCTCCATTGACACCAACAACCAGGACCACAGCTGGTTTTCTGCAAAGGGAGCAAAAATAAGCTTCCCTAAAAAATAACATGCACAAGATGTAGAGCACCAGTATAAATATGAGATTTTAGAGAAATGCGAAAATATACTTAAAGCCAAGTTGAAGCTCTGTATTCTGTACTTTTTGTTTCAGTAAATCAATCACCTTTTTCTTCAGTGCAACCTGCAAACACCGATGATAAGCCAAATCAAACTATCATGTCAATAATCAGTATGATCACTATCAGGCTATATATTTGCTAAAATAATGTCTCAATTCAACACAATTGTCTGAAAGGGAAGACAATGTTTTTACAAGATATACTGTTATACAACTAAAAAACAATTATATTAATGTCCATGACTGACCAAAAGGTCAATGGAGCTCATATGTACATCCAATTCAAAAATACTAGAACAGATAATAGGTCTAATTTTTCTATTTATATTACCTTGATCTCTTGTCCCGATTTCAAATTTCCAGCCAAGATTTCTTTGCGTAGATTCTCAACAATCTTGATAGCTGTTTTAGGACCAAAGTCTGAGACAAGCAAAGCCTGAAAAAGATTATAGAAAGTATGAGGTATGGAATGCCTCGTAAACTTGATATAGCATATAAAATCAAACTTTGTATTTCAAGTACTAGAACTATTTGTTTTCCTTACAACTCTATTTCATTGTCAATGCAACTTGCAAACATATTCAGCAAAATGAGGAGCAATGTTCTACTAGACAGGCAAATTTACATTATACCTCAAGGATGCTTCCCCTGAAACAGGGATGTCCCAAGAATTGGAATGAGATTGAAAAGACCCCTATCATCCCCAGCCCCAACACAGGCCATCCCCAAGACATCCTCACAAAGGAAGGACATCTCCCTTTCGGCGGACATCTAAGAACACCATGCCATCCCCAAGATGGTCAAGAGAGACGTCCAGATGTCCCTTGACTATCCCAAGGCATTCCCAACATCCAAAAAGAAAAGCATAAAATATTCTACCCTAAACCTAAACCTAAAAGTGGGACCCACCAAGGCCCCCAATCTCAATCATTCATTGAGTTGTTTTCTTTGATCTTTTGTAAATTTCCATAAAACTAAATATTAATGCTAAATGGAATTGCAACTCCTATGTATCCTCTGCTTCTGCGTCTCATGTGACTTGAAGTAAGAAAATAGAAGGAAAATCCTTCCTTGTAGCAACTAGTGATTATTTTTAATTTTTTAGTTTGCAATGGGCTAATCAAATAATGTCTTTAAAGTTTTAGATAACCAAAGAGGGATTTCAACTTCTGTGTATCCTATGCTTTTGTGCCTCACACAACCTAAAGTAAGAAAAAAGGAAAATCCTTGTGTTTGTAGCAACTAGTGATTGTTTTTATATTGTAGTAGCAATGGGCTAATCAAATAATATATTAGGAGTTTCAAATACTCAAAGAAGGATTACAACTTCTATGTATCCTCTACTATTGCACTTGTTTTCTGAAGTAGAAAAACAAAAGGAAATTCATTGTGTAGAACTAAAAATTAAGTCTTTAGTCATTGTTTAATGTCATTAAAAGTAAGTTTTACTTTGTTTTTGCAATGCAAATATGAATTCGGTTGGCCTAAGTGACAATAAGGAGTTTAATATGTTGGGGAATCTAGTAATTGGCAGTGGAAGCAGGGGAGGGGGAAGGGCAGCCAAAGGGAGCACTCAAAGTGGTAGTTAAGTTGGGAGCATTGTGAATTTTGATGGCCACTCCAAGTTGTTGGAAAAGATTGTCGAGGGTTTGGTCCATTCAATAAGATGGCCCTTCTACAACAATTTGCAACAAGATTAGATGTCAACAAGACTATTAATTTGCGGGGGGGAACTAGCCTATGGATGTAATGGGGCATTTTGAGCCAAGTTATATTTGCTAGTTGATTTTGTTTCTATGCATGGAGAACTGGAAAGTTGGATCAACTAGTGTGTTATTGAGCTATATGGGAAATGCAATATTAAAATTGTATTTCAATTGTTTGATTTGAATTTTCAAATGATGGAATAAGAGAGAAAATGGAATCTTTAATTACATTTTCTCTAATCTATTTTTATGGAGTTTTAAGTGGAATAAGGAGTTACTCTAGGTGGGACCTATTTTATAATGTCATCTATTGTAGCCAACATTGAAGGAGAGGATTCGCCCATGAAGAATAGGTCCAAGCAAATTCCAATGATTATCATATTTGATCGATTGGCATTTTAGATGAAATTTCAAGAGGATCGATTGGTATTATGAGGTGGCGTTTCCATTGGTTCTTGTGTCATGAGAAGAATCGATGCTAGAAAAGAATAAAGGCAATTTAAATAATATTTGTGCATTCAAAGGAGAGCCAACGGTTGGAGCATTCACCAAGTCAAAGATATTCAAAAACAACTATTTTAAATGCAAATTTATTTTATTAAATGCTTGCATTTGGATAGATTGGTTTATTTAATGCATTTCATGAAGTGGTTAGTGATCGGCTAAGGCAAGGGTTTTATTAAATGCAAATATCATCATTTAATGCATGCGCATGAGGTAGTTGTGGATCAATGCAAGTATAGAGGAGCATTTTAAATGCAAGTTCATAAATTGAATGCCAAATATCTAATCGGTTATGTCAAGGATCAAGATTTTTAATGCTTTGAAAGATATTAAAATGATTGCATGCAAGTTGTTGGGAGACGCCAAGGCTAGGTGTGAAAATTGTAAATGCAACAGATGTATCTCCTTTAAACAATTAAAGATTGTTTTAAATGAGTGTGTTTTAGATGTAACTCATTCAATATTGTTCAAGTTCATTGCTTATCATTGGTGGATTTCAAACTTCAATCCAAAACACCAAAGAAGAGGGACGTCCATGCTTGAGGAGTTTAAATAGAGGACTTGAACATCACTTTGAAATGTATGATGCTATGGTATGTTTTCTTTCTTATTGTTTATGAATGAGAATTCCGATTTTCATTTTATTGGCAAGGTGATGACCCCCTTGTTTTTGTATGGTGATGATCCCATACTAGTTGTGAAGTGATTTCATTCAGAATTCACTATTTGAGCTTAAATTTGCAGGTTTAGGAGAGCTATTGAAGTGGAATTTGATGTCATATTGAAGCCCTTGGTTTATGATTTGTACTTCCAAGGTAGTTATTGGGCATATGGCACACTTGGAGTGAGTTTTGACATATTGCAGGGTCTGATTTCTTATGACAGCGAATTAATTTTATGATTACAGGGCTTTTTGAAGTACATTGGACAAGTCTACAAGGCTGGAATAGTTTCAAGGGTTCAAAGGTGCAATCTAGAGACCCATCGCTTGGTTTGGAGAGGAGTTTTGGATGCATTTGAAGTGATTTGGCATTGGCTGGGCAAAAAGCAACATACAACAGTCATATCAGCTGACTGTCATTTTATATCAATCAATTTCATTTCATATCAGTCCTATATATTTGAACTTCCAAGGCTGTAATTGATCATTCAAAGCTAGAGAAACATTGCCTAGTGTTTGTATTTGACATTGGATGTTGAAGAGGGCATTTTGTACCTCTTTTCATGATTATAATAAATCTGATATAATTCAGACAGTGACTGTAATTTGATAACAGCAGTGTGTATTTGAAGACTTTTCATTTCCAATCAATAATGAATGCAAAGGAGTTTGATGGTTCTCATATAAGTTGAATTGTCTTGATGTTAAAATTTGATTTGTGCAAGAAATCTTATCTAAAATTGCAAAATAATTTCAGTCATCCTAGAAAGGGATTTTATGGTGGTATCAGAGCTTTAAAATTTCAGTCCAATATCCATTAGGGATATTACAATGGAAATGTCATTTTTGCTCCTTTGGATATTATGGCAGCATTACAAGAGTGAATGCACAATTCATACACATCATTCGTAAAGGGGTTGACAATATGCAGTCAGTTCTCACTTGAACAAAGGTTTGAGATAATAAAATTGTATAATTGTAACATCTATATACCTTTTGTTACCTCAATACCGACACCTTCTCATACACATCATTCGTAAAGGCATTGACAATATGCGGTCAGTTCTCACTTGAACAAAGGTTTGAGATAATAAAATTGTATAATTGTAACATCTATATACCTTTTGTTACCTCAATACCGACACCTTCTTCTTGGACTAGTACTTGACATGTGCAAGTTTTTATTTTCACATTGAGTGCAGTAGAGCCTAAGGGGAAACATGAAAAAGGGAAGGCCACATGGGTCTCACATAGGTGTAGCATTATCATGGATTGGTGGATGGACATTAGACACCACTCACTCACCAATATCGTGATCACATGTAAGTAAGGAAGGGCCTCACGCCCTCACGGCAATTGATTGTTCAAGAAACTAGAAGGATGCCAAGTTCCAATTTCAGATCCTCAAAGATGCCATTGAGGAGATTGGCCCAAACAATGTGGTGCAAGTTGTGACAAATACAACAAATGCATGCAAGGCAATTGGGAAGTTCGTTGAAGCTGCCGACAAGCATATCTATTAGATCTCTTATTGTGTGCATGCCATAAACAATGCTCTCAAGGACATCAACAAAATTGAGTCGATCAAATAGGTTGAAGCCAATGTGAGATATGTGAGGATGTTTATTAGCAACCACCACACATCCCATGCACTATTCTGGTCCTTGTCCTACTTCATCCTTTTAGAGAGGATCACTGAGTTGCAAGAGCCGTTGCAATTAATGATCATGGCACATGAATGAAATTGATGAGCCAAAACAAAAACAAAGCAAAGGTTGAGGGTCAAGGAAGTGGTGAAAAGAGACTTTTTGGTCAAATACCAAATACGTAACCTTTGTCATATCCCTAGTTTTCACTGCAATCAAATATGGGGAATTTGACACTCCTGACCTTGAGTAGATAAATGTGTGCATCAGTAGCATGCTCAGCCCAATGAAGGCCAACATTCAACAATGAGATGCCACTTTGCAATTCTACAATGAGCACATTCAACCTATCATTTAGTAGGGGTGGGAGAAACTCAACACTCCTTTGCACATATCCACCCATGCACTAAACCCTAAATGGTTTGTGTAGAGGCATGGTAGACTTCTTCCCATAGATGACATGGACGCAAAGAGGAACTTCATGAAGGCAATTAACATGTATAGTACAAACAAAGCCATGTTTATCTAACATGAATGGACCAAATTTGCCAAACTTAGAGGCTACTTATGTTTAGCAAAGATAGATAGGGCGACTTTGGTGCAAGAGAACCTAGTGAGTTGGAGGCAATTGTATGGACCTCCATCATTGCTAAGCACACTAGCCATTCAACTCTTATCATTGGTTTTTAGTTCCTTTGCCACTACGAGGAACTAATCTACATACAACTTCATCCACTCTATCAAGAGGAACAACGTTACCTCAAGGAAAGCAGAGACGTTTGTGGTTGTACAGGATTCCTACGTCTCATGGACCACATGACAATTGAGTACAAGAGAGTACAACAACACCATGGGATGTAGAGGACTAATGAGGATCAAGTCACACATACAAGGTTGGTTGGGGTCCAGCTGCAAGAGCTAGATGAGTAGCAATTCTAGTGATGAGTATGCCACAACATTTACATTAGATAATGAGTTAGAATAGACATTCTATTTTGTGTGTCAATGTTATTTTATAGCATTATACTTTGCACTTTGTACTTTGTATCTTGAACTTGATGAATAATATAAATATAAAATATTATACTACATATGCTTGTCATTGATAATTGGATCAATTGAATGTTAAAGTGTTAAACTTCAAATAAATTTCAGCTTCTTTTACTCTTACTGTTTATATAAATGATAAATTGCAACTTCTTTTACTGTTTTTTGTAAATATTAATTTTTATATATTATATTACTAGTCGTCCACTCACCATCCCCAAAATCCGGAAAAAAATTTGTGATTCCCCAAAACTCGGAGAAACATTGCAAATTTACTTCATACGATGAAGAAAAGATACAAATGAGCCATCATATGGCATCCTGATCCAGGTATATAACTCTAAAAATTTTCATAAGTTGATCAATATCAAATAGGACTGCTAGAGTGTGAATGTGATGGTAATCCCTAGGGCAAGATTTGGTCCTCTTTGGCTCATATTGTAGCTAAGGTTCAAAATAAGCTTTCTCAAAAGCAAAACCCGGATAAATCACATTTCTGAACAAAGGATTTTGGGAAGATTTCAAAAGAATGTAATGCCCCTTTTTTATTCATTCCGACATTCTTGGAAATTCTAGCTTTCTTGGAGAGCACCTATTTTTCCAAAAAGAAATTCTGATGGTGGCAGCGAGTTCTTGGAGCCAAGATAGGCACAACAGTACTTTCCGTGTGCAAATCCGACATTTTGGGAGCACTCCAAACTTCTTGGAGTAGTCCATCATCCTTGGAGAGCGCCAACTTTCAAATGAGCAGTTGTCCTATGTGCTTATGGTGTTGATGGTGAGGTCAGAAATCATATTTGGCCTATTTTAATATTTTCCGTAAACTTTGGTTAATATGCGGGAAATAATATAATAATAATTTATTAAGTAGTCCAAAAAGGTACTTTAAGTTATAACTTTGGAAAAAGGACACTTAATTTATTATTATTGAATGGGGCCAAAAGTAAATATTGGATACATGGCCAGAAAAAGTAATTAAAAATTATAAGTTTGGAAAAAAGGTGAATATTCAATTAAAAGAAATATTAATTACTTTTAGGGTTTGGATGGAATAGTGATTAAAAAGGAATCGATGGAAAAAAAAGAGGTATTCTATTCATTATTAAAATCAAAAAATCCTTATTTGCAGAGCTTGGACAATTTGTTCATTTTTTCTTCAGAGGACAAAACCCTTTTGGAAAACAGTTTCGTGGACAAAAACCCACCTAGCTAATTGAGTGATTTCACCCAAAGATTACCATTGTGCTGAATATTCTAAGATTTGTAGAGATTTGTGTTGGATGGTTGAAATAACATTTCTAGATTGGAGGACAATTACCAGTGAGTGAAGTCTGAAGATTTATTAAAAATATTTACATAGAGATCCAAATCGATCCCATGTAGAGGATTCTTCCTCATTTGCTGGCCACCACTACTTCAACCTAGTCATACTATCCTCTTGCTGGCCGTACTGCAGATGGGAACTGATTTTGCTGGCCGTACAGAATTCTAAGTGGGCAATTGGAAGTCTAAGAGGGCAATGCTCCATTTGGAAGGGTTTCTGAAGGTCGAAACAAGGCGTGAGAGGTATAAGGAGGAATCTCTGCCTGAAATAAGGGTTTTGATAACCCTAGCACCTAGCTGTACCACTATTTCACCATCATTAATCTGATTTCTGTAGGGCGCAGCATTCTGGGCAGTTTTTGTTGTAATTCCAGTCAGCAATAAATTAGCAGGCACTCCATAAATGTCTTCATCAAACGTATAGAGGTAGAATCAGTCCTCAATGATCATATATTCAATCTTCTCTTTCCAGCAGTTAGTATTAGTTTATATTGTGATAATATTCAGATGAGCTACATCTATTTGTCAATCGCTGTTGTTATCTCAATTGTCCATCAGTATAACAGCCTTGTGATAGTTTAATAATCTGAAGATTCTTTAGATTAATGTACTGCTGTTTATCTTTCATATAAGTTGCTCAAAAAAAAATTTTAAAAAAGGATCAGTTACCAGCATTCTGTCAAACATTTATCAAAATACAAAGAAAAATTAGTTTGGGATATTTCAAAGAAATACAAGTAGACATGGCTTGAGGAAAGCATTAGGAATTTATCTTGCAGTAGCAAAAAAACAATTAATCAGGGTGGGAGGAATACATTTAGAAGACCCGCATAAATTGAGGATCCAATGAAGCATGGTAAAGCAGGTGAGGAAGTTTGCAAGTTAGAATCGAATCCTCTTGGAGGTAAAGTGATTGCAGAGATGTTCAAATCCTTTTAGACAGCAGTAGCAGCTTGCAATATTAGCTCTTATAGTTACCCAATGGATGTCGAATTCTAATTGCACTTTATAAAAAATTTCCCCAAATGTAAGGTAGAATCTTTTGTGATCCCAATTTTTACTTTGTCTGCTGAATATTGCAGCCCTTTTGGCTCTTTACTGTTTTTATGATACATCTCAGAAGTGTATACAGGAGACAGCAGCAGATCATGACATAAAACTCAGAACTTTATGAAAGTTATATTTTTCCACAACATGCAAAATGCATACCTAGCCTGATAGACAGATCTTGGGTTCTGTTTAGTATTCTATGTAATTCAAGACGAGCAAAATATATTTCTGAACTGAAAAGAAAAACTTAACATGTGATATATTTACTGGAATCATGGCCACTGTTTGCTCAAATGTCATCTGATGTTTACATTGATAGGTATCTCCTTAAATTTCCTATAGAATGAAAGTATGGAAAAATAGCATTTCACATTCATACTTCTTATCCTTAGGAAAAGATGCTTCTGTCAATTTTTTAGGGGTAAAACTGCAGCATGTTTTAGGACCCTGCAAATGAACTCATTCAACTCAAGAAAATGTATATATTATGAGGATTCACACACTTTCTGAGCATTCTCCAGGAAAATCTTTTATAACGATGTTTATGTTTGGTTCATTTCTTGTCCTTCTTCCATGCATGAGATATTGTCTGCATTACTCATTTTAGATTCTCCAACCATCCTTAATGATTTCTTGACATAAGCAAATTCGCTGCCCAACTGAACTGTGTAGAATTTGAAACTGTCATAGATCATTCTCTCACAACCAAGCTTCTAGTTTGCACCGTCATGCTCTGCTCAAAGCTAGGAATTTAAACTTCACCCAATTATAACTATAAGCATACTTGTGTATAAGGTTTGCTAACTTCAGGGACCCTCTCACAGCCGTATGAGATTTTTTTAATAGTGTGTAAATGAACAAAGAAAAAATACACTTTCAGTATGTGTTAGTGTAGTAATTTTTCACTACATGTTATATTTTGAACTTTGAAGTTTTTGGCCTTACATCACAAAGATTCAATTTATCGCAAGCAAATGGAAGCCGTAAAGGCTTGGATAATCAAGGGTCTTTGTAAGATCCCTTGTCTAATTTGCCCTTTTCAACCCTGAATTTTCTGATTTTTGTGTCATGACATTTTGTCAAACACTTGGCATGTATGCTGGTTATCACTGTATTTTCTGAGTTTTGTGATGTGGTCAGCTTGTTTACTTGTTTGATTGTGATAATATTCTTGAGCAAAATCAGTTACAAATCACATGTACTCCATGGGACACTAGAACAAACATATTGCAGATATGCACCAAGGAGGAACACACACTAATAGTTTGCACAGTAGAAAGATATATTCAAATTAAAGATTTGAATATCAATTTGCAGTTCGAGAAAATCAGATGATACAGAGCTCAATGTTATTCAAGTGAATTTGTGTACATACCAATCAGCAGTCCCAGCTAGGCAGCTAGCTGTTTGCATCTATTTTATGACATAAAATGGCCCGTATATTTCAGAAATGTACTTGCATCCTTTTACCAACTCCAAATATCACTCAATGAAATCATATGCTGCTATTAGAGGGAGCGGTTGGACAACATATCCTTGGCGGCTTCAAAAAAATCTGCATAGACAATTCTCTACACCTCCCACAATAACTGTATATCTCTTGTGCAGTGGTTAAAGATCCCTCCACGTCACCTTAATTCATTTGAGTGTTATGAATGAAGCTGCATATCATCCTTTGGGAGGAGCTGCGTTCAAATAAACCCCACATCTCATACCAAATGAATTATATTCCAATATCATGAAGCGAATACTTCTTTGACTCCCTTACGCCACCTTGTTGAATATTCAACGATGTTTGAAATCCTTTAGCAGCTGTGCTCTCTAAGTGAGGCCTCTTCAAGAGGTGCAGCTAGCATATAAGGGTGGACCCACCTTTCTATCCACCTCAGCAAGTTTGTCTTCAAAAATAGGAAGCGCCTCTAAGACAAGCTGCAGTTTCCTTATAATTCTCATGAACACCTTTATTCAAACGCATCACATGATATATGCTGGGAATGAACCATAAAGCAGCATTTAGGATTCCTTGACTGCGGCTAGGGTGTATTGGAAACTCATCTTCAAGCGCCTTATTATATCCCCCAAACCTGTCACTAGGGTTTAGCATAACCCTCAACCATGACAAGATATAACTCACCAATACCTTCACTAATAACCAGAGATTATATCAGCTCAACCTGCAATTTGTATTTGGATACAAATCCCACAAATTTGCCTTGAATCCTTCCTGTAGAACAACCTGCAAAGATATATCACTTTGAAGCTCACAATATCTCCTCAAAAACATCGAAACATCACACCAATAATAAGGGCACTCATCAATGAAGCGCAATTGTGAATTCTGAGTTGAATTCACCCAAGGATGGAATTGGGTTTTCGTCCTAGGAATTGGCTGAACCTGTAGTTGCAGCTCACAAGGAAAACTCCAATAAAATAACAAGTCGAAAGATGATGAAATGACTTGCCTTCACCTCTTTTTAAAGCCACAAGTGAACTTTTGTCATGTCCCCATATTAAAGCGTTGTTTAAATTAAGATTTAAATCACTCCCGTCAAATGTGATGTTTGTCGTCGTTGATTTGAATGATAATCATGTATATGATAATACATTTAATAAACATATTTAGTATTATTAATATGTAATAATATTAAATAATATTATATATAATTAAAATACAATATGTTTATTGTATTATCAATTTGAGTATTGTTAATTATAATATATAATTCATAATATATATATATGTGTGTGTGTGCTAATATATATGATATTCTTATAATACACAAATATATATATATATATATATATATATATATATATATATATATATATATATATATATATAGATGTTAATAATTTAAATATTACTATAATGTAAATATAAGTATTCCTAATCATTTATGGCTGCGAATGGTAGCAATCCTTATAATACCAAAAGTTCCTAATTAAAGAAATCTGAGTATAAGAAACTAGGAGATAATAAGTGGCGGTCAGCATTTTAATAAGTCAAGTCTTACGTAGGATATAAGACAGCAATCATTAACTATTAAGAAATCAACGAATATATATAAGGGCTGCGATCCTACAATTAAAGCAGCGTTTCAAGGCATCAATTAATGATAAAAAAATAATAAGGCAGCGAATTGTGTTAATAAAAGAGGAGATAATACAAGGCAACAAATTAAGGAAGCGATTGAGGTTCAAAAGGCAGATATGAAGATTAAGAAATGTTAACAAAAAAATATAACTCTCCATATGCACTCGCACCCCTTTTCCAAAGTAGGGGAAGATATTAAATCAGATTAAATAGTGTGGAAAATAGATGGCCAGTTGGAAGTATCTAAAATCTGCAACAAGGAAAGATATAATCAATAGACAAGAAAGGAGGAATCTCACCATCGAATGATATCAAACAGAGATTAGTGTGGGTAGTATACATATAAATATCAGCAGCAATTAAATGGTATCATGGAATCATATCATCAGTCCACAGCATCACCGAGGAATATCAGCAACAATCTCATAAAGTCATAGATCTGAATATTATCGATTGGAATTAAAAATACCTTGAGCAGCGAATATAACAAGCAACAATGAATCTAATACAAACGTCAATTTGAGTAGCAAACGATTGAATTGAAATATAGATTGAGCAGCATCATTACATCCAAATCGACAAGGACTGCAAATATTAAAGGTATGCAAAGTTCATTGTTTATTGTTAAATGATACTGAAATATGAATGGAATATGAAATAATGATAAAAGTCTAATGAAAATTCAGTAGTTATGTTAGTAATGGAATATAAGTAGGATAATGTAAATGTTCTATTATGCATCTAAGTAAGGAATTGAATATCATATATCTCAAATACTTGCATTATGTTTGAAATATATAAAATTCATGATGATTAAAGGATCTTATGTTGAAATATGCAAGATATAGTAATGCAAATAAAACTATGGCATGCATATAAACTTGATATTATTTATACATTATGGATAGGATAATGGAATGGGTCTCTATAGATGGTTATGGGCATGGTCATGAAATCCTAGGGATGAGAAAGCGGCCTCATTGTTAATCACCCAACACTATGGAAGTGAGATTGATAGTTAGGATAGCAATGGACCAAATAGTGGGTATGGCTCGAGATGGTGAGAAATCACCCTCCGAGACAAGTGAATAGGCCTTTGACTTGAGATGGTGAGTTATCACCTCTGAGTCAAAGGAGAAAATAATAATGGGCCTTTGATTTAAGAATCGAAGGAATAATAATGGGCCTTTGATTTAAGAATCGAAGGAATAATAATGGGCCTTTGATTTAAGAATCAAAGGAATAATGATGGGCCTTTGACTCAAGAGTCAAAGGAAAGAAAGAAATAGGACCCATGATAGTTGGTGTGACATTGCTTCCAAACGAATCTTCTCTCATAGGGTGGAAGGTTGATTAACAGTAGGCCTAAGATTATCTCTCCCAAGGTAGATCATGAAATATGGAAAATGGACTTGTGAAAAGATGAAATGCATATAATTATGATTAGTTGAAGTAGTTACATATGGTTATGGTCAAGTATTAGAGGGAATGGAATACTAATGTGCTCTTTTACAAGTTGAAATTGTTTGCAAGGTTGCGAAAATTTTGGCTTGTTAGAAGGGGACATTACAACTTTCTAGAAAAGAAGACTCACTTTTATTATTTTATTTTATTTTATTTTATATTTTTCCTTTGTTAAAAGTGACTTATTTTTATAATTTCTTAAATATAATATTGTAAAGTCACTTTTATAATAAAAATAGGTCCAGCTAATTAATTAAATATAAATAACCCAAAAATGTTATTTAATTAATCAAATTATTCCCTTATAACTCCTGACTTAGCCTACGGGAATAAAATAGGCTAGTCAACTCCGCTGGATGATCACTCGAAAAAAGTGGACATCACAGTCTTTGACCGTTCTGATCTAACAGCATGGAAGAGATTGCAGGCTGGCAATTTTACAAAGGGTTGGAAAGTAGCAGCAGTCATAGATCTTTTAGATTGACAGCCCATGTTGTTTCTTTTGTGTCAAAGAGGAGTCGTCAGCAAAGGGCTCCAAAATTTGTTGAAGCGTTATCTGGCAGGCCCTGCAAGTTGCTTTAAGTTTGGTAAGGCTACAAAGGAGATGTGTCATCAATTTTGGGTCAACCGTCGAATTAGTTCTCATCAATGGCTTGTGAGGCTTTGAAAGGTGCCGAACCTTCTAGTCAAGCGGAATTCATAGGAGCCCTTGATGTATCAAGTGGGCTTGCAGATCTAACAGTCCTCAATACTTCGCCTCAAAGGCACATTAGGAAGGACTAAGAGAAGATGATATCCATCAAACTCTTGATTCAACAGCCCACAAATCTTAAGGGTATGCAAAGAAGAGTTGAATGCGGATTGAGCCACGTGTAGTTTTGAAATTCGAATGGTTTTAAGTTTTTAACAGTACATGCATAGGCATGAAGATATATTCAAGGCATGCAAGGACTTCTCTATTGCAGTCATAAATTCAAGTAGTTGCATACATTGGCGGTGGATATTTTCAAATATGGATTCAAATTGAGACTTCTAGCATCTTGCACCTTCTTGAGGAAGTTCTCCTACACAACTGACAAGGAATTGATTGCCGCCATTGTTTCAGAACTTCTGTCCCTCTTGCCTTGTATAAATATGCTGCCATTGTTTCAGAGCTTCTGTCCCTCTCACCATGTATAAATAAGAGCTTTGAGCTCATTGCAAGCAGATTGGAAATTTGCAGACCCGTTATCTAAGAGCCTTTGTATGCAGAGCTTCATCTCTTGCCTTCTCATTTGTAATAGGCACAATTTATGATTACATAACTCAGCTAGCCTTTCATGGCATGTAATTGTGCATATATTTGAAATGTTCAATGTAAGTGGTCATGATCTTATTGTCTATGAATGGATGCTTGTCTTTTATGTTGCTACAACTATGTTAAAATCTTTTGTTTTATTGACTCTTAAGTTTCATGCTAGTAATCTTTCTATAAGTGAGAAGTGATCTACTTTGATGCATCGCTCTTCCCTTTTAGTATTTTCTATCCCTTTTCCTTTACCAAAAGTAGGTTTAGCTAGAGTAGAAGGAACCAACCTACTTTGGAGATTGTTCTATTGAAGTGATCCCACATTAACAGAACTTTCCATGTTGTCACAAGTTGTTGGTGTAGAAGTAGCTCAGTGAAGAGCCTAATTAGACAATCTCTATGAACAATAGTTTATGGCACGCCCAATGGGACCAGAACTATGTTAAGGTTGAGATCCTGGTGAAGATCTCAATCTGTCTGCTTCTGAAGTCTATCATCTATTCACTTGGAGACTCTATTTGAAAAGAACCTAGAGGTCTATGAGAGCAAAGACTGTAACAAGGTTAGTTGCAAGAGCAAACCCTAAAGAAATCCTTATTGAATCTCTAGACTTATCTCTGAAAAGAAAGACTTGGCCTCAACCTCAAGTTGTGACTACTATAAATCAAGCTACAAATCAAACCATGAGTCAAGTTGTAAACCCAACTATTCAATCCATCCTTTGCTCAGCACCTCCTCAGAATCCAATCCCACCATTTGTTCTAGCAATGAAAGCTCAAAGACTCCATCCTTTTGTCACATGGAACAATGGCAATCCTTTAATAGCTCAAGTACCACGTGGTCAATGGAATCCCATTCCACCTTCTGTGGTGAAGGCTCTACCCTATTACACTGCGGAAAATTCTGTTACCCCTATTGACCACATCCAAGATGTGGCTAACCTATGTCTTGTACATGATATAACTGAGGCAAATATAGCTCTTAGACTACTTGCAACATCATTTAAAGGAAACACCCTCGGTTGTCCTAGCATCTATTCCAAATTGGATTGAGTTGGGTTCTGCTCTATATAATCAATTTAAATAGATGGAAGATAACTTGTCTCTTATGGAGCAACTAACCACTATCAAGAGAGAACCATGGAGACGGTCACTGATTTCAATATTTTGTTCAAGAAGATCTAGTTTAGGATCCCCACAAAGGTAAGGCCCCTTCTTGCCATGGCATTTCTATATTATCTTAAAGCTTTTAATCCTAAAATTGCTATGATGGTACAATTCCAAGGAGGAGATGCCTTGCCAGCAACATGACATTGTTGTCAAAGCTGAAAACACTCTTATTCAAGAAGGAAAGCTAGCTCCTAGACCGGCTATGCTCTTATTCCTTGATATCTATGCTCCTACCTAGCTCCCTGATCAAATGCCCATCCCAATTATGAATCCTATACATGAGCATCCTCAAGCAATCTCTCAGAAATTCAACAAGTTAGATGAAGTAAACAATATGCTCAAGAATGTCCCAAACAAGCTAGAGGCCCTTAAAAGACAAGCTCAAGTTTCCCAAAGGCCTTATTATAAAAACAATCAGGGGTATTGTTGTGACGTTTTCACACATCACCCCATTGCAAATGGGGACCCCCCTTTTTGTTGCTTTCTATCCTCATTTTTGCTTTAGGGTTTGGGTTTTTCTTTGAGTTTGTTGGTTTGGTAATATAGATGGGCTCAAGTCGCACCAAGTTCTTGCTCAAAAGTCCATGAGAAGACTAGAAAAATGACTAAGGTAAATAGTTGAATGAGTAGGGATTTCGGAATGTTAAATCCAAGCAAAATTGTGAAGAATTTCCTAAGGAAATGGTCAAAAATTGCATGAGATTGTCCTGGAGAAGGCAGGGCGGAAATCCACCTACTTCCTGGATTTGCGCCTAGGGTGCAAAATCCTATTCAAAGTGTCAAATGCGCCCTCCAGAGGATGGAAATCCAGTACCCAACTGGATTGGCGCTCAGTCTAGGGCAGGATTCTGTTGATGTGTTTTTTATGCACATGCAAACTCAGAATAAAATACTAAGTATTCTATCCTCTCTTGAACAAAGTCTCTCAAAGGCTAAACAATGTGATCCAGTGAGACAACTCCAAGGTTCATGATATGTCAGATCTTGACTTGCAATGGATAGACTCAGTAGTTGATGTGATTTTGCTGGTAACCACAAAGGGACTTACGCTGAATTGACTCTTACTCCAATCTCAATGTGTTACTCCCTCATGAAATGGAACTCACTCTAACTAACTATGAAAGAAAATGAAAAAAGGCAACGGTTAAATGAAAATTTCTTTGACACTTGCCACATGCGCCCAACCACAAGGGAGTTCCTTACACATAGTCAAATGCGCTCAACCTTGGTAAGATTTCTCCAACACCTGGCTTGTGCGCTCCTCAAGGAGAAATTTCTTTAACCCTTACCAGGTGCGCTCCCTCAAGAAAAATTTCCTTAACACTTGCTAAGTGCGCTCATCATAGAGAAAAGTTCATCACCTAGCCCATGCGCTCAATGTTGGTCAATTTTAGTTCCCTTCACCAAACGCGCCTCACCTAGAGAAAATTTCCTTACATCATGCCAAGTGCACTCAAACATAGAGTAGGTCGGCTATGAAAAGATAAAAAGCAAAGTTAAAACATGAAAATAAGGCCTTCATTGCATAAAGCTTGCATGTTAGGAATTTGTAATGAAATGTTGTTGATAATCAGATGCCTTTGCATTGATAGACGTTTCTCTTGTGTAGGTAATGGACGGAAAATGGCGAGAACTTGTACTTGAAGGTTCAAAGCATGGAAGAACATTGCTTGAGGAAGGAGGACATCATCACCACATGAAGGAGACCTGTTCCAGACAATCAAGATCCAACGCTAGAAATCATACATCAAGGTCATCGCTTGAAGGGAGAAGGACCAGTTCCACATTCAAGTTCCGGAGCCATCCACTTCAATCATTAAGTCTACTCCAAGAATTCGAACCCAGGGTCTACTTCCGACACCATTTAGAGTCAGAGTCTTGCACGAATCCTGCACAAGAACAAGCACAAGAGCATGATGAGAAGAGAAAATGAGCATGTACATCAAAAGTCATGAATTACATGAAGACAACATCAAGAAATTCCCAAATTTGCAAGTTCGAAAGATGCAAAGTTCCAAAGGTGAAAATCCTAGTTCGAACACTATTCCACAAAAGATGACATAATTTGGGAAATATTCCGAGCAATATGAATGCAAAGAAGATCAAACCAGTTGGCTCAATGCTGAGGTGGCATATACGCGTCACTAGTCCAATTATACTCTACCACATCTTTCGTCCAAGTTCAACATGTACATCAAGAAAAGGCCAAGGAAGACGCCCATGTGGAAGATGCTCCAAGGATTCCATTTCAAGTTTACCACATCGGAAACGTGCCTTCATTGCCTCCTTTTGGGCAGTTATGAATTGTTGTCTTCATCTGGGCCGTTGATTTGCAAATCAATCTTGGCCGTTCATGTAATTTCAAAGACTATATAAGGCCCATTTCTCTCATTTGTAAAGGTTAAGACCTTTTAGAGTAGAGGTAGAATAGGAGAGTAGAGGAGACTTTTGAAGTCATTGAAGAGACATGAAATTGTTGTAATCAAACACTTCAAGATTAATACAAGTTCATTGTTGGAAGTTTCATGGTGATCTTGTGGTTTTGGAATGTTAACATGGTTTCTAATTTCTTGGATGTGATTGAGAAATGTTTCCAAGTAGTTTAATAATAGATTAGAAGTTCATTGATGTAATGAGTATATGCAAAGATATTTGATGAATTCCTCTTGGTTCATACTTTTTGTGAATTGTCGAAGGCAATTCACTTTGCAAAGTTAGCCTGAACCTCCATTTGCTTTAGTTCGATTGTGAATACTTGTTCAAGCTATGCCAGTTGTGGATGCTTGGATGGAGGTTTGCAATATGAAAATCATTGGGTTACCTTAGAAAATTGTTCTCATGGCGAAGCAGAGTCAAGTCTTGTGAGGAATTTGTCTATCTTGGCATATTTCATTATCTCATTGTCCTTAGATTAGAATCCTCTCAACCCTTGACCTTTTTTTCTTTCTTTCATAGTCAATTAGAGTGAGTTCCATTTCATAAGGAGGAAGTAACACATTGAGATTGGAGTAAGGAGTCAATTCAGCATAAGTCCTTTTGTGATTACCAGCAAAATCACATCAACTACTGAGTCTATCCATTGCAAGTCAAGACCTAACATATCATGAACCTTGGAGTTGTCTCACTGATCACATTGTTTAGCCTTTGAGAGACTTTGTTCAAGAGAAGATAGAATACTTAGTATTTTATTCTGAGTTTGCATGTGCATAAAAAACACATCAACAGATTCCTATTCCCTTAGGGATTTGTGCCCAATTTAAAATTTCCTCCTGTAGCACTCTTCAAATGCGTTCTTGTTGAAAAAATCCTGCACCACTCCTCAAATGCACCCTGGAATTCCTGATGAAGAAAAATCTTGTTCTAGGTCCTGAAAGCGCCCTCCAGGATAGGAATCCAGTTCAACACTGCAAATGAGCCCAGGATAAATTCCAGCTCAGTGCCTCTTTTGCGCCCAAAATGAAGATTCCAGGACAAAATCCCGTTTCCACATGCAAATCCGCCCAAAAGGAGAAATCAGAAAATCCTATTTCAATCTCCTGAATCCACCTGGACTGGTGTTGTCCTGTTCAAAACTCCTGTTCCACCTCCTGAATGCGCCTTGCCTTGGAATTTCATCCTGCTTGCTCCAGAAAGTGCTCTTTACCTACCTGGTAGTCCTGAAAAAGGAAAAAGTCAGTTTAAGTGTGGAATATGCAAGAAAAATGAAGAAAATCCTTTGTTTACTCAAGAATTTATGAATGGAATTGATCAGTCATGCAAAATTATTCATGTTTTATCTTAATATTACATTGCATTAAGGATTTTATCCGTCGTTATTGTTCAAGGTTTTCCTTACTTTTGCAATTATTGAAGACAAGGATCACTTCCATGAAGAAGATGTTCGTTGGCGATCCAAGACGTTCAAGACGGACGCAAAGAGCTTCAAAGGCTAGAGGAGACTATCTCACGTCAAGGAGACTTCACAAAAATCCAGAAGATGAAGGATCTTTTCAAAGACATCTCAATGACACAAGGAAAGCTAGCATCAAGGTCATCAACAGAAGGAGAAGATATACTTCAACAATCCAACATCAAGGATTCCAGTACCCGAAGTGTTGTGCCTTGCACACACGCCCCATTTTGCCAAATGGAGACCCCCTCTTTTGCTTTGGCTTGGAGTCTCAACCTTTGTTACTTATGATAATGCGAAGGTGAATTTGTGCTTAGAGTGCATGATTTGTTACAAATTTGAGTATTTTACATGATTGGGGTGATTTGATGTCATTTGGAGGTGTCTTGGGTGGTATTGTGCTCAAAAAATAGCCATTTGTTGCCTTTGCACTGAAATTGGGTGTTCCTGCATTCTACTCCAAAATCCCATGTCACTAGATATTGCCCTTGAAATTGCTACTGCAGGATCTGTCATGTTGAAATTCCTAGTTTTCAGGTCTTAAGAGTTGCAAAATCGTGTCAAATTCCACTAGATTTCACTAAGGGGTTCATATACTTTCATTCTGTCGCATGGTTTCAGTCCTGAAACCTTGATTTGGCTAAGTCTGAAATCCTGAAAATCCTGAAAAATGGCTAAGTCTAAAATCTGGTGGAACCACAAAAATCTAGAAACTGCATATGAAATCCTATAGATCTGGAACCTATCTCAAACATCCTGAAAGTATATTTAAAAATATATACTTAAATATATTTTTAAATATACTTTCACCCTGGCCAATTCAAAATCTGGCGCTAAAAACACCTTACTGCAAAAAGCGCTAAAAATGCCTCCTACCGACTTTTGCGCTATAATCATCCTTGTCCGACTTCCCTTAGACTAGCGCAAAGTCGGTCGCATCAAAAATCCCCGCCGGCGGCACTAGCAAAACTAACGCTAAAATCTTAACCCACTGACTTGCGCTAAAAAGTCCCCTCACCGACTTTGGTCAGTGATCTCTAAAATCCGCGCAGGTCCGTGCCCTTCAAAAGTACCGCTAATGCAGTCTACGCTGAAAACAAACCTCTCCGACTTTGCGCTAAAACAACCTCCGATTAACTTTTAGGCAACGACTCCCGAAATCCACGCAAGTCGGTGACCCATGAAGTCCGCGCTAAAGGTGTTAGCGCTAGAATTGCACCTCACTGACTTTAGCACTAAAATCAGTCCGGACTGACTTTTAGTCAGTGACCTCAAAAATCAGTGCTAAGTCAATGACCCCCAAAATCAGCGTTTTTTGGTAGTTTGGCCTAAAAATTGGGTTTTTCAAGGAGCAAATTGGATTTTCTTGGTGGATTTGAATTGCATATCTATTTGTCACATCATGAGGAACATTTTACCAAGTTTGTGTGGATTTTGGGCACGTTTTACGAAAATTAATGCCACTGCACATGAAAAGTCTGTGACCCCCAAAAATCCTGCTTTTTGCAAAAAAGGCTAAAAAAACATGAAATAAAAATCTACAAATGGATTCTAATGACCACAAAAACTTCCTAGATCAATATATTGGCCAAATGGGTACTTGAAAATGGTAAAAAACTCAAAAAATAATGCAAAAATCACTAGGTTTATGAGGTTGTTCATAAGAAGATGACATTGAGTGAGTTGTCCTAGACTAATCCGTGACTGCAAATGGACATATTTTGATTCAAAATGATGGGAAATGATTGTTTATGATAAAATTGATGATTGGCATTGTTAATTGCAGGTCTAAGAGCACAAAAGAGCTTGTTGGAGCTAATGGAGCCATCTTGGAAGGAAGTACACAGAGATGCGGTGCTGACCCAGATATGCAAAACCTTCATTTTATCAACCAAATTGATGTTGCACATGCAAGAGGAAGTTAATATGATGTTCAAGATGCTGGAGATGAGCTACAGGAGCTAAAGACATAAAAGATCAACCAGTCCAATGTCCAAGACATGCATACAGTTGTTCCAGCTGTCTAGTCATGCAAAGTTGTATCCAACAAGCACCAAGTTGCATATGCCTCTACAAAAAACGTGCCACATACTCTTCTTGGCAAGTCAACACCTTGGAAAAGTCATTTGTCCCATTAGACAACTCAAAAGTTGCTATTTTGTCTTGTTCTCATGAGCTAAAAAGCTGTTTTTTCATCTTTTTCCTACAAGACAAACAAATCCAGGATTGTAACTACCCACCAACCAAATTAAATGCCATGTAATCAGGACCATTGGTGTTGAGTTAATCTCCACCGTCCATTCAAAAACTCGATATGGTGCCTTGTCTATAAAAGGGCCATCATTTTCTTCTCGTTGTAAGTAAGATTTGATAATGAATTGTTGAGACTACCAAAATTTTAGTCAATACAAAGCAAGTTTTGCAGGCTGCTGGGAATTTGCATCATTGTGTAGTCTCATTTTGGATTTCATGGTTCATGTCAATCTGAAATTAGTTGATATTCAGTTGCATTTATGATTAATTACTCAGATATTTGATGGATTTCCTATCCATACCATTGATGGCTTGCTGATTGTATGTCATCGTGCATGATTAGTCTGGGCATACTTTATAAAATAAGTTCGATTGTATGATTTCATTGAGCTGTGCCAAGGATTGGGTGTTTGATGAACCCTCTACAATTTGAAAATCATTGCATTTCCTTAGAAGATTGCACAGTCTCTGTGGCATTGTGGGCTGCCTGGTTAAACAAAGATTCGTTTACTATTGGGAATCTGTCTATCTATCTGATTATCATTTCTGCAATTGTCTATAGGATCTCTTATCCCTTCTCTCTCTCCCTTTTACTTTTGCATTTTATTTACATCAAGTTTGTTAGATTTAGGGTTTGAGCAGCATTTCACTGCCCATCTGCTAAAATAGGGTTTCTGCACTTGCATTGTTGTTATTTTTATAAACCCTGCATTTTATGTAAGACCCTTTGTTGGCACAGCTAATACATTCCAACTGAGTCATTCCAAGCAAGCTAAGACCTATCTGTATTATCCTTGGGGCAGTCCTATCTTGGATAGGATACCTTTTTCAAGAGAGTTGTGATACCAGCAATCATACCTACTTTGTTGTGTGCTAAAACCACCATCAACATGAAGGAAGATCAGTTCACAGAAGTCCAAGAATAAGAAGATCGAGCCTAACGTCATGAAGTCAAGATTACACCAAGAAATCCAAGCCAATGCAAGAATCCAAAGGAAGTACAACACAAAGATGAAGTTCCCAAGTTCAAAGTACACAAGAGATAATTGTTCGGAATATGCCGAGGTGGCATCCGATCATCATCAACCAATCAAAGTATGCTATGTCAACATGTCCAGATTCATTGAACCTAGCCACCAAGGAAAGAGATAAGGGAGTTGCCCTTCTAGAAGATTGTTGATATTTCATTGGTCGAAAATGGTGGTAATTGTAACTACCTCTCATTAGGGTTTTGGTTGTCTTAATCTTGGTCATTGATTTCTAGAATCAATCTGGGCCCTTGGTTGTAATTTTTGAACTCTATATAAGGCTCATTCTCTTCATTTGTAAAGGGTTCTTCTCCTTAAAGTTAGTTAGTTCTTCATTAAAGAGTAGAAGCTTTTGAAGAGTTGGAGAGACTATTGTGAAATTGTTGTAAAGATACTACCAAAATCAATACATACTCATTGAAGCCTGGTGAATATTGTGTTATTTTGGGATGTTAGCATGGTTTCCGAGTTCTCAAAGATGATTCAAAGCAAATTAGATAAGTTTTAGTTGAAGTTCATTGATATGGTGGATTAATGTGAAGATATTTGATGAATTCCTTGGTTCATATGTGAAGATATTTGATGAATTCCTTGGTTCATACTTTTTGTGGTTTGCTGATTATAAGCTACAATGCAAAGTTAGCCTGAACCCCATTTTGTAGTAGTTCGATTGTAGATATTTGTTCAAGTAGCGTCAGCTGTGGGTATTTGAATGCATATTTGCAATATGAATCCCTCATTACCTTTGAAGATTGCACTAGTTTCGTGTAGTTGTTGTTCTCATGGCGAAACGAAGCTTGGTTCAATGGAATTTGTCTATCAAAGCATTATTTCATTATCTTATTGTCCTTAGGAGTAGATTAGATTTCTCCCAACTCTTTCCTTTTATTATTTCTTTTTAGATAGATTGAAGAAGGTTCCATTCATTCACAAATCCAAGGAGTAAGGAGTGATTTAGCGTAAGTCCCTTTGTGATTTTCAGCAAATCACATCATTTCCACTGAGTCTATCCATGTGCACATCAAGACCTGACATTCAAGGAACCTTGGAGTAATCTCATTTGATCACATTGTTTAGCATTTGAGGTCACTTTGTTCAAGAGAGGATAGAATAATCAGCATTTTATTCTAATGTTGACACTGTCATAAAAACACATCAACAGGGATAACCCTCAATACCAAGCTAATAGGAATCCTAATCATGCTCAAAACTCTCGTATGGTTCCTACAAAAAGACCTTTACAGAAGATTCCACCTACCAATCCTACTAGAGCTTTACTACTTGTCCAAATTAACATGGTCCGAGATCAAAATATGTGGTGTTACCCTTGTGATGAGTCTCACGGTCATAGAGATTGACCAAGAGGGAATCCACAATACATTCTGATGGTACAGAACACCATAAACCCTACATCAAGCTTGCAAGAATACGATCTTGTTGTTGATCAAATGCAAGTAGCTCCTAGTGAGGCAATGGTTTGCTGAGAAAAAAATGACTTCTGCATAGTGAATTAGGTGGCATCAACCATGGGAAGACCTTAAGTGCAGTCAGATTATCCAACTAGATCAAGAAAAGGGCCATGGAAGAGCAAGCCAAATTAGATTAGGTGGGTCCTAGTACCCAAAATCTTTCAGGAGAGCCAAGGCAGCAAGAAATTGCTACCAAGGCGTGGTGACTAAGAACAAAATAATCTTTGGTTGAAAGACCAAAGAATCAATGGACCCCCTTACTCAGCTCAAAAGGCACAAACATCTGCATGTTTTAGTGTGATAGATCAAATGAAGAAGGCAAATGTACATGTCTCATTGTGGGAGGCATTAGCCATCCCTAAACAAGTGAATTTGTTGAAGGAGGCCCTAAAGCAACAAGAGACAAATGTTATACAGAAAAATCAAGTTGCTAACCCCAAGAAGGTTGTTCATGACAAACAAGCAATTGTGCTCCAAGTGTCCACTACTAAAGTAAGTAAAGCAAAACCTCTACCCTTCTATGCTACTTTGATAATTGGTAAGAAGATATTGCACAACTGCATGATAACTAGTGGAGCCAATACTTCAGTTATGTCCAAATGAACTGCAAATGCATTAGACCTGTCTTATCTACCTGTGGAAAAAGGAGTCACCCAACTAGATGAGACACCAATAAAAATTGTTGGGATTATTAAAGACCTTCCTCTTACTCTGCACGCATGTCCCAATGTCACAGTCCCTCAAGACATTTGAAATATCCCTAATGGTAGTATATGACTGAATCCACTCACAGTATGGTTAACCAGAGATTTAGTTTAGCAAATTGGAGTTGAACAATTCACTGAACATGAAATTAAGCAGCTTGCCACAGTGCAGAAGTAGACATGTATATTTATAGATATAAGAATTCCAAAGAGGAGATACAGTTTATACAAATATGATTACAACTTCTGAATATTCTATGTAACACAAACTTACAAAGTATGACAGCAGATTTGTCTCAGACTGTGCAAAATGTATGATAGTCTTGACAGTGACTTAGTCTCAATTCGGATCAGAGGTGTAAATTCTTCTAACCCAGCCCGCCCCTAATTGCATATCTGAATGTGTTGTATGATGCCTATCGACTGGATGATTGGTTAATGCTCTGCTAATGTCTTTGCCCTGTATTTATCACCCCACGGATATTCAGACAGAATTGGCGACTCGCACAAAGACTCGAACCTGTATGTATCGCACTACTGGTGTCAAAGACACTCAACACTCACCACCAAATCGGCAAATATACTCTGCACTCAGCAATAAATCTCTGGCCGACTTCAGTGGGAGGTCTGGATGATGATGCGTGTTGATGATTGTTTTTGGACAAGTCAACAATTAGAGTGAAATACAAAGTATCTGACTCCCTCTTGAGCAAAGCCTCTCGAATGCTGAACGAAGTGATCAAACAAGATGACTCCAAGGTTCCTTTCTTATAGTTTTGTAAGAGATAGCTCAGTGACTAAGTATGATTTTGCTGTTAAACACAAAGGGACTTACGCAATTGTTCAAACAAGCTGTTGATTCAATGATTACGAAGGCAAACACTGGAATATCTAAGTACTACAACTTATGGCGTATGATTTGGCGATGATGTTCTTGATTCTAATTCTAATCTAATAGATAAAAAAAGAACAAAAGATGTAAGGTTGAGAAACACTAATCTAATCCTAGATGCAAGGATAATTATTGCTCAGGTGAAATCAAACCAGATCTTGCTTCGCCAAGACAGACAACTACACAAGATTGATGCAATCCTCTAAGGTTTTACAAGATGTTTAAATCACTTATGCTCATGAAACATTCAACAAACATAAAGATCAAATTAAAGTTCAATTTTGTTCAGACTAACCATACACTGCAATTTGCAAGCCACAAACTACAAATGGTGTGAACTTATAGAGATTTCACCATGAAACAATAAAGAAACCTTCCACCAACTAACATAAACTTAAAGAAAACTTAATCTAACTTAATATTCGCTTGAAAATCCAAACCATGCAACACTTCGAAACATATATAGAGTCACCAAAGCAATGAATCGTATATTATTTTAGAGAGCCTTTTGCAACAATTCCAGAGTTTTTAATCGTACAAATGAGAGCAACAAGAGCCCTTTTATAAACCTCAAAATGAATGAAGGGTCAAGATCGATCGGGCAAGCCAGCGGACCAGATCATGCCACATCACAAGTAGTTATAACAAACTCTTATTTTATTAAATAGAAGAGACTATCTTTAATAAACAAAAGAGGCTAAGAAGGAGGGAACAAAGGCACGCCTCCCAAGAAGATAAGAACGACATGTCATCAGCCTATGAGGAATCTCCATGTGAATATCCATCACTAGAAGCTTGACATTCAATGAATCTGGACACTATCTGCTTGACATCATCCAAAGGTACACTTGGCGCATTCTGAATGGTTCCCTCAGCTTCAAGTATATCATATGAATAATGGCCAAGTGTCTTCTCCCAGTCTGTCATCCTTGCTTTGTTGGTGCCAAGGTGGACAGCAAGTGAAAAAATATTATCAAGCTTCTCATCTGACATATCATCTTCTTGAAAATAGAAAGCTTGAATTTGTTCCTTTATATTATCAAGAGTCATCTCCCCAAATGGGTTACATATCTTCATCAAGGAGGCATGTATTCCATCTTGAATCCTTTGAAGTACACTTCTTACTCTTGACATGTTTGTTTCTATCTTATCCAGCAATTGTCCTTTGATGCGAAAGCCATAATACCAAGAAGAGAAGTCATATGCTCCACCTTCCTCAATTACTTCAACATGTATCAACTCATCAACTGATGTTTCCATCAAACTCTTCAAATGCGGCAAGTATTGTTCCTTGATGTTTTTGAATTCAACACAAACTATCATCAACGCAAGTACCCTTTCTTTGAGATCAATAATCTTATCACATACTTGCATGATATCTTCCAGATGTTTATATGTAGCCTCCTTGGATCTTTTCATCCAATCCCTCATTCTGTGAGATGAAGACTTCAACTCCTCTAGGTGTTCAACCGTTTCTAGAGGAAGGAGAGATGGAGGTGTAGAAACCTTGTCTTGTTGACGAATAGAGTGAACCAAGTGCTGAATATACTGCTCTAAGGCCTGGCACCTTTGCTCAGCTTTAATTCTACCTTCTGTCTCCTGTCTTATAATAGCTCGAGCATTATCAATTGAATCTTTAAGTTCTTCTTCTACTTGCATTCTAGTCAACGGACCCAAATTGATCGTATTAATGTCATAATCATCAGGTGTTACATCTTCTACATTCTTCTCAAGCCTTGGAACTGCTACATGAACTTTCCTTACACCTGTTTCATATTTAGTGATTTTCGAAAGGATAGTGGCCTTCTTTTTTGGTTTTTCTTTTGACATATCTAGAAGTAACTCATCAATTGGAAGAGAAGGATACTTCTCAACTTCATAATTCTCTCTGATTCTGTCCTGTAGCCACTCTGGCAGTGATGAAAGATCTTGTTGTTGCATTTGTTTTCCTGGTGCTTGAGATGATTCTTCTTTAGCTTCCTCCTTGTCTTCGGTATTAGCTTCATCAATGATCTCAGTGTCATGTGGACTCGAAGGTTCTTCTTCAATTGTAACTTCTGGAACTGCATTTTCAACATGTACCACTATGTTTCGATTAAGTGGGGTGTCATCTGGCTGTCTAGAAGAAGTAGTTTCAATACTTATCCTTTTCTTCTTCTTAGTAGATTCTCCTTGTGCAGTTTCAAGCTGTTTTCTTTTCTTTACCTGACCTGAATCTATTTCATTTTCTCTGCTTTGTGAATCTTTACTAGGTGCATTGTGTTGTTCTCGTTGATCGACTTCTCCCATTTTAGTATAGGTGAGTTTCTTTCCCTCATCAAGCAATGCTTGTACTTGCTCCTTGATTTGCTCTTCAGTGATAGCAATGATAGGTTTTATCAATCCTTCATCATCAACCCTTTCTCTATCAGCCCAGTTGACATCATAAGGCAAATTCCAGATCTTACTGTATTCATCACCCAGAAGAGCTCTTTCACCTTCTAATTGATCAGGAATCCTTAGTACCTTCGTAGCTCTTACTAAATCCCACCTCAACCTTGAACATTTTTGCATTCTGATATCATCATCTATAACATTAGCCCAATGATCTTCCAGTTGTTCGTTATGCTTGTAGGAAGAATATGACTGTTTAATGGCTCCATGTGGATCAAAGTTTTCTCTTCTTGAATCATGCGGATGCAGATGATATGCTTGAAGTTCAACTTCTGAATGCTCAGCTGCCTGAAGTGATGGACAAGAGTAATATCTGCCAAGCTGGAGAGGAAACTGAACTCCGGCCTTCTTTCTTGCCTTCTGCATCTTATGAAATTCTAACAATTGTCTTGTTACCTCTAGCAACACCATCATGTTCGAAAGATATCTAGGCAGTCTATATGGAAAAGATGTAAGACCTTGAATCCTAATATATGTGAACTTGTCATACTGGATGTAGTATCTTCCATACTGCTTAATGAAGTTCCTAGCAGCACCTGTTAATCTTCTATGCGGTTCACCTCTCAATTTTCTGACTATGAACATAGCAAAAGCATCATTGAACCTTTTATAGTGATTAATGTTCTTCAAGTGGAGTTGAGGATAACACTGATGTGAAAGAATCTGTCCAGGCTTTGTACCTACTTCTCTTTTAGTTGTTAATCCTTTGTAAACTACATTTCTTGCTAGGATGTAAACAAGATATGAAGTCATGAAAAAAGACTTTGTTTCATCAAGCCTCTCAAACTGCTCATCAAGGCAATGGCTTATAAGGCCAGCCCAGTCAACCATCTTATTCTTCGTAAACACATGATCAAAATAAGTATACATCCATCCTTCGAAAGTAGATGATTGAGGCCTACCTGTTACTCGGTTCAAGAACATGATCAGGTAACTTATCTCTTGCTTAAAGTCAGCCTTGTGATACTTGGGATCTTCAAAATTATATATCTTGATTGATGGATCGGTCATCCACTTCTTTCTCACCTCTTGCATGTAATGCTTGGAGTCACCTTCGAAAACACTTTGAGCAGTTGTAGGACAAATGAATACTGCCTTCCCTCTTGGGATGTTGAAGATCTCCTGGATGGCTTCCCTTTGCAGATAGGCGAGAACAGTCCCGTCTTTAGCTATAATCTGTCTCTTCTGTTTGTCATAATGTTGAACGCATTCCAATATTAACTCAGTGCTTGGCAAGGTAGGTGGGAAGCATGCTACTTGTATGATTTCACTTCTCGCGATGGCCTTGATGTCTTCGTTCCTTGTGATGGCGAGCAAGAAGTCCTTCACCTCCTCCAGGTTGACGTGTCCCATGTTGGTGTCTCCCACGTTCTTCCACTGCGTTTCAAGCTTGGACTCAGGTATGGTGGACTTGGCATCCATCTTGATCAAGACTTGTCTCTCTTTAGCTGTCATTCCCATTTTCCTACAAAACCAAACTTGAATAAATGACTTGAAATGGCAAAATTGACTTCACAAACCTGATTTTTTTATGACAAAGGCATGAAATTTAGCAAAAATAAAAGTCAAAACTTATGAAGGAAAAGGATGGATAAAACATACCTTTTTTTTTTAAAAAAAATTCCTGGCCTAGAAATGTAGATTTCTATAAAAATTATTATTGAAATGGCAGAAATCAGGGGTAAAATATCAAAAAATCAATCTTTTAAATCTGCTTTTCTTCAAAAATTTCGCTGCTCTTTAGACAAATTCGCCACCTCTTTTGAAAATTCGCTGCTCTTCTAATTGAATTATGATAAATGGAGCGAGGGCGCTCTTGTTATATAGCCAATCCTCTTACATTAAATGCTGGCGGCTAAGGTGAGGTCGGCTTAGTCAGGGATTTAACATATTTAATGCAAATTTCAAAATTTAAAACCTCTTCAAATGCGCCAAAACCATGTAAGAATGTATGTGATGGGCGCCCTTATTAGAAATTTCTCAGTCTAGGCGCCAAAACCATCACGCCACATGAAGGGCGCTCAAGGATGATTGCAGAGGCGTGAAATTGCGCCTTTGTCCAAATAGGCATTTACTTCATCAATGATGGATTTAAGTCATTGTATATGCTCACGAAGACTCACCTTACTCAATGAACCTAAACATACTTTCCCTTAGGCGCTCAAAGAATGACTGACTTACCTCCTCATCTCCTTACTTCCCTGGGCGCTAGGAACGATGTCTCCAACCTATGCGCAAATTATGATAGTTTCTTAACTTAACTTTCAAGGCGCAAATCCATTCACTTAGGCGCTAATCTTCTTTAAGTTGCTCAATCCTCTCTTAGGCGCACATCCTGATGAAGATTTTTTTTGACATTTTCCTTAAGGCGCTCAAAATTGAAATCTTGATGCTATAAAGTGCGCCAAAACTTGCAAGTTTAGGCGCTAGGAGATTGGATGCCTCTCGATTGGATGCCTCTCATCCACTACATGATTGAGGCGCCAGAATGGTGTTCATTGAGACAAGGTTTTCCCTTTAGGCGCACATCTTCTATTCATAACTCTCCCTTCTCTGAGCGCCACAATAGATGAAGTTAAAGGCATAGAGCGCCTAACATACTTAATCTATTTCCTCGAATTCTTGGTGAGTTTAACACTTGTAAGACCTCAATGTCTTTCTTAGCGCTCAAGGTCATTGGATGCCAAAATTGCGCCTAACTTTGATGTAACCCTTTCAAAATTTCATGAACTCATGCCTTGTAAATACCCTAGTCATAAATTCAACACTTTCAATGTGGGTAAATTCAAAAACTCTTAGGCGCATTTTAAGATTCGAATAGGTAGGAAATGGCGCTTAGATTTTTCACTTCACATTTTTCATATCAAGGCATCCAAATGGATCTTTGGATGCAATTTCCCCCCTAGGCGCTTGTTAATGCTCAAAGTGTTCAATTTCTTCAAGGCGCCTTTTTGATGGACTTCCACCTGAAGGGCGCTAGAGTGAATTAGGAGGAGATATAAGGTGCGCCAAGATACTTTTGGAGGCAAGGAGCGCCTAATATCTCCAGTTTAGATCAATCACTTGGAAATTCTCCACTCTAGGCGCTCAAAGATGACTTTAAACTCTCTGGATGGCTAAGCGCTCAAGGATGATTGTTCACTCTAGGCGCTGATTTGATGCCATTTGACTCATTTACTCTCAAAGTGCTAAACACATTTAAGGCATTCAATCCTCTGTAAGGCGCTAAATCATCCCCCTAGGCACTCAAACATTCACCTAGGCGCAAATCCTCTTGAAATCCTCTAGGAACAATGCCTCCAACTTAGGCGCAAATTTGGATTGTTATGGAGGTAGAAGGGCGCCTAAACTCTTTAAGCATTATACTTGTCATTTTCTATGTTTTAAACGGCTGTGAATGCTTTGAAGACTCCCTTCACTTAAACGCCCAACTTCAATGTCTCGTTTCATGTCAATTCTTCTAAGGCGCCAACATTGAGGCCTAGGCGCTCAATCTCCTTCTAGGCGCAATCTTTCATAGACTAAAACATTCACTTTATATTAAGGCGCAAACAGGAGGCTCTGGAGATGGAAAACGGCGCCTTAACTTAATTGTGCAAATTTTGGACTTTAGGCAATTACAAAATGTCTTGGAGGGCTCAATTCTCCAAGGCGCTTTGTTCACTACTTGTAGCATCACTTGTTCAAAGCGCATGTTTGGGATTCTCCGGATGATGAAATACTCCTTGACTCCCTAGGCAATTAAACTCCAACTTCTAGGCGCCAAGTGATGATTTGGGCTACAATAAGTATCTAAAAATCTCAGGTATTACTTAGGGCTTCCACTCCAAATTTTACCTAAGCACTCATTTAGGGTGAAATAATTATCAAGGTATGCCTTAATCGTTCTTTCCTTTAAACACCCACTAGCAGGATCAAAGCATCAAGGGGCTCTAAAACTCACACACCTACTGACCTCAACATGTAATAATCTAAGATGCCTTCTAAGCTTAATCAAACACACTGAAATTCAAACAATCAGGGGGTCCCCATCTGCAATGGGGCGATGTGTGATTTGGTCACAACAATGTGGATCCCAGTATGACTCCCAAGCGATGTAGGAAGCTGTGTGATAGGTCACGCTCCTGCTGGAAGGATGAATTGCAATGTTTCCTGAGGTGCGACTAGATTTTAGCTATCGGTTCGCTTCCTCTTTCCAACGCCATCTCACAAACCTAGAAATAGCGTAATTCAAAATTAGACTCAGTGCCAATTTCCCAAGTGGAAATAGCTTGACTCAAAACACTAAGCTGGGTTTTCGTCCAACCTGGTGATGTTCACCCTTGATGTTTTCGTCTCAAGCATGCTCAGAATATAATTGCGAACAGCAATGCCAATATACCAAAATCAGATGATTTGCAATTGAAAATGATTACTTCTTTATACATGTTCGGATTGATCAAAAGAGAACCAAGTCGGCAGCAAAATTCAAAAAGTGTTATTATTATTAAAATTAGTAATATTATTATTAGTATAATATTTATTATTATTAGTGTTAAAAAACACTATTTTTAAATCAAAAATATAATTTACTTAAGTGAAGAAGGAGGGGACATGACAACATTTTGGTACTTGGCCAAAACTTGCAAAAATCATGTGTTGTGCCTTATTGTTGTCTTGGAAATGTTTTTGCCCATCACTAATAATCGATCTAAGAGATCTTAAATAGGTTTCCCTTGGCCACAATTTGGTGTTGATATGGTGCCTTACCTTCGCCATGCTTTTATCATATGTTGAAGTTTCCAAAAGGACTAAAGGATTCTAAGTGTTGGGAGTTATGGGTCCTTTTCTGGTTTTTGGTGTTTTGCGGGTTTTCCCTCTGCTACCAAATGTCGGTTTCCTACAAGATACCACATATATCCTACCTTCCCCACATCTGGTACCACATGAATTCCTCACAACCTTCATTTCCCTTCATTCTTTTCATATTCATTTGTTTTCTACTCTTGCGGAAACCCGACCAAATGTTGGATCTTCTTCCCCTCATCCTGTTGTGACCAAATCACACATCGCCCCATTGCAAATGGGGACCCCCTTTTTTTTTGAGCTCTGATGCTTTGCATGAAGTTCTGACAATGCCTTGGGTTCGTTTCCTCTGTCAATCCAACAAGAGGTCTTTCTCCTAGATAATTTTGCTTTATAACTGGAGTCTCATCTGGTACATAAACTTGTAGTAATGAAGAATTGTGATCAAATCCTATCTAGATATTGAGTTTTGAGGTCAATCCTGAAGAATGTTTGAGACCCTGAAAAGACTAAGCCTGGAGCCTGAAATCCTGAAAATCCTGAAAAATGGCTAAGTCTGAAATCTGGTGAATCCTCCAAATTCTATATTTTGCATCTTAAATCCGGTGGATTCGGGACCTATCTCAAACATCCTGAAAGGTATATTGAAAAATATTTAAAGTATAAGAAATTCAATCTCTCAACTTATACTTAAATATATTTTTCAATATACCTTTACTCGCGCGATCCTGAAAAATGCTTGACGATTTCAGAGGATTCAAAACACTGATCTAGTGCGACAGGGTACTTAGATGGCGCAAATCTGGGCGCAAAACCAAGAAGGAAGAGGGAAATGTAAGGATTTTTGACTTGAGAAATGTCTAAAAGTCAGAGGATTCTAATCCATGAAGTAATGCGCCTATCCTATGTCAGCTATCCACAGGATTTGGAAACTTGAACCAATGCGCCCTACTAGAAGGAAGGTAAGATCCAGGGCTAAGTTGTCAAAGTTTGAATTTTGAGAATCCTAAAGTCCCAACCAATGCGCCCTTCTACACTTTGGTTCAATGCGAAAATGTCAGAGGATTTCAAAACTCGATCTATTGCGTCCAAACCAAAATGTCATTTCGAAGGAAAAAATGGAGATTTCAATGCCTTGATCCAGTGCGAAAATGAAAGAACAAGTCTTAGAGTAAATCTTGGAGAGAATTTCGATGAAAATGTCAGAGGAATTTTAAACTTTCAAGTGAAGCGCCACCAAGAAGGGAGAGGTAGGTTTGAAGTTTTGACTTGAGACCCTATCTAATGCGACTTCTGGAGAGATAAGTTCAGAGGATTCTAAAACATGAAGTAATGCGCCCAAGTGATTTTAAAGGTGAAGCTTTCAAGGACCCTAACCAAAGCGCAATCCAGAGGATTTAAAACTTCATCTAAGGCGCCAACACTCTAGCGAATTTTCCAAGGCTATCCAATGCGCCATATCATGAGGAGATTGAGACGTCTAAGGTTTGGTTTTCAAGGTAAGTTTATAGGTTTCCAACAAGGTCATCCAATGCGCCCATGACAAGACCATCCAATATGCGACACCAAGGTAAAGTGAGATACGTTTTCAAGAGAATCCTACAAGCTTAACCAATGCGCTGACATTCTAAGAGGATTTGCCAAGCTTATCCACTGCGCCAAAGACAAAGGTCATCTAAATTCGTCCAAGTTTGAAGACTTCAAAAATGGCATCTAATGCGCCACCTTCCAAGCCCTTTATCCAAGCGCCAAACAAGAAGAAATCAGAATTGTCATCTAATGCGCCATGTGTGAGGAAAGAATAAGGTTTGATTCTAAAGACAAAGGTCATCTAAATTCGTCTAAGTTTGAAGACTTCTACAAGCCCAACCAATGTGCTATCTATAAGAAGAATTTAAATTACCTATCCAATGCGCCATATGTGAGAAGAATCCGAATTGCCCAAGTGATGCGCCAAACTCGTGAGGATTCCTACACCTAGATCTAATGCGTCCATACATCATACATAATCCGCTTCAAGGCAAAGGCTGTCCAAATCCATTCAAGTTTGAAGACTTCAACCTAGCTATCTAATGCGCCACTTGAAACATGATCCAATGCGCCAAATGTCTTGGGGATTTAAATCCTCTATCTTATGCGCTATTCCTTTGAGGAATCCAAAACTTCATCTAATGCGAAAATCTTAGAGGATTCTAATCCTCCATCTAATGCGCCATCCCTTAAAGCAAGAAAACACTAAGCTGAACCAATGCGAAATTCAAAGAGAAGTTGTTTTAGAAGAATAAAAAACTTGATCTAGTGCAAAATACAAGAGGATTCTCTATCTTTAATCTAGTGCGCCTAGAAGAAGACAACATCATGCTGATCTAATGCGAAATATAAGAGAAGAGGATTCTACAACATGATCTCATGCGCTTGAAGAAGAAGAAAATTCCAACCTACAAGAAGATTACCACGCCTTTATCTAATGCGTCCATCAAAAGGAGTTAGAACATTTAATAATTGTTGCCTTGGAAAACGTGCAAAATGCATTTATTAAATAAAGATCAAATCTAAATTAAATGTTTTGCACCACAATAAAGGAGGTCGGCCTAGAGAAAAGGAAAAGTTTTAAAAGCAAATTATGTATATATATCTTATTTCCTTTTCATTTTTATCATTTTCAAGAGCAGATTTGTTTTCCAAAGGCAGATTTTTCTTCAAGGAGCAGCAACAAGAAGTTTTTTTTTTTACAAGTACAAATTTGAGGATCAAATTGCAAGGTATCCAATTCAAAACCGCCTATCAAGTAAGTCTGATCTGAATATTTTCTGATCTGATTTTCTTCTTTTTCCTTCATTAAATGCATTAAAATTGTTCAAATATTAGTAAAATTCAAGAAGGACAAGTGGATTTTCATAGATTTTCATAGATTCCTTGAATCTAGATAGCAATATTTCATAATTATAAAGGAAAATTTCATAATTTAATCCACTAAGGTGGCTGAAGTGAAGATTGTGTTTGCAATTACTTATTCGCGTCAAGTTTGCAGGAATGTCAATGATGCTAAAGAAGAAGAAACTGGAACCACCTTCATGCTAGGAGTAAAGTCAACCAATTGTCATGTGGAGAAAAGTCATCAAGTAGCTGCTCCACCATAAGGAAAGTGTTATCATCAAGTTGGAGCATTTCATATATTCTACTTCATTCAAGATCATCTTCCAGGAAGCATCATTCTAAGAAATCTCCATCACTTCAAGAGGTAGCTGCTCCAAGACGTCACAGCAAGATATATCTCAAGTCCTCTTCATCAATGACATCATGAAAGATCCTACGTCAAGATCATCTTCAAGGAATCATTTCATCAACTATATCATGATCATCAAGAGCAAGTGTTTGAATCACTTTCACCTTGCGGAGGGAACACTACTCTAAAGGATTATACCTCAAATCTTCTACATCATCGAGTTGGAACACTTCATTGAAACTTCCAAAAGCATTCATCCATCAAACTTCAAGACTCTTCAAATTTCCAAGTTCAAGAGAGTCTCCTACTCTTCATGAAGAAATCAAGTGTCATCATCTACTCTCTAATCTACATGAAGATACATCGAAGAAGATTCATATCAATCTATCTACAAGAAGAAGAATCATAAAGTTAGTCAAGTGAGGCGACAACTATCATACATCCAGTTAACAAGAAGAATGAACAAGGCAAAGATCCATAGGATGTATTCCTAAATATACAAGTTCAAACAATCACATTGAATACATCATTACAAGTTGATACAATTTTCAAAGTATGCTGAGTTGGCACTTATGTGGCGAGTACACATCATTTAATTTTGATTAGCCGCATTATTTAATGCATGCAATGTATCATTTAATGAAAGAAGCCAAAGGGATTCCTATGTGGAGGAATATTTTAAATGCTTTCGCCTTACCTTATCACATTGGAAAACGTGCCTTCATTGCCTCTCTCTTTTTTGCTAAGAATAGCAAGTTGTTGTAACTACCTCTGAGGTGGCATGATCTAGACCCTTGGCTATCGAATTAATCTTAGCCCTTCATTGTAACCTGGACGACTATATAAAGGCCTTGTTGCCTCATTTGTAAATCATTAGAGATATAGATTAGAAGGAGATCATTAGTAGTAGTAGAGAGTAGATTTTCAGAGTAGAATAGAAGAGACTCTCAAAATTCTCTGAGAGAACTTGAAATTGTTGTAAATATTTTCCAAGATTAATGCAAAGACATTGGAGCTACTTGTTTGGTGTTAAGTATTATCTTGTGGAGTAACATGGTTTCCTGAATCTTGATGGAATTAAGAGATGTTTCAAATAGCTTAGAAATAGATTAGAAGTGCATTGATGTAATGAATATGCGTAAAGATATTTGATGAATTCTTCTGGTTCATACTTTTCGTGTATTGTCGAAGGCAATCCACTTTGCAAAGTTAGACTGAACCTTCATTCTCTTTAGTTCGGTTGTGAATGCTTGTTCAAATTGTGCCAGCTGTGGGTGTTTGGATGGAGATTTACAACATGAAAATCCTTGAGTTTCCTTAGAAGATTGCACCGGCTTCGTGTAGTTGTTGGTTCTCATGGCGAAGCGAAGTCTGGTTTCATGAGGAGTTTGTCTATCTTTACATGTTTCATTATCTCATTGTCCTTAGATTAGCCTTCTAAACCCTTACCCCTTTTTTCATTTTCTTTATCATAGAAGCTCTGTATATACATCATCCACATCAAAGGAGGAATAAGTCGAATGAAAGGAGAAGAGTCTGCGTAAGTCCCTTTGTGTTTAACAGCAAAATCATACTTAAATCGCTGAGCTGTCTCTTACCGAAATTAAACATTATAAGAAGGAACCTTGGAGTTATCTCGTTTGATCACTTAGTTCAGCATCCGAGAGGCTTTGCTCAAGAGAGAGTCAGATACTCAGTATTTCACTCTATTGTTGACTTGTCGAAAAACAACCATCAACACATCCCTGTTCAGTTCCTTCCTCCATTCCCGCACTAAAATACCACAAAGTCTATTGCACCCTTTGTTCCTTCCATTACACCTCATTGTCCCCTTTTGCGGCAACTCAACCTCCTACCAGATATGTTCCCCTTACATCGCATTTGGCATCCATATCCAATTCCATGTAAGAGTACTGCATATTTCCAAATCCTATTCCACATCCTCCTTCCGTTCTCTTTCGTTTCACTTTCTTTCCTCCTAGCAATGTTTCCCTTTCGAACCAAATATGTCTATATCTAGTTCTTGCATACAGTTCCAAGATGTTTTCCCACATCTTCATTTTCTCACTTCATTCATCCTTGTGGACTTCTAGCAGACTTCAGGGTTTCCTTCTCTTCACCCATATCCTGGCTCGATGTCTTGTCCCGCAAGATTTTCCCACCTTCATTTTACTCCATACATCCAATCTTGTATTATTTCCAACATTTCTTCTAAGCGCATGAATCACACATTTCCTTCATTTTGCGGGAATCCGATGACCTCTATGATGTCATTTCCTTTCCCCTACGTCCTTTCTTCCACTTCCCACATGAGGTCCCACATGGATTTTCCACATTGTTTTGTCAAGTTCACATCCCATCCCAAGTCGATTTTCCACAAAGTCCCCTAGCGACTTCACCTACCTCAACCACTCCCTTGCACGCCTCTGAACCGCCATTAATGGCCCCTTTTGGAAGCAATAAGATGGAGGATGGCCTCCATACACTTCATGACTCTTGTCAACCCCTTAATCCAATTTCTAGCAAAAGCATAGGTGAATCATCCGAATGAGCATGGTCTTGATGGTGTGAGCCATGTGAAAGTGACACAAGCAAGCATGGGCGGCCATTTCACTTGCAGGCAACCAAGGTTTCTTGTCCAAAATGGCTTGCTGATGTGGGACGAGAGATATAATGTAGTTTCTCATTCATAACGAGAGATGGAAATTTTGGTTGCAGAGCAAAGAAGTAGACAAGCAAGCTTTAAACTCTAGGATTTGCATCCAGCAATTGTTTTTGAGCATTTTCATTATGATCTTCCTGGGTTTTCTCCCAAAGGATATGATAGGGCATTGTAATCATAAAAGAATGAATTAAATGTGCAGGTTTTGCATCTTACTAAGTGTCTCCATGAGCATTGCTTTAGATTTTTGGTGTTTTGGCAATTCACCTTAATCACATTTGCTAATTTGAGTATTGTTCCTAATTAGTTAGTCAATTGAAGACTGTAAAACGCCTTATAAAGCTTTTGTGAGGTATCTTCTTAGGATAATATAGGAAATTCATGGGTTTGTTTGTGGATAATTAAGTTATGCTCATTTGTATGCTCTGCAATTTTATGTATCTGTTTACTAGCATGCATCGAGCCTAGCTTACGTATGGAGTCTATAGGTATGGTCTTTGGTTGATATCTTGATTAGGGTATCATAGTTTGGATTACACTGGTGTCCCCTTTGGTTGATAACCTAGAATGTGTTGCCCTCACTAGATATAGGCACCGTTCTGTTGTATGTTCAACCTCCCATCCCACCAACATACAAAACATAACAAAATCAATTTTTAACCTTTTCACTATGTTGTTTATTCTTTTCTCTTCCATGTCTAGATGTATGCAATTACAATAGGAGCTACTAAAGCAACATCTTTAGACTCTCTACATGGTTGTGTATCTACTTCATGAAGGTGTAATATCCTTGTATTTTTCAAACCAGTATACAGGCGACAATAATTTGGAGTTTCTTGTGCATTAGGTATGGTTTCTTACAAGGTCTAGTTTCATGTTATTTGTTTTATCCTCATACAACTTAGCGAATACCCCCCTTGGTCTAGCAAAGCCAAAAGAAGGTCTTACCTACCTTATCAAAGTGGTCCATTGTTGCCTCATCCTAAACATAAGCTTGAGGTCTTTGTCTTGAGTTCGACACTCATAGCACTCAATAATTGCCTTGCTTTAGGGATTTGAGGAACCCCAACTTTGAGCACCAACAGACCTCCCAGCCACCTTTGGCTTATGCTTATCCAAAGATTTCATTGCAAAAGTGAGAGGGTATATGTCTTTGGATGGGAGTCACATGTTCCCCAAGGCCAAATATGTGATCAAAATCAAATTGCATGGTGAGCTTATTGCCCAATTCCACATAGAAGTTAATCTGGTTGATGCCCTAGAAACTATCAAGCTATGATAGCTCAAAAGGAGCTAAAGGAACATATAGACAGTTACATACACCAAGGGTAGATATTTTCAAATATGGATTCAAATCAAGACCTCCAACAATGTAATGAGCACCCTAGTTTTTTTTTAATCAACACTGCTGAAATGAAATGCAACAAATAGACTCTTCCACACCTTTTTGATCACCCAATTCCCGACACGGGCAAGCTGAGAGCATACAGGTGTTTCAGACTAGACAATTAAGATTCTATTGCAGCAAATAACTACATCCACTTATTCAATGGGCATCCTCTTATTCAGCAGGCATCCACTTAATCGTGGGAATCACCACTTGTTCAGTGGAGGATACTGAAAGAAAGCATAGGCACATCCACTTGTTCAGTGGGGTGAGTAATTGAACAAGAAATAAGCAATCCCACTGGCGGTATGACCTTCCAGGGGTTACAAACACAAAGCATTGCATTGTAAATGAACTACAATCAGTAAGGAATGCTGCAATGACTTATTCATGTCTAATTTCTGATAAAATAAAACTGTTGTAACTTAAAATCAGAACATGGAAGGATTAGAAGTCACCCAATATCACAAGAATGTCAACCATTGAAGCTCCGGTGCAGCGGATGATGGAATGAGCCCACAAACACTGTAAAATCCCTCTGACAATCTCTGCCACAGCAAATACTCAGATCTGATATACAGAACAGCAGTCTGATTATGCACAGAAATCACTGAAAACACCCCAGAAACACTGAAATTGCTGCTAACACATCCCAAACTGTCACAATTCAACATATCACTGAAATAAACACATTCATACTCATACCAAACTGCTACTATCACTGAAAGCATTAGGCTAATGCTCAGAATAATTTATCAGATCTATACCTTGCTGGTACAACAAGTACAACACTCATTGGAACCACCTTTACACTCCTAACTCCCCAAATACTGAAAAGTTCCCCTCAAAAAACATTGAAAGACTCTTCCTAACCCCCAGCGTTACTTTTAGGAGTGAGAAGCTTCCAAAATATGAAGCGCTTTATTTATTAGAAGTCCCACGTACCATATGGTGTACGGCTTCCTTGGCTTTGGCATGATTCACCTCAAACTTGTATGGTCAGCTTCCTATCTTGTCTTTTGTGACCACAAAAAGACAAAAAGGTCTGAGTCAGCATTTAAAACAATAACTTAGCCTTGATTTTGCATATTCAAAATGGTACAGCTCTGTTTTGGAAAGGTACAGCAGAAAGGGAAAAGGGTACCGCTAGGTTTTGGCATTGTTTCTTCACTTGTAATCTGTAGAAATCCTCAAACCCTTACACCAAAATTAATAGCACCAAAATCAAACTTAGAATACATCAAAATCTACTAACTCCATGATTGCACACAGGTGATCTCTGAAATGAAAATCACTCCCAACCGACTAAGGTAGGTATTTCACTACCGTAGCCAGCAAATCAGAGAGGTTAAATCCAGAAGAACCAAGCTCAAGAGCTCCTATTCACAGAAGAAACAATTCTCATATCCAAAATGCATAAACCTGCAATGAGCATTGAAAACTCCATTTATAATCTTCCCGTGAAACGTCCAAGAGAAATAAAATATAATATTACTTTATGGCTTCATGGAATATTTATTTCCCCTCTAAAATGGGACACCACTTTAAAATAATGACTTTTTCCAAGTTAAGCGCCCACCTAGGAAGTTAGAAGACACTTTTTAAATAATAAGTTGTCAACTTAAAAATATAAGATTAAAACCTTTAGACAACTTAAAATTAATTATTTAAAAAGTAATTTCCCTTTAAATGACCAAGTTAGCCTTCGGGAAACTCTAGCAACAAGGCTAACTTTCTCCGAGTCAATTACTGATAGAAAGGGGACATTACAAACAACCCATGCCTTCTTGAGGAAGTATTCTTGCACAACCAACAAGGCGTTGATTGCCACCGTTGTTTCAAATTTTCTATCACTCTCACCTTGTATAAATAAGAGCTTCAAGCTCATTTCAAACAAATCGGAAAGTTGTAGACCCATGCTCTGAGAGCCTTGTATACAAAGCTATGTCTTGTTGTGACCAAATCACACATCACCCCATTGCAAATGAGGACCCCCTTTTTTTTTAAGCTCTGATGCTTTGCTTTAGTCTTGGATGGTGTCTAAGCACTTTTTAATGATGAAGTCAGTAGTGTTTAAGTCTATAGCTTTGTGGTGAATACTATAGTCCCCTGATGTCCTAATATCCTGATGTATGTTCTGAGATCCTGAAAAATGACTAAGTCTAACATCTTGAAAATCCTGAAAATTGGCTAAGTCTGAAATCTGGTGGATCCCTCGAAATCTAGAATCTACATGTTAAATCCGGTGGATCCGAGACCTATCTCAAACATCCTGAAAGGTATATTGAAAAATATTTAAAGTATATATTTTTCAATATACCTAACCCTGGGGACTTCCATTTTTAGGCGCGTTTCTCCACTTGCAGTGACTCAAAATTGCCCCTAGAACTCAAGGCGCATTTTATCATCCAAGGAACCTCAAAGTTGCGCCTTGAACAAATGATGCTAGAAGTGAAGTATGTTAGGCACCTTGAAGGATAGGTGTTGGAGATTATCAAAGTAAGTAGCACCTTAGTAGAGATCACTCGAAACTTGATGAATACACCTTCTTGAACTTGGGCGCATTTTTCATCTCCAAACCTTCTTTTGAGCGCCTTAACTCGGAATGCATGTTTGAAACTATAAAAGATAGCACCCTAAGTAATAACACTCCTCTTGAGTCACCAAGATAGATGAAGCCTCCAAAATACACCTCTTGAACTAGGACGCACTTTTGCATCTAGACAACTCCACTCTAGCGCCTAGACAAAGAACATGTTTAATCTATGATTTTGGGGATACTTGAGTGTCTTGAACACTTTCTTAAGCTTATCTAATGACTTGAATCCATAAGAAGTGAAGCAAATACTTGTTTGAGTTAAGGCGCACATCCATCCTTGTCCCATCTAGTTCTAGCGCCTAAGATGAAGGAGACTTTCTTAAAACATTTAAGCATTGGGCAACAAGTATGAAGAGTTAAGGCACAATTTTCAACTCCTAAAGCCTCAAAATGCTCCTAACTTGGAGAAGAACACTCACTCATGACATGGCGCCAATTGACATCTATTCAACCATCAAGTTGCGCTTCAAGATGAGGAGGAAAGAATCCATATTGAAAAGTCCTTGACAAGTATTGATAGGAGTTTGAAGTCATGATATTGCACTCAGTGAACTTAGGTGCATTTCACTCTATGAACAACCTCAAAATGTGCCTCAAGAGGGATCAACTTCACTAAGTCTCAAGGCGCATATTCTCACCTAAATTGACCAATTTTGGTGCCTCGAGAAAGAATGATGATAGATCTTGCAAGAAAACAAGTCAGGAAGTGTAAGGCGCTAATCCACATCTGGAGGACCTCAAAGTGCGCCTAAGACAAGTATGATTGATTTCATGTGCCATGAGGATATCTAATTGCGCCTAAGGATGAAGTAGTCTCACAAGGATGTCAACAGGTGTTGGGAGCCTTAAAAATGTCAAAGAATACGCTAAGTCAAAGTAAGGCGCATTTTCATACCTTGATCATCATCAAAGGGCGCCTTGCAAAAGAGGTTTATGAGCAACATCAAGATAAGGCGCAATTTCTTGCTTCTATAATCACCTTTGAGCGCCTAGGAGACAGATTGTTTGCAAGGATAACTATGAGCGCCCAACACTCAAAGGGGCATTCGTCAACCAATTTGAAGGAGTATAAGTATCAAGGCACACCTATTGAAACTCCACAAGGGTTTGGATCCATGAAACCTTGAAGTAAGCAACTATTCAAGTCAAGGCGCAATTTCACACCCAAACCATCATCAAAATGCGCCTCAGAGAGATCAATATCATTAAGGGAGTCAAGGCGCCATTTCACACTTGGAGGATCCTAATATTGCGCCTTGTAAGAGGACTTAAAAGCATGAAATTGGATGTCATTTTAAGGTAGGAAGTCCTCTAAACACTTATTCACTGAGTTAAAACTATCAAAATGTCAAAAAAATAGGCCAAGTATGCTAGGCACATTTGCCTGTCTCTCCACACCTCAATGAGCGCCTAGAAGAAAAATACATGAAATGACATCATTGAGTGGGCGTTTGAGAAGGAAATCCATTATAAGTCATTCCCAGTCAATTGAAATCATAGAAATGTCAAATGCAAGGTTTAATTTGGCCTAGGCGCACCTTTCCTCCCATGTCAACTAGATTTGCACCCTAAGGAAAATCACTTAAATTCATGTCCAAAAGTGAGCGCCTTGAGAGGAGGAATCATTTTAAGCCATTATAATTGTTCGAAATCATTTGAAATGACAAGTATGAAGCTATCTTGTGTTAGGCGCACTTTGCTCCTCCTTACACCTAGATATGTGCCTAGACTTGAAGAAGGATTATTTACATGTCTAAAAGTGATTCCTTTGTTATAAAGTGATTAATATTGTTTCTCTTGTCTTGTAGGAACATCAACAAAGCTGAGAAGTCATTCAAGGAGCAAACACTTGGAATCACCAATGGGCAAAGAGTGAAGTCAAGAGGTAGTCATTGCAGAAGAGGCATCATATAGCTGCTCTAAAGGAACACTTCATCATCATCACTTCAAGTGCACTTCATCAGTTGCATCATGTCCGAAGACATTCATCTATCACTTCAAGTTCTATCAATCTTCAAGTCTCAGAGAGTCTCCTACTCCATGTTATCAATGAAGCACCATCATTTACAAGCTGAGAAGGAAGCATCACCATCATCTACTCTACTTTCCATAAGGAAGCATCGAAGAAATTCACATATATCCTACAAGAGAAGTACACAGAGTTAATCAAATGAGCAACATATATCATACACATCCAATTTACAAGAAGATGAACAAGGCAAGATCAACAGGGAGCATTCCCAAACATACAAGTTCATTCAAAGCAATCATATTCGAAGACTTCACAAGATGATACAATTTGGGAATATGCTGAGGTGGCAGCTACATGGCAGATACACATCATCAAGCCAATCACAATTCGCCACATCATTCAACAAACAAGAAGCCAAAGAAGACGTCCATGTGGAAGATACTCAAAAGATTCCATTTTATCCTTATTTTCTTGGAAAGCATGCCTTTATTGCCTCTCTTATGTACTAAAAATAGCAAGTTGTTGTAACTAACTGCTGAGATAGCATGATCTTGGCCCTTGGCTACTTGAATTGATCCTAGCCATTCATTGTAATTCTGGACCTCTATATAAAGGCCTTGTTGCCTCATTTGTAAATAATAATAGTCAGTAGGTAATAGAGTAGGGGAGTAGAATAGAAGAGACTCTCAATTCTCTGAAAGTACTTGAAGTTGTTGTAAATATTTCTCAAGATTAATGCAAAGACATTGGAGCTCACTTGGTGTTAAGTGTTGTCTTATGAAATGACGTGGTTTCCTGTATCTTGATGAAATGGAGAGATGTTTCTAAAGTAGATTAGAAGTAGAGTAGTAGCTCATTGATGTAATGTATGTTATATTGAATATTTGATCAACTCCTAACTCATACTTTTAACATTCATCGTTAGTGAAGTGTTGTGTAAAGCTAGTCTGAGCTTCATCTTCATTTGCTTAAGTTCGATTATGGATGTTTGTTTGAGCTGCACTATTTAATGGATGTTTATATGAGCTTTCATGATTTGAGAACCTTTCGCTATCTTTAGGAGATTGCACCAACTCCATGTAGTTGTAGGCATCCTTGGCGAAGTGGAGTTAGGTTGATTAAGGAGTTTGTCTATTCATGCATCATCATTGCTTCATTGACCTTAGATTAGTTTCTTTAACCCCTTATCTTTTGCCTTTTATTTATCATCGAAGCATTGTATATATATCATCCACACTGAAAGGAGAAATAAGTTGAATGAAGTAAAAAGAAGTCTGCGTAAGTCCCTTTGTGATAGTCAGCAAGATCACATCAAATCACTAAGTCTATCCAATGCAAATCACGAATAAGGAACCTTGAAGTTGTCTCACTAGATCACATAGTTTATTTTTGAGAGACTTTATTCAAGAGAGAGTGGGATACTTAGTGTTTTACTCTATTGTTGATTTGTCTAAAACAATCATCAACATGTCTCTTGCCTCCTTGTTTGTAATAGCCTCAATTTATGTGTCCAAAATTCTACGAACCTTCATGGCAGGTAATTGTGCAACTACATATATTTGAAATATTCAATGTAAGTGGTCCTGATTTTCTCTATCCTTCCCTTGTTATTGTTTATGGACGAATGCTTGTCTTTTGTGTTTCTATAATTGTGCTAAAATCTTTCAATCTATTGACTATCAAGTTTCGTGCTAGTAATCTTTCTATAAGTGAAAGTGATCTTATCTAGCGCATCGCCACTTTTCCTTTTTAGTATTTTCTATCCCTTTTCCTTTGCCAAAAGTAGGTTTACAGTAATAGAATTTACCATGTTGTCACAAGTTACAAGTGTAGAAGCGGCTCAGTGATGAGCCTGATAAGACAATCTCTGTGAACAACAATTAGAATTTTCAATGGGATGTTATTTTCATTGATTTGCTTACAATGGATATGAAGGAAGATTTATGTACTTTGTCATGATAACCTATGGAGATGGTAAAACTTTATAGAAAGGATATTCTGGTTATTCAAGTTTCACATTGTACTGCAACTTGCTCTGCTGTGTGGATCTTTGATTTATGATTATTTTTCTCAATGTTCATATAAAATCTTATGTGGCCATTTCACTGTTGCACTAAACATCCACCTAATACTGTTGCACTCAACATCCACCTAATAGTGCCACAAGAACGTACCCAATCGCACAAATCTGAGCCTTATACATCTCTTGAAGATTGGCAAGTTGGATTTAGTTTGTTTTCCATAAAGTGAAGATCGTAGCCCAAAATAAATGTTTCTACAGACAGAGGTATATTTAATATTTCTTATGCATCTATCCTAGATCCATCTGTTTCCCGTAAACAAGAAATAAGTTAATGGTATAGCAAAATGCAGAGTATCAATTATCTTACGTTGTACCATTGCTGTACTTGTTATCATCCCTTGCTTGAACTAGAAGATATGCACAGTAAAAGCTGAGTTTCAGCTCCATCCCTAAGTACAAATTAGATGAGCCCTATCTTGTATACTCATTATATGTTTTAATTATCGATTATTCCCCTAGCAAGGAGTTTTCTCTTTAAGCCCAAAGGTGTTTTATTGAGGAAATGGTGTTACATATGCAATACACTGTGGAGTGTAGGTGCTATTGATTTCTGTTGAATTTTCATTCCATCTGCAAGCATTTGTCGTTTGAAGATCCCTTTCCTTCAAATCTATGATTTTTTTCTTCATATTTGTGCAGAAAATTTCTCTCTGAGGAAACTGTAATAAACATATCTAATATTATTATATTAGGTTTAGAGAATCGAGATCATTCTAGCCAAAAGGAAATGGAGTGCAGGAACGGGGAAGGGGAAAGAGGGAGGGTGGTTGGATTGAGGGAGGAGGGGGGAAATGATGAATTGTCCTAGCAAGACTAGGTTCCATTCTTACAGGAAGGTTTTCATAGTACTGCAACTTGCTCTGCTATGTGCATCATTAATATATAATTAAATTTCTCGATGTTTACAAAAATCCTGTGTAGCCCTACTGCAGGGTTAGCGTCCTCCCTCTCTGGATTCGGAACCTCGCCTTACTAACTTCTTTCTCCTGCGGGCAATTGTTGCATTTGACATCAACCTAATAGTGCCACAAGAATGTACCCAATCGCACAACTCTGGGCATCATGCATCTCTTGAAGATTGGCAAGTTAGGTTTAGTTTGTTTTCCATAAAGTGAAGATTGTAACCCAAAATTAATGTTTCCATGGTCAGAGGCATATTTAATATTACAGACTTCTTATGCACCTATCCTATATCCATTTGTTTCACATATACAAGAAGCAAGTTAATGATATGGCAAAATGCAGAGTATCAATTATCTATGCTGGACCATTTCTGTACGATTTTATCATTCCTTGCTTGAACTAAAAGGATAGGCACAGTAAAATCTGAGTTTCAGCTCCATCCCTAAGTATAAATTAGAGGAACTCTATCTTGTATACTCACTATATGTTTTCATCATTCCCATAGTACGGAATTGCTCTCTTTAAGCCCAAATGTGTTTTATTGAAAAACTAGCATTACACGTGCAATAATACACTTTGGAGTGTGTGCGTGTGCAAATATTAAGTTCTGTTGAATTTTTAATCATCTGCAAGCATTTATAGATTGAAGATTCCCTTTCTGCAAATCTCTGAATTTTTTTTCATATTTGCAGCAGTAACTTTCTGTCTGAGAAAAAGCTGTAATAAATATACCATTATTGGGTTTCAGAGAGCTTTCTACCCAAAAGGAAATGAGGCAGGGTAGAGGAGAGGGCATAGAGGGGAGGCAGTCGAGTTGGGGGAGGAAGGGGGAGAATGATGAATTATCCTAGTAAGCCTAGGTTACATTCTTAGAGGTCTAGGACACCTCTTTGTGTCCATCAGGACACCAGGGAACAGGGGTCCAGCTAACGGCCACGCATGGACATTAGCCCATTCCTGTGTGTTTCGGGATTGTAAAGGTAGGACTCAAATCTAACCATATTATGGATCCAAGCCAACCCCGAGATTCTTTAAGAGCTATGCCATAATGTTTAGCATTTAAATTCTCTGTTCATGTCACCTTAGTTGCAATAAGATGACCCATAACTATCAAGGACATGTGGTAAGGTTTAAACAAGTAAAAAAAATGCATTCCTAAGCATCCCATTGAGGGTTTTCTCCAGCATTATATATTCAAATTGAGTCGCAAATGGATTGACCCCACCTGTTAAAGGCATAGCTGAAAACTGCAAGTGTATAGAAAAATTCGATGTGTATAGTTTAAAATCAAATGTGGAAGTCTATTGGGCATGTCCAATCGGTTAAGTTTACATTTGATACAAATTTAAATTGCGAACTCCTAAGAAAAGTTGTGAAAGGGTTAACGTTGAGACCTCTTCAAGTTCGTCGAGCACCTGATCTGTATCGGCCAAATTCCAGTAAGTAAGAAGCTCGTCCACAACGGCCAAATTATCTCTGGTTTTGGAGAATCCAGAAAAGAGCTTCTCCACGTCGCTTTTTGCCTTTTCTTTTATAACTCTTCCCAGCCTGCCAAAGAAACCCACCTTCTCATTCTCTGCTGCGCAAACTATCCTTCCTGCTAAATGACTATGAGATTCAAATGAATAATTCATAGGCTTAGAAATGAAAGATTTGGTGAATGTCAACGATTTCTGTCCATGGTTTTGTTGATATGGAGGAAGTAGGGAGAAAAAAGAGCAGTGCGCAGCAGCCATGGCTACCCAATTAGCAGGGCTCTACCACAATCGCCAAATCCATTTCATATTTATCTTTGCCTCGATTTATCGGCTTGTATTAAGTTCTTAATTAACGTTCAACGGCACGAGAGTATATAGATATACATACAAAAAAATTTCTATAACTATGAAGAGACTAATGATGGTGTTCTTATATGGGGGAGTCCATATGGAGGGTCAAGATAATCTTAATGTGGAGAATCTATATTATATATATAATATAATATATACAATTTTTTCCTATAATTTTGGAGAGACTAATGATGGTGTTTTTATATGTTAGGAGTCAAGATAGTTTTAATGTCGAGAAATGGGATGACCATTGAAGAATAGAGATGATGTTAGCAACATAAAGCAAAACAAAACAAAGTGTTTATATCTTTAAATCTTCCATTCTAGCCTCCTTGATAAGGTGGAGGAAATGCATGCACCCAAGTGCAAGTCGTAGATTTACCCAAATACAATTTAATGTGGATTGCTCAAGCAAATACTAGCATAATGGAGGTAGGGATTTGGATGCAAATTGGCTATATTTTGGCTATGTAAATGAAGTGATTATGTGCAAAGTAGTGTTTTTAATGGCTTGGGAGAGGCTCTTACTTATGGATTTTTGAGGATTTTTAGATCAATGGTGGAGGTTCAAAGATGAGATCCAAGGGTGGAGATTTCATAGTGAAATCAAGGGCCAAGATTTCATCAACAAAGACAAAGGGCTCTCAATATTTTGGAATTTAAAATTCAACCTTGGGAAGGCTTTGCATTTATGAAGATGGGGACTTGTGAATGAATTAAAAATTCATTTGAATGGGTGAATGCGATGAGAAGTGACAAATGCATGGATTTGGAAATGTGAGGTGGAGACATGTGTGAGCTTTATTAATTAAATAATGCTCTTTCATGGATTAGGAAAGATGAGGTGGAGACACATGTGACTCCATTAATTAAATAATATTAATTATTCAATTAATTGTGGGGGATGGGATAATGAAATATTAGGTTAGTTAATTAAGTGATTAACATAATTAATGTGGCTTGTGGAAATTAAGAGATGAGTTAATTAGTGACTCAAATTAATTAAATAGATATTTACTTAATTAATTTGGTCATAGGGTCTATGTAGGGTAGGGTAGCTAATAAATAAATGGCATTTTAATTAGCATAGGTTTTGTCATAGGCTAGGTGGATTAATTAAATAAATGGACTTTATTTAATTAATTTAGGTTAGTGACAAAGGATGAGATAATTAAATAAATTGTGATATTTATTTAATTAATCCTGAACATAGGTTAGATGGGAGTAATTAATTAAATTTGAATTATATAATTAATTATGGGTAGGTGACTATGGGGCATTGACAAATTAATTAGATAAATTGATTTTATTTAATTAATTATGGGAAAGGGGATAAGTTTGCAAGACAGGGGATGCAGGAAAATAGTTGTATGCGTTTTATCATTTTTAGGTGTCTACATTTTGCCCCTTTTTTATATGACATTGTGATTGTACAGGAGTGACGTCGTGATTGTACAGGAGTGACGTCATGTCAAAGAAAATTTAAGTTTTGTGTAATGTCACATTTTTGGTGCATTGATTATTGTGAGCATTTTGGCTTGCCCTTAGTCTCTTGGTGGCTTTCCAACTTTGTTGGGAGAACTCCAATGTTTTTGGAATGGCCACAGATCAGTTTTACAGAGTAATTGGTTATGGCTTTGAGCTTAGATGGTGTTCAGGATCGCAGCGATGCTTTTTGATGTTTGATTGGGTTATCGATTTGCTCTCCAAGATTCTTGGAGAGGCCGTCTATTTTTAGAAAGTCACCCGGAGGGCATCATTCATCTTCCCAAACATCATGGAATCTGTTGGTATGCTTAATTTTATAGTTTGGTGATATTTGGGATTTCCTGTAAAATCAGTTGATTTAATGAGCTAAATAATTAATTATTGCACTTAAGTTAAAAAGGTTGGGGAATGTTCATTTAACACCTAAGTGTTATAGCTCGTTGGAAAGGGAATGAAAAGATCTAAATCATGGATGCATCATATTGAGGCCTTGTGAATCAAATATTTTCTTTATTTTGATAAAGAGGTCTTTTGAGCTAAAGGGAGCTTTTAATTAAAAAGGTGACTTTAAGTTGTGCACACATAATGAATTGTTTTTTATACTTTTGAGGAGAAATATGAAGGGATAGAGGAAATAATATTTTATTTCCCTCAAAAAAGTTAGAAAAGGAAGAGATGGGCTCATTGTTTGGGCATGCTTTGGATTTGTATTATTATTCTACTGGATTGAACCGGAGTGTTCTTCCATTTTTCTCTTGAGGACGAAAACCCTCTTGTAGAATGCCCTTGAGGATGAAAACCCTCTAGAGGTTTGGTGTGATTTCATACAGGAATCACCATTGTGTTGAAGATGAGATTGGAGCAAGCTTACCTAGAGTCTGTCATTGAGCTTACATGGAGTTGATCAGTGTTGAGAGTTTTGCTAAGTTTTGGAGTGGAGATCATTAGTCTTTCAGTTGTAATCTGGTGTAGATGATTTTATTAGCATTTTGAGTAAGATTGTTTGAATCTTTATACTCTTCCATGTTGGTCTGTACACCCTCATGGCCATATTGGCAGATTGGAAGATTTGAAAAAATAAAAAGATTGGAGATGACTTTGGATTTCATACTTTTTGCAATGTCTTTATATGTCCTAGGCGTCACCATTCAAGCTTGTATTGTGGGTTTTAATGCAATGTATGAATTTTAATGTTCAGCCGTACATTTCTAGGTCGTACGACACTTAGAGAGGAAAGTTACTTTGTGTAAAGTCTGAACATGATTGTAGTGTTAACTAATGCATTCAAAATCCATTGTTTGGGAGTAGAAATTCACATAATATCTCTATTTTAAGAGTGGGAAGATAATAAGTGTCTTGTGGCAATCCGTACCAGTCATATATGAGTTGTACTAGTCTGAGTTTTGGGGTTCTTTTCACTGTTTCTACTCTATGTCAGTATCATGAACATTGATATCTCAAATAATGCATGTTTAAGTCCTAAGATGTTGTTAGGAAGTCTAATGATGTGTGTCAGAGTATGTTGATCTTTCCATCACAAGATACAAAACTATGCAGGGTGGTCTAGTAAGTCATTTTCTGAGTTGCAGCAGAGTTGATCAACAATAATTCTCAGTGATAGCACCTAATCTTTCAAGTCTTCTATGCAGGGTATTATCATCTTTCCTCCAAGGGATACTTACCAAGATTTAAAATTAATTTATTGAGCATCATTGTAATTGCTTTCATTTATAATCTCTTTATTAATGTAATCACACTTAAGACCCCTGGATGGTTTACTGCTAGTGTGGAAGGAAGGAACATATTCAAACATTTTGTAACCCCTAGATGGTTCTACCGCCAGTGAGGATAAAGAACTCTCTTTCTTTTCATTTCTACCCATTGGACAAGTGGCGAATTCCCACTGAATAAGTGGATGGCTTTGTAATCTTTCATGCTTATTTCATACCCACTGATAAAGTGGTGAATCCCCACAATATGTGGATGCCCGCCACAGCGGAAGAAGTGTATTTCTTTCTTGCATACTTTTTACTGTAAGCCAAAATCACTGTATGCTCTCACCTTGCCCATTTTGGGATCTGGGTGATCAGAAGTGTGAGGCATTTAGTTGGTTTATGCATATTGATGCTAACATTGTCATATCCATGTTCATCATTTAAAAAAAAAAAATTGGGGTAGCATCTTACATTTTGCCCTAGTCAACTGAAGGGGAGGGAAGAATGAGTAGGATATGCCCCATCGAGAGATCAAATAGAAAAATTAAATTTTTTGGGTGACTTCTCGAAAAGGAGAAAATAGTAGGTAGGGCAGGATGCAAGACGAGAAATGTGATCAAAAGAAAAAAAGGGGAAAATCGGTTATGGTATGAAACCAGGGGTGAAAAATTAGGGTTGGGTTAGAAGAATTAGGGTTAGGGCTTAGGTGGAGGCTATAAATAGGCTATGGGGCCCCATAATCCTAATTTGCACACCTAGGCTTGAGTGATTTGGAGAGAGAAGAGTGATAGAGTGTGGAAGCTATGGCGGGAATTCCACGACAAAATCATTGGGTGGAGCAAGTTTGGGAGTTTAGGTGACCTTCGACGGCTAGCGAGTTGGTACGTGGTCTATCTCTCCTTTGTTAGTTGGGTTTCAGGTATTTATGGCACATTAAATACGGGGTAGGTTAGGGTTAACATATGTGCTAAAGCACTCGCATAGCGCATTCGAGTCAGCCATAGCGCCAAAGGTAGAGCGATTAGCACTTTCACTCTACATTAGCACCTCTATTACGGAGTAGCGCATTTGTTACACCAAAAAAGGCCAGTTAGGTTTGGTAGTTTAGCACCTCTAATAGGTAGTTTAGTGCATTCACTCTAGTTTAGCACTTGCACGGTGTAGGGTAGCATCTCCATGCCTTTCAGCGTGTGCGCTAAGGGGATTAGCACTTGCGCATCTGTCAGCATCAATGTGGGATGGGATGGCGCCTATGTGTCATTATGCACGTGCGCTAAGGGGATTAGCGCTTATGTGGGGTTAAGCACAAATGCGATGACTATTAGTGCCTTTGTGCCTTTCGACACTAGCACAAGGGAGATTAGCGCTTGCGTGTGGATTAGCGCAAGTGTGGCTTCTATTAGCACTTTTCATATGGATTAGCGCAATGGTGGGTTTTGTTAGCGCCTTAGTGCCTTTCAGCGCTAGTGCTAGGAGACTTAGCGCTTTTGCACTTTTTTGTTAAAAAAGTGCATTAGTGGCGTGATGGATGCAAGAGGGGTTAGTTGCATTACCGTCCAGGGAACAGAGGCCACCTCGTTTGTCTTTCTTGGCATGGTGCAGCTAGCGGATGTACTAGTGTTGGAATGAATCAGGTTGCATCATTTTGGCGTACATGCTAGAGATCTGGGCCCATAGGGCCATGATGACTGCCTTAGTGGAGCGATGACAGAGTGAGCAGTGTGCTTTTCTTCTTTCGAGGATGTCTGGAGGATCCTAAGGATCCCGATACACAGAGAGAGGGTCATATATGACCAAGATGCGGGTTTGGCGGCATTAAGGTAGGTGTTTGCTCTAGATGTCCTTCTATTGGATAGGAGTGGTCAGGAGCTACTATGGCAAGATGCAATAGTCTCCTTGGAGGGCATGACATTATACATTGTGAGACTGATTAGAGGCATATTAGTTCTAGACAGGAGGTCACATGGTTTTTTCAGTTAGTTTGGGGGTTGTTTTGGAGTAGATGTTTGAGGAGGGGAATATGTACGCATGGGGGCCATGTGTCTTGCCCACCTTTATCATGATATGCATCTAGTGGTTTATAGATGAGGTGCCAACCTGGGATGTGGAGTCATTCTTCTTCATGTGTGGGCTTGGGAGCACATAGTAGTTACATAACCAATATGTGCATATGGCAAGCGATCGGGGCGGCCTTATGTATATTTGTATGCAGGGGTGTTACAACACCATCAACTGGGGGCTTTGAGATACTGGAGGAGGGTCCTCGACGAGGTAGACTTGGTGACATGGAGGCCATGGCGAGCCTATGAGGGATGGCATGGGTACATAGATCATCATCTTCCCTCGTGCTCAATAGGGTAGATATCTCATGGGAGGACCGAGCACATTATTGATCGTTATAAGACTAATTGGGTGTTGAAGCAGTTTGGGGAGCAACAAGACAAGCCGCAGGTAGAAGCTATGTTCCCTTGGGTTACGAGGGAGGGACCGGAGGGATGGGGAGTTTCCATTGAGCATTGTACTATTATAGCTGCATTTGATGGGTTAGTGCCATTTCAGTGGGAGTGTGGACAGATGTAGTGGATGTTGGGACTACACCAGATTATGATGTCTATTAATAGGAGCAATGGCCTGTGAGGTTGACCCTTCTAGAGGGTTAGTTAGTGGAGGTTGAAGATAGCAAGGAGGAGGAGGAGAGTGACAGGGGAGATGGTGGTGATGGAGGAGGAGGCTGAGGTCGGTTGGCTATTGGTGGACGCTAAGTTTGCCAGAGGGGTGGAGGCAGTGGTGAGTGGATCAAGAGGAGGTGGGGAGGAGGAGGTTAATCCGGTGATGCTACAGGCTGAGATTCAGAACCTGATGTATGAACTCGCCAGTATCAGGATCAAGAGGGACACAACAAAGGCCCAATTGGCGGTGATTGAGACAGAGGTGGATAGGCTGCAGGGGGAGCTCAGGGCTGCCCGAGGACAGAGAGCAAAGTTTTTTTTAGTGTAAGGAGGTGGCATGGATCTTGCAGAGCTAGCGCATGTTATCCAAGAGCAAGACACAGCCGTGGCAGAGAGGATGGAGCTCACGTTTTGTAGAGAGAGAGAGAGAGAGAGAGAGAGAGAGAGAGAGAGAGAGTGAGAGAGAGAGAGAGAGAGAGAGAGAGAGAGAGAGAGAGAGAGAGAGAGAGAGAGAGAGAGAGAGAGAGAGAGAGAGGAGAGAGAGAGAGAGAGAGAGAGAGAGAGAGAGAGAGAGAGAGAGAGAGAGAGAGAGAGAGAGAGAGGAGAGAGAGAGAGAGAGAGAGAGAGAGAGAGAGAGAGATGAGAGAGAGAGAGAGAGAGAGAGAGAGAGAGAGAGAGAGAGAGAGAGAGAGAGAGAGAGAGATGGTTGGAGATGGATACTGCCTAGCAGGTGCTGGATTGGGTGAGATGTGGCAAGACATTGTACATTCAAGGTGATCTATCTTGTGTACAGAGTGAGCTAGCCAAGTCTCAGGTGAGGACACATCATTATCGAACCTTATATCATGTAGCAGTACCTTAGGATCAAAGATGGCCTAGTTATAGTGCTCAGAGTAGATTTGGGGCTAGCCAATCTGGGAGTTTGAGGACTCATTCTATGACCAGGCTAGTGTTGCCACTACCTTGGGGATGCCTTGATGGGGAGCACGCAGTGAAAGCACACAACTGATCAAAATTGATCAGTGAGAGTCTGACTTATGTCTCAGCGATCTACTCTTCTTCTTTTGTTATCAGCCAAACATACCCATCGGCCTCCTTACAACTTATCTCTCCAAAGTCTTAGTCACTCCAATGTGAGGTTCAACACTCCTTGCCTATCGACAAGAAAATCACCATCGGTCGTCTTCCGAACTTGTCACTCTAACATTGCAACTCTTCCCGATGGGTGACTCTACGCTTCTTGCCTGTTGGCAAGATAATTACTATCAGCCACGTTAGAATTTGCCTCGCTGATACGCCGATGACTTTTGTCTTCGGTGTGACCTCGTCTCATCGGGCCGACGTAGCGATGAGACCAACCTCAACATCAGTGAGACTCTTCTCGTCGGCGAGCACTTACAAACTCTGACCGATGCACTGATAGACCAACTCCCTCGGCAAGACTTGTCCTGTTGGTGGGACTTACTCTAGAGTTGCCGATTACACCGATAGACTTCCCGTGCTTGTCTTCAGCAAGACTGCCCGACTTTGGTGGACTTGTTGTAAGTCCCAGCGATACGCTGATGGACAGTTTACTTTCTCCCTCTTCAACCGAACCCTAACACATGGAGATGCTAGGTCACCCTACTGTGCAAAACACTCTGTTTGGATCCTCTGCACTGTTGAACACAAAAACAAAACAAGAAAACAAAAATGAATACTGTACAATGAAGCCATTCCACTGATCTCAATAGGAATCGTACCAGTGGAATTGCTTCATGTCGACATACTGCAATGATGGAAAGCACGGAAAGAATAGAAATCTACAGTTATGCAAATTACAGTTACAGAGAATGAAAACCTAAATTGACGGAACAGAATAGTTTTATTTCTCCTCAGAACAATACACAATCACATTCACTCTTCTTCTCCTTCTCTCCTTTCGATGGTTGTTATCAACTTACCTGCTAGCAGTTGGAAAACCAACCGATGTAAACAGTTGGGAGACCAACCGATCCAAAAACTGCTTCAAACTATCCTACTACCTGTTTTGGCACTATGTGATTACAATATGACAAATGTGTGTTTTAAGTCACTTGGGACTTACAAAATGGCTCTAGGTCTTGAAGAACCTAGATACAAACTGAAATGACATGCATTGGTCAAATAGACCTTATTACAACACAAAACATGATTTTCTAGGTGCTCCTGCACCATACTCCCGGGTGAAAGTTGTCTCAAGTCCTCTTAGAGACTAACTATTGCAAATCACCACCTTGCTTTTGATGTCCTTCTTCCAGCATCCATGTGGCTTCTGAGTCTGGAAGTCCTTGCCATTTGACTAAGTGCTCAAAATAGGTCTGATTTCTTGTCTACTTGGTTGTCCTGCTATCCAAGATGCACTCCATCTTAGGTGGTAAATGTTGCACCCACTCTTCATTGTCTTATACAGAATCTTCTATACCTTCTCTTGTATCAGGACTCCTATATAATGTTAGATCAGCAACATTGAATATAGGGGAAATAGCAAATATCATCAGGGAGTTCAATTTTGGTAAGCATTAGGACCATATTTTTCTAAAATCTTACAAGGTCCCAATTTTCTCATTAACTTGTTGTGGCTTCCCTTGGGTAGTCTATTCTTGTTGAGATGGACCATGACCATATCTCCTATTTGGTATTGCACATCCCTTCTCCTTTGATCCACTCTAGCCTTGATCTTCTGACTATTCTTGTGTAGAGTATCTCTGACTTGTTGATGGATCTCTTTCATAGCCTCTACAAATGTATCAGCATGTCCACTCCTTTTTTCCAACCCTTGAACATCTCTTAATTCAAAAAATCCTCTAGGATGACTACCGTAGACAACTTCAAAAGGACTTAGACCTGTACTTCTGTTTGTAGAATCATTATAGGCATGTTCTGCTTGTGGGAGTACCACATCCCAACTACCTCCATGTTCTCTTGTCAAACATCTCAGCAGATTACCTAATGACCTATTCACAACCTCAGTTTGGCCATCAGTCTGAGGATGATAGGTTGAACTAAAGGACAAATTTGTACCCAATCTTTTCCACAAGGTTCTCCAAAAATGTCCCACAAATTTGCTGTCTCTGTCAGATACAATACTCAAAGGCAATCCATGAATCCTGACAATTTCTTTAAAGAACAAGCCTGCAATGTAACTAGCATCATTGGTGGTTTTACAAGGAATAAAGTGAGCCATCTTGCTGAACCTGTCTACCACAACAAACACACTATCATAACCTGTCCTTGTCTTTGGTAACCCCATCACAAAATCCATACTCAAACTTTCCCAAGGTCTGTGTGGTATGGGCAAAGGTTGGTACAGTCCTGCATCAGATTGCATCCTTGGCCAAAGTAAAATCTTCTTACTAGATCTAAGGTCTTATTGAGCCCAAAATGTCCTCCTAAACCACCACTATGTTTCTCCTTCACTGTATTATCCCTCATTGAACACTTAGGGATACATAGTTGACTTCCTTTAAATAAAAGTCCATCCTGCAATGTATAATCTGAAAATTCACTGTGGAAAGCATTGGCAAACTCACTGCATACATTGTAAATCTCCTTGAAATCTTGGTCCTCTTCATACAATCTTTTGAGTGCCTCAACACCCATGCTTTGTAGCTGCACTTCTTGCACTGTCAACACCCTTCTGCTTAAAGCATCAACAACCTTATCGGTTATCCCCTTCTTATGTTTGATGATGAAGGTGTATGCTTGAAGACTTTCCACCCACTTCATGTGTCTATGCCTGAGCTTTTCCTGACCATTCAAAAAATTGAGAGCATGATTGTCAGTGTATACAATAAATTCTTTAGGAAGCAAGTAGTGCCTCCATTTTTTCAGAGCTTGTACCATGGCATACAACTCTAAATCATAAGAGGAGTACTTCCTCTTAGCTTCATTTAATTTTTCACTGAAAAAGGCTATTGGTCTGCCTTCTTGGCTCAACACTGCCCCTATGGCCAACCCACTTGCATCACACTCAATGGTGAAGACCTTATTGAAATCAGGAAGTATAAAGACAGGATACTCGGCAACTTTCTGCTTCAGACTTTCAAAACTTTGATCTGCCTCTTTTGTCCACACAAACTTCACCTTACCTCCACCCTTGATGGTTTCTAACATAGGTGCACAAATATCACTATAGTTCTTAGTAAATTTTCTGTAAAATGTGGCCAAACCATGAAAACTTCTGACCTCTCCTGTTGTCCTAGGTGTAGGCCAATTCAAAAATGTTTCTACCTTGGAAGAATCCATTTTCAAATCACCCTTAGAGATGACAAAACCTAGGTAAACCAATTCTTGTTTCATGAAGTCACACTTTTCCAAGTTTATCATTAACTTATGATCTTACAGCCTCTTCAAAACTATCTCCAAATGTTTCAAGTGTTCTTCCTTGCTCTTACTAAACACCAAGATATCATCAAGGTAGACTACCACAAATTTCCCTATGAATTCTTGCAACACCTCATTCATCAACCTCATAAAGGTGCTAGGGGCGTTTGAAAGACCAAAAGGCATCACGAACCACTCATACAACCCTTCATTGGTTTTGAATGTTGTCTTCCACTCATCCCCCTCTCTTATTCATATTTGGTGATACCCACTCTTTAAGTCTATCTTGGAGAAATAAATAGCCCCTCCCAAACAATCCATTAGATCTTCTATTCTAGGAATAGGAAAGCTATACCTGATGGTTATCCTATTTATGGCCCTAGAATCAGTACAAAGCCTCCATTTCCCATCCTTCTTTGGGGCTAAAATAGTAGGTATTGCACATGGGCTAAGGCTCTTCCTTATCAGCCCTTCGTTTAGGAGTTCTTGAATCTGATTTGCTATCTCTTTATTCTGCTGAGGGGTCATTTTATATGCTGCCTTATTAGGAAGTACTACTCCTGGTATGAGGTCTATCTGGTGGCTAATATCTCTAACAGGTGGCAGGGAATTAGGTATATCTGTTGCAATCACTCCTTTGTAACTTTCAAGCAGATCTCTGACCTCTTTAGGTCCTACTTCCCTCACACTTTCCTTCTTTTCCCCCTTAGGCTTCACAATCAAAGCAAAACCTACTCCACCACCTTCCTTTAATGTGTCCATGAATTCTTTTTCTCCTACCATCATTACACTAGACCCTACATGTTGTGGATCCTCTTCTACCAATGACTGTATCCTATAAGTCACACCATTCTTTTGGAATGAGTAAGCATTCTTTTCTCCATCATGATGAGCCTTTCTGTCAAACTACCATGGTCTTCCTAACAAAAGATGGCAAGCATCCATTGGAAGGATGTCACACAAGATTTTGTCTCTATACCCCCCAATACTGAATTCTACCCATGCTTGTTCATTGATGAGTATGTGCTGCCCCTTATTCAACCAACTGACTTTATATGGACTACTATGGGGTATCCTTTCTAACTTCAACTTATTCACTGCTTCCAAAGATATGATATTATCAGTAGAACCAGAGTCAATAATAACTTTACAAACCTTACCTTGGATCTTGCAGTTGATTCTAAACAAAGCCCTTCTTTGAGATGGTTCAGTCTGCACTGGTTCCTTGAGTAGCGTCCTCTTGATCATCAAATTTTCTCCCATTTCTGATGCCAGATTCACTTCAGGAGATGTCACACTCCTTGCATCTTCTTGAATCAAAGTGGTTCTCTTCTCACCACCATGAGAAGTTGAGGCCTTCTCTGGACACTTGTATGACGGGTGCCCTATCTGATTGCAGTTATAACATCTCATATTGGAGAACTTGGATCCTCTACCTGATCCATTTGTTCCACCCCTTCCATTAGGCCTTCTTCCTCGGTAGCCTCCTCTGCTACTTGAGTCTCCAACTTGCTCTTCTTGGTTAGACTCACCACTAGGCCTCTGGTTAGGACTTCTTCCTCCAAAACTGCCTCTGCCTCTGAAACTTCTTCCTCCTCTACCTCTATTATTCTGCTCACTCTTTCTCTTTATCTTCTCTTCAACCCTTAAGGCCATTTGGAAACACTTGTTCACTGTTTCTGGTGCTAAGATGTTGATCTCATCTTGGATGTTCATTCTTAGGCCATTCAAATACCTTGCCACCTTCTCTGACTCTTCTTCTTGTCTCTTTGATCTAAGACTGAGTTTATGAAACTCTTGTGTGTATGTATTCACATCAAGGTCTCTCTGTTTGAGGTTATGCAATTTCTTATACATCTGCACGTTATAATCCAGGGGTAAGAATTGTGCCTTGATTTTGGTCTTCATCCTTTCCCAGGAGGTTATCATATTCTTCCCCTCCTTGACTCTCTCTCCTTGCTCATAATTCCACCATGCAAGAGCAGACCCCTTCAATCTTGCATTTGCCAACTTAACCCTCTTATCATCAGGGACTTCTTTATATTCGAAATGATTGTTTAATGCCTCAATCCAGTCAATCACCTCTTCGGCTTCCATACTTCTACTATACATAGGTAACCCATCTATGGTGTCCCTATTGACTGACTTCAAAGCATTTACAAATGCCATATGGTCTGTTGGTATCTCCTCTGTCCTCTTATTAGTTTCATCAATTTCTGTATCTCCTTCATCGCTGTCACTTTCATCTTCCCTATCCTTGCCCTTGGTTCTTTTCAACTCTTCAAGCTTGGACTCAAACATCTCTTCGATCAATTTCTTCACTGCATCTTGTGACATACTTTTAGGAGGCATCGTGTTAACCTCTGCTTCACTTTCCTTGTTTGACATACACCAAGACCACACCACTCGAGTGATCTTCAAAACTCTCTCTGATACCAATATGATGGGGAGCATGCAGTGAAAGCGCACAACTGATCAAAATTGATCGATGAGAGTCTGACTTATGTCTTAGCGATCTACTCTTCTTCTTTTGTTATCGGCCAAACATACCCCGTCAGCCTCCTTACAACTTATCTCTCCGAAGTCTTAGTCACTCCGATGTGAGGTTCAACACTCCTTGCCTATCGACAAGAAAATCACCATCGGTCGTCTTCAAACTTGTCACTCAGACATTGCAACTCTTCCCGATGGGCGACTCTACGCTTCTTTCTTGTCGGCAAGACAACTACTATCAGCCACGTTAGAATTTTCTTCGCCGATACACCGATGACTTTTGTCTTCGGTGTGACCTCGTTCTCGTCAGGTCGACGTAGCGATGAGACCAACCTTGACGTCAGTGAGACTCTTCTCATCAGCAAACACTTAGAAACTCTGACCGATGCGCTGATAGACCAACTCCCTTGGCAAGACTTGTCCTGTCGGTGGGACTTACTCCAGAGTTGCCGATACACCGATAGACTTCCCGTGCTCATCTTCGTCAAGACTGCCCGACTTGGGCGGACTTGTTTTGAGTCCCAGTGATACGCTGATGCACAGTTTACTTTCTCCCTCTTTAATTGAACCCTAGCACATGGAGATGCTAGGTCACCCTACTGTGCAAAACACTCTGTCTGGATCCTCTGTACCCTCGAACACAAAAATAAAATAAAAAATAAAAAATGAATACTATACAACGAAGCCATTCCACTAATCTCAACAAGAATCGTACCAGTAGAATGCTTCACATCGACATATTGCAACGATGGAAAGCACAGAAAGAATAGATATCTACAGTTATGCAATTTGCAGTTACAGAGAATGGAAACCCAAATTAATAGAACAAAACAGTTTTATTTCTCCTCAGAACAATACACAATCCCATTCACCCTTCTTCTCCTTCTCTCCTTCCGATGGTTGTTATCAACTCAACCTGCCAGCAGTTGGAAAACCAACCAATGCAAACAGTTGGGAGACCAACCGATCCAAAACTACTTCAAACTATCCTACTACCCTGTTTTGGCACTATGTGATTACAATATGACAAATGTGTGTTTTAAGTCACTTGGGACTTACAAAATTGGTCCTAGGTCTTGAAGAACCTAGATACAAACTGAAATGACATGCATTGGTCAAATAAACCTTATTACAACACAAAACATGATTTTCTAGGTGCTCCTGCACCATGCCTCCGCTAGCACAAGTGCATATGATGCCACCACCGAGTACAAGGACTCAGCCGACAAGGTACAAGATACAGGTGAGCAGGCTACAAGGGTGGGGCCCTCGTCAACAAGACTACAGGCTCTAGTAAAGTTTGGAGAAAGTACCACTTAGTGGTATCTTGTATATTTTGTACTAGACATTGATATACTAAGACTTTAGGCACATTTTGTATCATGATCTATTTTTTTATGTATATAGGATGAGCATATTGTGAGCGGCTTATGATATGTTTATGATGTGATGGATAGTTTTCTTATGTTATGTACGGATGTTTTATGGTTTTAGCTTGTGGATGGATGTTGTTGATATGCATTATGGTGTTGTTATGGATGGATGTCTAATGTTCATGGATTATGTTATGTCTAATGGATTATGGATATGTTTTATGTTGTGGTTTATGCTTTATAGTACTATGATGGATTATGTTATGATGATGATATGGATTATGCATATGTTATGGATCATACTTATATGTTTAATGGATTGTGATGTGGATTATGTTATGGATCATGGATTATGATGTGGATTATGTTATGGATCACAGATGTTTTGTGATAGATTATGGTATAGAATATGTAATGAATGATGTTGTGATGTGTTTCATGGATTATGATGTAAATGTTAATCAAGACCTAATCTGTTTAAAGACCTTTAGATGTCAATACAATTACCTTTAATAACTTTCTATGTTGCAAATTAATGGATAGGAATGATTAGATGTGAAGGGTGATGAATGTTAACATGGTATGATTATGTGATGTGTGTTGATGTAATGGCTTGTGATGTAGGTGTTATGAGGTGGAACATTCAGAGGTACACATCAAAATAGTTGGCCAACTCACTTGCGGTCATCGAGAGGAGTTACTCAGAAATTAATTCCATTGTATTTCTCTGACATGTGTAGTGAATGAGGTGATATGATGGCATGTTTTTATGATTTTTACTTTGTGTATGGTTTATGCAAATGGATGGTTATGACGGTGGTGTAGAGATGATTACCTAGTTATCTTGTGCTTTGTGTGATTGCAAAATCTAGCCCCATCACGATGTACGTTGGGTGACTATCAAATCTAGCCCCATCACTATGTGTGTTGGGTGACTGCCAAATCTAGCTCCATCACTATGTGCGTTGGGTGACTGTGTGTGATGGATATGATGTGTGTAGTTTTTATTAGGGGACTAATTTATTTTGATGTTTTTGTGTGGGGATGGGTGTTTTGCGTGGAGATGATTGGCGGAAACTCTATTGCATTTTATTTGCATGGTGTGTATAATTCATATTGTGTATTTGAGTGATTGTTTATGCAATCATGCTGGTAGGTTGGGTTGTATAAGTGATTATGATGTTGTGGTATTGATGTGTGGATGCCAATGTATGCAATGGATGGAGATGCATTGTTTTTTGTTGATACTGATACAAAGTGCCCTTGTGCTTATGAGAGGGGGAGTCCAGTTGGGTCAATTTGGGAATGGGGGGTTTGTTGGGGGAATGATTGGAAAGCAGCGTGAACAAGCTTGCCTGGGGGATAGTTTGTTAGCATGGGGGAATGATTAGAAAGCAACATGAACACGCTTGTATGGGGAATAATTTGTTAGAATGGGGTAGGTGATATGGAAAGCAACATGAACACGCTTGCCTAGGGGGATAATTTGTTAGAATGAGGGGATGATTGGTTGGGATGCAAAGTCAAAACTAGGGTGTAGACCGTACTATTCCAGATAGTGGGTAGTAAGAGAGATTTTGCTATCAACCCTTGAGATAATTCCTTGAATCCTACTTGTATGGTCTGGGTGGGTGTGAATTAGGATTTGTTGGGGGAGATCAGGGTTGGTTGGGGGGAAGGGGTTTGTTGGATTTGTTTGTTAGGATGAGGTGGTTGTAGTTGGATTGGGAATGGGTTTGTTAGGATGAGGGGGGTTGGTTGGATCACCATCTTCATTAATGCAAAGCTAACGATAAGGATGTTATGGATTAATTTGGATGGGTGGGTGGTTGGACGAGGGTGGGAGTTATGTTGCTATGTTTTAGAGCAATCCTAAGTTTTTAAATAGCAAAAAGGCTATTGTTCACCAAGATATAGGAGATCAAGGTGATGATTTATATCTAATGTTTGCATGGACGTGACACTCAAACAAGAGGGTGTGCTTATACATGCCCAACATAGTATAACCTTGTCTAAGCATGCGAGGAAAAAGACTTAGAGCACGGTAATCCTAGTGCACAAAAGGTATAAGCCTTAGATGCAAAAGACATATGTTATGCAAAAAGCTATTCTGACACACACAAGATATGAATACTTGCTAGAGTAATAAGCACATCCAACAAACACAGCATACAACCACAAATGACTCTTGCCCCATTGTATATCATCCAATGACACACCAAGATATGGAAGATCAAGGTGGTATTTGGAGAAGTGTAGAAGGGGTATAAAAGGATAAATCAAAACAAATGACCAACTAACAGATGACCAATAGCCATTGAATCTCTTGCTAAGAGTGTGGATTGGGTGTGATTGGGTCATGCCTATTGTGGGAATGATATATCCTAAGGCATAGTTTGTGATTGTGGATGTTGCCAGATAGGTGCAAGATATAATGGTTATGTGGTCTTTGGAGATTTCGTCTTATGTGTGATTGGTGGTCTGATATGTTGTTTTTCTGTGCGATGTTTGTTTTGCGTGATTGTCTTTTGTCCTTGATTCAGGTGCAACAAGTTTATTGCTTGTTTTTTAACATTCTTTATTTTTTTGGTATTTTTGTGGTTTGTTTTGGTATTTTGTGGTTTTTTTAAAAAAAATTGGTATTTTGTTTTTATGATATGTATGGGAGACACTTGAGACCAACTACATAGTGAGTCATAATATGCATACAAAGATCCAACTCTTATACAGACTCTGGGATTTTTGCCTGCAGTGTGGAGTGGTAATGGAAGGAATGTGGAGACGCTTAATGCTTACAAGTTTCAAGCCATGATAGGATGTGAGATGATGGTGGATAAAGTGAATGAACAAGAATTTGACAAATGGTAGGTAAGGCTACTAATCATGATGCCTAAGATAGATTTTCACCATGGTACTTATTTAAGGCGCCACCGAAGTGGTTTTCACCATTGGACGACTTTATTGCACTCATTTTTTTGGACTTTAAAAAAAAAATTCAATGATTTTTTAAATTTTTTTATTTTTTGTACTTTTGGGATATATGATGCTAGGTGTAGAATTTCTTAAGATGGATTATATTAATTGGCTCTTCCAGAGGCTGGCCCTTAGGTATGGTAACCTGATATGCTCTTGATCCATAATTGGCAATGATTATGAAGGGACCCAACCAATTAGGCTCGAATTTGCCCTTTTTCTCTTAGTCTTGCTAGTTCCTCTGAATTTCTTTAAGCACAAGATCATCTACTTCAAATTATCTATCCTTGATTTTCTTATTGTAATTGTGAGAAAGGCAATTCTGGTAGACTTGCAAGTGATTCAGGGCATTGAGACGCCTTTCATCCAATAGTTCTAACTCATGTAATCGGGATACCTGAAATTCCTCATCATAATAAGGTCCTGCAATTATATACGCAATGAGGGGAGTTGGATCTCGATTGGCAAAACATCTTCGAAACCAAATACAAGGGAGTATGGTGTGGCTTATGTGGGTGTCCTAATGCTAGTGCGATAAGCCCAAAGGGCGGGATTGAGCTACATGTGACAGTTACGACTAGCTTCATTGACTATTTTCTTGAGTATTTTGAGGATGGTCTTGTTTGAAGCCTTAGCTTGGTCGTTACTTTATGGGTCGTATAGTATAGAGAAGCGTTGTTAGATGTTAAATTGTTGGCAAAGGGCTCATACCTCTTGATTTTTGAAAGGTCTACCATTGTCTATTGCAATGGCATGATGTATCCCATAGTGAAATATGAGGTAATGTAGGATGAACTTGGATATTTGTTTTCCGGTGATATAAAGTGAGTGGAATGGCTTCAACCCACTCTGTGAAATATCCAATGGTAGTAATAATGAATTTATGGCCATTGGATGATGAAGGAGTTATTTTGCCAACGAGGTCAAGTCCCCACTGTGAAAAGAGCCAAGGTGTGGTGATTGGTTGTAGCTCTTGAGAAGGTGCATGGATCAAATCACCGTGTTGTTGACACTGCAGACATTTCTTGGCAAACTATTAGGCATCATGTTTAACAGTTGGCCAATAATATCTTGCTCTTAATAGCTTCTTGGCTAGGGTTGGACCACTAGAGTGTGACCGACAAATAACCTCATGTACCTCTTGTAAATCAAATCGAGCTTCTTCCTTATTAAGGCACCTAAGAAAGGTTCCATCTAGACTCCTTCGATACAATGTGTCATTGAGGATTGTATAACAAGATGAGTGGTGAATGAATATTTTGCATTGGGTGTTGGTTAGATTAGGTGGTAAAGTGTTATCATGGAGGTAAATGTAAATGTCTTGATACCATGGGGACAAGGGACCAACAAGTTCACATACGAGCTCTAAATCCAGGATATCATAAGCGTGTACCAATAATTGTTCAACAAGAAATTTGCACTTGTGGCTATTATTTGGCATGTCTAAGAGAGATCCAATAGTGGCCATGGCGTTAGCAACCTTGTTATTAGTCCTAGGAACTATTCAAAGTGGATTTCATGAAAATACTTTTTGAGATCATCCACCATCCTTTTATATGGGATCAATTTGTCATCTTTTGTTTAGTACTCATCATTAACCTATTTTATACAAGATGGGAATCTTTGTAGACATTCAAGGTCTCAATCCTCTATTGGATGGCCATTCTTAGTCCTGTGATAAGGGCTTCATACTTTGCTATATTGTTTGTGCACTGGAAGGTGACTCTGTAGGCTTAAGGGATGCAATCACCTTGTAGTGTGATGAAGGATATTCCTACTCCTGAACCATGATAAGTGTATGACCCATTGAAATATAATGTCCATGGGGTTGTTGGAGTAACTGCATATACAAGTTCATCAAGGAATTCTGCAATGAGTGGATAGTCAACTTGAACAGGTGCATCATCTAGTTGATCAACTATCACTTGTCCTTTTATGGCCTTGCAGTCAACGTACTCAATGTCAAACTCACTTAGGATCATTACCCATTTTGCCATGTGTCCCATGAGTGTTTCTCTTGACAACAAGTATTTAAGTGGGTCTACTTTGGTGATGAGATTGATCTTATGATTGAGCATGTAATGTCTTAAATTTTGGGTAGTAAAGATGACCGCTAGGCATGCTTGTTCCATGGGAGTGTAGTTGAGCTCATATCCCACTAAAGTTCCACTAATGTAGTATATTGCTCATTCTTTTCCAGTCTCATCATGTTGTGCTAAAAGAGCCCCCAGTGCTTGTTGAAATGCACAGGACAACTGAGAGGGGGGTGAATCAGTTGTCACAAAAACTTAACTTCATATGAATATCAAATCATCAAATCCTTAACTGTTGATAATTAGAATAAAACATGAAAGCATGAAATAATAGACTTAATAACAATCACACATTCGACATAGTAGGCACCAGATTTTTATGTGGAAAAACCACGGTGGGTGTTAGCCCACAAAATATATGAGTTATAACAATACCAAAAAACAAAGGCTCATTACGCAAACAACTCACTGCAAAGAATGTCTCACTACCAAAGGGTGGCTCACTGCCAAAAATGGTGAACTAATTAAACAACATCTACTCCATGCCTGTGTTTAGTTCCATTGAAGCACAATAAAAACTTCTCTAGTCTGCTCTTTCACACCTTCACACTTATCTCATCATATTCGCACACTCATACCTAATTTTTACAATTCATTACAAGTCTTTATACAAGTCATCAACCTTGGAATGTACATCAAGGTCGGCAATACATTCATCAACCATTAGAACAATCTTCAAGGTTGACATTACAAAAATATACATAGAATAGGCCTGGACCTAATACAAATTTGCTAAGGATGTAAATATGTATGCACATCATGCCACTCCTTAGCTAGGACTCAAATCCAATCTTCCACGCCACAACACGCTTCTACAATCTTCAATGCATCTCCACAATTGGTGAATCAACCAAGTCGGCCAAGACTAGTAAGAACACTAGGTCTTCTAAGAACATTCTTCATTCACAATCTAATTTTCACTTTGCGGACCAATCCAAGAGTAGGAACATGATCAAGAGACATCCACAAGCACATTGTAATCATCAGGAAACATCCGCACAATCTCTAACCACTCTGTGATGAAGATTTTTCAAACTAGAGCACAAGAACAATATTGTCAGCCACTGTCATAAGGAAACAATAGCTTGCAGACCACCAAATCATGAACCAGTGAAATTGAAGGCACATAACATCATTCCAAACTTAACTCTAGAATTGCAGACTAAAATACTTCAATGCAGAGGAATGCGAAGCATAACACTTTCTCCCTATCACCACCAAACATACAAGAAAAATAGTTTTTACTCTGGTGAACATAACTCACTCAAATCTTCATACCGGAGGCTCAAACTTGGAATATAACATCTTTAGATAGACTTCTACATAACTCCCAAACCGTAGATAAAGATATTCATCCTACATGAGATGTTGTGCAATCTTCTAGACTGTTCTTCAGTATTCAATACACTGATTTCACTGTAACTCACCGTTTCTACCAGAGGAGCTAATTTTCTCAATATCCTCAACATCAGAATCAATTACATGGGTGAATACAAAGCATCTAACTTATTACAAGCAAGTAACAAGATAAGGGTACAGTTGACACCAATGACAACAGTCATATGTCGACATTAATGACAACACCGGTTAGGCACATGATTGCAACAATCTCCCCCTTTGTCATTGATGGAAACATATGATGTGAAAAACTAAAAAGACCATCAAGACAGGATTCTCCCCCTTTCTCTTTACACATATGCATTCTTTCTTCTTCTGAGTTTTTCACATGATTTATCTCCCACTTTGACATCAATGGCAAAGGGCACATACTTGCATTCTGCTGCTCTGATCTAACAGAACTGTTACCAACACATCTAGCTACTCCCCCTGAGAGGTAGCCCTCAAAACATCAATCCAGATCAAAAAGTGAGACTTTGAACACCACTGGATTGATGCATTCTCATGCATCTTAATTTAAGGTAGGAGGGGTAATAACCCCTAATTTTCCTCTGAGATACTCAAAAGTATCTTTAGGCAGAGGCTTGGTGAAGATATCTGCAATCTAGTCCTTGGTGGACACATTCCAACTTTACTTCATTCTCTGTCACTTTCTCTCTCAGAAAGTGATACCTTATAGATATATATGCTTTGTTCTTGAGTGCATCATTGGGTTCTTGGAGATATTTATGGCACTTGTATTGTCACACAAGATTGCAATTGGATCTTCACAAACAACTCTTATATCCTTCAAAGTCTATTTCATCCATAACACTTGAGTACAACAACATGCTGCTGCAATATACTCTGCTTCTGCAGTTGACAAAGAGATTGAATCTTGTTTCTTGCTCAGCCATGAAACCAATCTATTACCCAAGAAGAAGGCACCTCCACTTGTACTCTTTCTATCATCAACATCTCTGGCCCAATTAGCATCTGTATATGCACTTAGAGTGAAATCATTATCCTTTGGATACCATAAGCCATGATCCGGAGTGCCTTTTAAATACCTCAAAATTCTCTTTACTGCCATCACATGTGATTCTCTTGGATCAACTTGAAATCTTGCAACAAGACAAACTGCATGCATAATATCAGGTCTAGTTTGAGTTAGATAAATCAATCCTCCAATCATGGATATGTACTTTTTATGATTAGTCTTAGGTGATTCATCAGTTTTGCTCAACTTGCAGCTAGTCACCATGGGAGTACATATCGGTTTAGAGTCTTCCATCCCAAACTTCTTTAATAACTCTTTAAGATACTTAGACTGAGATATGAAGATTCCTTTATCTGATTGATTGATTTGTAGACCTAGAAAGAAATTCATCTCACCAAACATAGACATCTCAAACTCATTCTACATTTCACCAGCAAATTTCATACACATACTTTCATTGCCTTCAAAGATGATATCATCAACAAAGACTTCAACAATCAAGATTTGATCATCATTAATCTTGAAATAAAGATTACTATCAGCAGTACCTTTATTGAACCCTAATTGTAACAAGTACTTATCCAACCTTGCATACCAGGCTCTAGGAGCTTTATTGAGTCCATACAATGCTTTCTTCAACCTGAATACCATATTATCTTGATCTGATAACTAAAATCCTTCCGATTGCTCAATGTTGACTTCCTCTTCAAATTCACCATTTAAAAATGCAGACTTCACATCCATCTGATACACTTTGAAATCTTTATGAGTTACAAATTCCAAAAACATTCTGATTGCTTCAATCTAAGCCACTAGAGCAAAAGTCTCTTCAAAATCTATTCCTTCAATCTGAGAATATCCTTTGCACACAAGCCTTGCTTTATTCCTTACAACTTCTCCATTTTCATTCAGTTTATTCCTAAAGACCCATTTGGTTCCAATAACATTTTTGTCAGCAGGTCTAGGAACTGATTCCCAAGTCTCATTCTTCTCTATCTATCTTAATTCTTCTTCCATTGCATTAACCCAATTTTCATCATTGCAGGCTTCATTCACAGTCTTTGGTTCAACTGTAGAGAGAAAATAGTAATTCACTTGTTCTTCTATAGCTCTTTTCCTTGTCAGTACTCCTTTGTCTGTCTCCAATAATTTGATCTTCAGAGTGATTGATTCTTACATACCTGGGGGTCTTAGCAGCAACTTCCGGACCCTTTTCTTCTTCATCTTGATTGACTTCTTGTTCAACTTTTTCTTCATAAGTAGCAACAGGTTCATCTGATTTATGCCATTCTGATCTGATGTTTTGTGTTCATCCACCTTCACATTTGCACTCTCCACAATCTTTTTTAACCTTTTGTTGTAGCACCGGTAGGCCTTGCTCTTGGTAGAGTATCCAAGGAAGATTCCTTCATCACATCTTGCATCAAATTTCCCTAGATCTTCATCTCTTCTAATATAGCATTTGCTTCCAAAGACTTTGAAATATCTTATTGTTGGAATTCTTCCATATCACAATTCATAAGGAGTTTTAGTACCATTTCCTTTTACTTGAACTCTGTTTTGAATGTAGACAACAATATGTATAGCTTCCTTCCAAAAGACTTCTGGCAGACCTTCTTCCTTCATCATTGTCCTAGCATCTTCTTACACTATTCTATTCTTTCTTTCCACAACTCCATTTTGTTGAGGAGTCCTAGGTGTAGACAATTGCCTCTTTATTCCTTGTTCTTCACAATAATTGTTGAATTCATTTAATGTGAACTCACCTCCTCTATCAGACCCCAAGCATTTGATTTTAGCTCTATTTCATTTTCAACCATTTCCTTGAAGGATTTGAACTCCTCTAGGGCTTCAGATTTGTCTCTCAGAAAAGTAACCCAAGTCATTCTAGAATAATCATCAATAAGCAACATGAAGTACTTGTCACCTTGTAGACTTCTTATCCTTGTAGGACCACATAGATCCGTATGAACTAGATCCAGCAAACTGATAGAAAATTTCTCTTTGCTCTTAAAGCTTGTACCTGTCTGCTTCCCCAACTGATATTCCTTGCAAATGATATTAGGGTTTCACAAGTTTTGGTAAATTTCTCACAGTCTGACCTAAACTTATCTTTACCAGATTATCAAAGTTTATATGACACATCCTTCTATGCCATAACCAACTCTCATCTGCTTGAGCTAATAAACAGTAATCATTAGTTCCTCTTAATTGATAGATGTTACCTTTGGTCTTCTTACCGGTAGCAATCATAGTTCTGGATCTTTCCATGATCTTGCACCCATTGTCTCTGAATCTCAAATCATAACCTTTGTCACACATCTAACCCACACTCAAAAATTATGCTTCATATCCTTCACATATAGGACATTGTCAGTATTATGCTTTCCATCAAATGAAATAGATCATTTTCCACAAATCTTACCAGCTACATTGTCTCCAAACCTAACCAGTCCTCCATCATACTTTTCCAAACTTACAAACTTACTTTTGTCACCGGTCATGTGATATGAGCATCCACTATCAATAATCCATTCATTCTTATCTTTTTCAACCTGAATAACCAAAGCACTTTCTTCCACTAGTTTTTCTTCCTTCACACAACTAGCAGAATTAGTAGACACAGGTTCTTTAATAGCAATAAACAAGCATTCATTTGCATTGGTATTAGCATCATCAGGTTCATCATCAGTCACATCTTCATCATCAAAATCTCTAACATAGTAGCATTTCTTTGGAGCTCTAGGCCTGTTCTCAAATCTTTTTCTATTTCTTTCAATTCTTTCAGGACATCTGGAAGCATAATGACCTACTTTACCACATGAAAAACATTTGAAAGGTAGTTTGCCTTTGAACTTACCGGAGCCTCTTTCCAATCTGTCAACAAAATTGGCTTCAACTTCATTAGGTTCATCATCAGGTTCTACCTTGTACTTTTCTGCTCTGGAGATCTTCTCTGAAGTACTGGCTTTGAAAGTTGTTTCAACTTTTGGTAGAGCATCACCAAATTCTCTCATTTCAAAAGCAGTAATCTTACCAAGCAACTAATCCTTATTTATCTTTTTCACAATCATTATTTCTTCAATTGTAGCTACCTTGTGAGTGTAGGATTTAGGTAATGACCTAAGAATTTTCATCACAACTTTAGTTTCATCTACAGTTCCTCCCATACCTTTGATTCCAGTAACAAGTTCATCAACCTTTTGCATGAAGGATGTTATGTTTTCATCTTCTCCCATCTTAAGACCTTCATATTTACCTTTCAGTCGCTGTAGTTTGGCACTCTTTACATATTCATCTCCTCCATATAGATTACTTGGCTTATCCCAGACTTCTTTAGTTGATTCACAATCCATAACCTTTATCAAATCATAGTCATTCAATGCACTCAATAGAGCATCTTTGGCTTTTATATTTATCTCATATTCTTTGATTTCATCTTCTGTTGTCAGACCATTCTCCGGCATGGTATAATTAGTCTGTGTCACTTGCGATACTTTATAACCAATACAAAGCAGATGGCTTTTCATGCAAATCCTCCAAGTTGCATAATTTGTCCCATCAAACTGCAGAGCCTCCTTGTAAGACATCCTGGATCTACCTCAAGCTGTTAAGCTTACCACCGAGGAACCTTGCTCTGATACCAATTGTTGAAATGCACAGAACAACTGAGAGTGGGGGGGTGAATCAGTTGTCACAAAAACTTAACTTCATATGAATATCAAATCATCAAATCCTTAACTGCTGATAATCAGAATAAAACATGAAAGCATGAAATAATAGACTTAATAATAATCACACATTCGACACGATAGGCACCATATTTTTACATGGAAAACCCTAGAAGGGAAAAACCATGGTGGGTGTTAGCCCACAAAATATATGAGTTATAACAATACTGAAAAATAGAGGCTCACTGCCTACAGGGTTCACTACCCAAATTGTTCACTGCAAAGAACAACTCACTGCCAAGGGGTGGCTAACTACCAAATATGGTGAATTGATTAAACATCATCTACTCCATGCCTGGGTTCAGTTCCATTGAAGCACAATAAAAACTTCTTTGGTCTGCTCTTTCACACCTTCACACTTATCTCATCATATTCGCACACTCATACCTATTTTTCGCAATTCATTACAAGTCTTTATACAAGTCATCAACCTTGGAATGTACATCAAGGTTGACAATACATTCATCAACCGTTGGAACCATCTCCAAGGTCGGTATTACAAAAACATACATAGAATAGGTCTGGACCTAATACAAATTTGCTAAGGAAAGGATGTAAAGATGTATGTGGATCACACCACGCCTTAGTTGGAACTCAAATCCAATCTTCCACACCATGACACGCTTCTACAATCTTCAATGCATCTTCGCAATTGGTGAAATCAACCAAGTTAGCCAAGATTGGTAAGAACACTAGGTCTTCTAAGAACATTCTTCATTCACAATCTGATTTTCGCTTTGCAAACCAATCCAAGAGTAGGAACACAATTAGGAGACATCCACAAGCACATTGTAATCATCAGGAAACATCTGCACAATCTCTAACCACTCTTTCATTAAGATTCTTTAAACTGGAGCACAAGAACAATACTGTCAACCACTGTCATAAGGAAATAATATCTTGCAGACCACCAAATCATGAACCATTGAAATTGAAGGCACATAACATCATTCCAGACTTAACTCTAGAACCGTAGACCAAAATACTTCAATGTGGAGGAATGCGGAGCATAACACTTTCTCCCTGTCACCACCAAACATATAGGAAAAACAATTTTTACTCTGGTGAACATAACTCACTCAAATCTTCATACTGGAGGCTCAAACTTGGAATATAACATCTTTAGATAGACTTCTAAATAACTCCCAACCCGCAGATAAAGATATTCATCCTACATGAAATGCGGAGCAATCTTCTAGACTGTTCTTTAGTATTCAATACACTGTTTCACTATAACTCACTGTTTCTATCGGAGGAGCTAAATTTCTCAATATCCTCAACATCAGAATCAATTACATGGGTGAATACAAAGCATCTAACTTATTACAAGAAAGTAACAACATAAGGGTATAGTTGACACCAATAACAACAGTGATATGTTGACATCAATGACAACACCGGTTAGGCATATACTTGCAACAGTGCTGCTGATGTCGCTGAAATATACAATAGTAGAGGCTGATCTGAATTAGGAGGCATGAGCACTGGAGGAGAAGTAAGGTATTCCTTCAGTTGGTCAAATGCTTGTTGACATTTCTCATCCCAATGGAATGCTACATTTTTCCTCATGAGGTGTAAGAAGGGATGACATTTGTTAGCTAACTGTGCAATAAACTGTCTGATTGCTTGTAGTTTCCCTTAAAGGCTATGTAGATGCTTTAAATTCTTTGGTGGAGCCATATCAACTATAGCTTTGAATTTTACAAGGTCCACTTCAATGCCTCTTCGAGAAATAATGTAGCCTAAGAGTTTTTTAGATGTTACCCCAAAGACACACTTTTTGGGATTAAGACGCAAGCTATACTATTCCAAATGGTCAAAGATTTTGTCAAGCACTTACAAGTGTGTTTCTCTTGTTCTTGATTTTCCCAGGACATCATCCACATAGTCTTCCATTGTTTTGTGTAACATGTCATAGTATATCACTATCATTTCCCTTTGATAAGTTGCCCCAACATTCTTAAGCCCAAACAACATAACTTGCCAATAGTATGTGCCCCATGGACATGTGAAAGTTATTTTATGTTGGTCTTTTGGTGCTATACAAATATGGTTATACCCTGAAAATCCATCCATAAGTGATAACATTTCATTCCCTATTGTTAAGTCAATGATGATGTCAATGTTTGGTAATGGGAAATCATCTTTAGGACATGCCTCGATTAAGATCTCTGGAATCTGTACAAATACGGATGCCCCCTGTTACTTTAGCTACTGGGACAAGATTGGACACCCATTCAGGATAATCAATGGGGCAGATGAAGTTGGCTTGTAGCAACTTTTATAATTCAACTTTTACCAGTAGTGCAATCTACGGATGCATATTTCTAAGCTTTTGTTTAACAGTCTTAGTATCTGGATGAACTGCAAGAATCTAATCCTGGCATATCTGCATAGGTCCATGCAAAGTTGTGAAACCTTTCTTTGAAGAATGTTGAGAATTTTGATTGCTCTAATGGGGTTAGAGATGCAACTCTGAAGGTGATCCTTGGTGATTCTGTGGTTCCTAGATTCATTTATTTTGCTTCTTCTACCAAGATTGTGGACTTTTCTCGATAGAACCTTTGTACTTCAGGGAGATCCAGTTCTTCATCCTCTAGCGCCTCAAAGAGGTTTTCACTAGAGGATACGTCCTTTATTTTTACTTTTTTGTCATCCAATAGTGCCACATGGTGGTTTTCACTAGGGGATGTGATTTTGATATTTTTATTTTTGCAACTAAGGAACTTTACGGTCTCCCCTAAGTAGGCATGTGTATTGATCTCAATGACATACCCTGCTTTGTGGTCTCCTAAGGGAAAATGTTCTCTGACTCCCATCAGTTATGCTATGCCCTCATCATTCTGGACAGTATCGAGGGTAGGAGGCCCTAGTTGGTCCTAGTCTATTAGTTGGGGATAGGTGAGAGGAATATCATTGGATGGAGATGATATGGATGAAAAAAGTATATATGGTGCAAATGGTCATGTCTTCAAAGCGGTCAGCAATATGTTTGAAGGAGTCATTGTGGGAACTTTCGTTAGTGTTCTTAATGCTAGGAAATGCCTTAGCTACCTCACCAAGTATACATTCAAGTTTCAAGGGAGAAGGCTCAGGTGTCCCATACCCTAGACCTTGATGGAGATAACCTCGTGATGGGCTCAATAGTGTCTTGTTCATGCAAGCCTAGGGCTCCATGTCCTTTGTATCCCATGTTCAAAATGATACAGAGACCTTTTCCATATTTTTCTAGAGGTAGAGAAACGGGTTCATCTTCCTCGTCTTTGTAGTGCCATTGTGATACGTCTTCAAGATCATCTTGATCTAGGAGATGTTTTCATTCAAATTTTCCTTTTATAACCATTGTTGACACTGAGTTGGAAGATTTTGGCCTTCCATATGACTTAGGAGAAGGTGGGAGTTTTTCTATGTTATACTCTCTGCACCCTTGATCAGTTGTCTTAACCTTGACCTCAGGAATGGTGGGTGGTGAAGTGGAGGATGGAGTGATGTTTAATGGATCGATGTATGATGTGGATGCTTTAGCGGCATCATTGATAGGGCATTGATTAAAGTTCTTATATCTTCCTTCCAACATTCTACAATATTGAAAGGGATGGGGATCAACATATATAGTTATTTCAGTCCCATTATGGGGGAAGTTAAGGCATTGATAGAATGTGGATGGAACGGCTTACATGGAATGGATCCATGGGCGGCTGAGGAGAATGTTGTATGGGAGGTCAATGTCAAGTACTTAACATGTGGTATCCAAAATCATAGGTCCTACCTGAATAGGTAACTTGATGGTTCATTATAATCATAGTCTTTTATAGTGATGCTTGTGCCGGAATCTACTACCTTATCAAAATATCCCAAATGCTTTATTAATTTGAGAGTGTAAAGGTTTAGGCCTAACCCAGTGCCATCTATTAAGACTTGTTTGATGATATGTTTGTGAATATGGACCTTAATATGTAATGTTTCATTGTGAGATGTGTCAGACATGGGAAAATATTTTTTAGAGAATGTAAGGTTATGTGAGGATGAAAGATGTCCTACTGGATGGATTGGAATTGATTTACATTAAGTTCGTTGGGGACACGAGTCTCTTGAAGAGCTTTGTTAAGGACTTCTTTATGGGTTGGTAAAGTAAAAAGTAACTCCAGGATAAATATTTGTGCGGGAGTCTTTTCAAGGTGGTCGAAGATGTTGTATTTGTTGGAGGAAGATAGGGGGTTTGTGGATGGTGCTTTGGATGAGGCTCTTTGAATTGTGATGTGCCCACGATGAGTAGTAACAACACAATCAGGAGCCTTAGCTCTTATGGTAATGGTAGCTACATAGTTAGAGCATTCTTCAATTCGTCCCAAAACAGAATCGTAAGAAGACGGAGGAGGAGGAACGATGTTATATGATTGGTTTGAACTAGAGGCTTTCCTTTTATCACAATTAGGGAGTGGATCTTTGTATGCACTGATGTTTTCATTCGGTGATCTTTTGGGAGGATCATTCATTGTGATATCACCTCGGTCTATTAGGACTTGTATGCAATCCTTTAGTCCCATGCAGTCGGATGTTTTATGACCTTTGACCCTATGGTATTCACAATAAGCATTTTCATTAAACCATGAGGGTTTGAATTGATTGTCATCATAGGGTCTAATAGCAAGAAATTGGATTAAGTTAGTTTTAACCAAATTACGTAAAACATTTTCAATAGGTTCTCCTAAAGGTGTGAACTTTTGTTTAGGTGTATTATTTTGCCTTGGTTGTCCTTTAGGAATGTTAATGTTGTTGCTGCTCGTGGATGGGTTAGATGGTGTAGGGACTTGTATGTTTTGAACATTTTTGATATCGGTCACACCATCATTGAGAGTGTTTTTATTTTTACCCCAAAAGTAGGGTTTCTCATAGGATTGATTATTGTTGTTGTTGTTGGTATTGTTGTTGCTATTGTTAACTTTGTTGTTGTTTTTGTTGTCATTGTTTTCTCTATAAGTTTTGATGGCCCCTTTGGCAATAAGGGCCCTTTCAATGGTAGTACCTTTGTCAATAATTTCTTCAAAGGTTGAGGCACATTATATTTGGAGGTGGAAGCCCATTTCTTGATTAAGGTTTGTGACAAACATATTAGCCAATTGTTTCTCATGGATGGGCAATGGGAGCTTGCTTGCGAGGCTTCTCCATCGTTGCAAAAAGGTAGAAAAGGTTTCCCCATTCTTTTGTTTTGTATTGCAAAGGTCCATCATTGACACTTCATGCTCAAAGTTGTAAGAGAAGTGGTTAACGAATTTCTCTACAAGTTCATGAAAATTTTTGATTCTGAGGACAAGGTGTGCAAACCATTCGGTAGCTTGTCCTCCTAAGCAACTGGGGAAAAGCCTCATGAGATAATTATATCATCATAAGAGACCTCTAAGCAAGCGATATAGAATTCCATGAGATGTTCTCGAGGGTCTCCTTTTCCTTTGTATTTGTCAAATTTTGGTGTTTCAAAGTTTTTAGGAAAGGGTGGCATGTTGAGAGAGAGATCAAAAGGGTATGGACAAATATCCATGAAGGAGTATTGTTTCCTTTTGTGCCCTTGTTGTATGTCATCCAATCTTTGCAACAAGTGTTGGATGACTTGTGATAGGTCCATTGTAGGTGGTTAGGGTGTGTTGGTTTGTTGTTGATTGGTGAAGTGTTAGAGGAAATTGGGTGATTGTTGTTGTTGTCGTTACATTGTTGGGCGATGAGTTGTTGAAGGAATTTGGGTGGTATTTGTTGTTGTTGTTGTTGGAGTTGAAGTTGTTGGAGGAATGTGTGGTTGAAGTTTTCAGTGGAAGAGGACATTGGTGGTTGTGAGGTGGGAGGTTATCTGTATGTAGAATTGATTTGGGAGGTGGACATGAATGCTTGTAGATTGTTGTTGGTGTTGGAGAGATATTGGGATATGAATGCCATGGTATTTTGGTCAAGTTGGGGAACACTAGTGGAAGTACTAGTGTAAGCGACATTGTTTGGGATGTTGAGGGTGATTTGTGGGATGGGTGTGGATATGGTGGATGTCGATGTGGCAATTAATGTTGATGTTGACGTAGAGGTGGATTGTGTAGAGGTGTTTGGTGCATTGTTGGATAAGGATGGGTGTGATGGATTAGTGGGTAGATTGGTTGATACTATGGCGCCATTTTGAAGCAATAATTCTAGGTACTTATTGGGATCGGATTTTAGGACCTAGTCCAAGAAATCCATAGCACTGGTTCTTATATAAAGTCCATCACTTATTGATTAGAATTTGGATTTTCTTAATTTTGGCAAGGAGAAAGATAAGGAGGATCAATCATGATTTGAGTAATTGTATCACTTATTACAAAATCATTAGGTATCCCAAACTCTCTATTGGGTTCCATGTTTTTATTTTTCTTAGCTTGTAACCTTGTGGTTGTTGGCATGCATGGAAATGATCCAAGATTTGGTGTTGGAATAGATATGTTAAATGGGAGATGTGGAACCTTAGAATTTGGTTTTTTTTTTTGAAAGGTTTGGACCAAATGGAGTTGATTGAGGGTGATTAGTTTAGGTTATAGATTAAATATGGTTTGATAAGATTTAAATGATGGTTTCAGATGGTAAATGATCAAATGATAATGATAATGATTGTGAGGATACTTTGGATAAAGCTTGGTCAAAGGATAATGATTTTTGGATTTCAAACCAAAAGAGGGTTGGGGAAAAATCTAGATCTTTGTGGATGTAAAAGGATATTATCCTCTCCTACTTGGGGTAGACAAGACACACCAAGAAAAATGGGATTCTTGGAATCTACTAACTTAGGAGTAGTCTAAGCTACTAAGCTAATTTATCCAAGTTTGATAAGGGCTAATTCACACAAACTTAAGGTAGATGAATTCTTAAGTCTAATGTGAATTAGAGGATAAAGATAAGATCTAGATTTTCTCTTAGCCAAATTTTGATTTGGAGGATAAATTGTTTGAAGAATTGTTAGAACACACACAATCTACTGAGGAGGGGGGGGGGGTGAATCAATAGATTAAAAATACTTAAAAACTTCTAATCTCTAGAAAGCAGACCAAAATAACTTTCAATGCTTAAGCAAGAACAATAAGAGATCATATAGACATGAACACCAGATATACATGGAAAACCCAAAGATGGGAAAAACCATGGTGAGAAAATGCTGCTAGGATCTACCGTCCTAATCTAGCCTCACAGAATAAAGCATTGATTCAAATAGTTTAAGGGTACCCCCCCTAAGGAGTCACCGAACCCCTGATTTAAGAGCACCAACTCTAAGGAGACTACAATCCCCTGAACTGAGCACCAACTCAGTCCACAAGAGGCACCAACCTCTAAATCTTTACAAATTCTAATATGCAAACATTTGGTTCTTCCCAAACCTCAAATGCACCTATTCAATTCATACACAGTCTTCTCTTCCCACTCAACTCACCTAGACTCTCTATCTTCTCATTAACACACTTATTCGATACACACTCAAAGCGTCATTACATCCTCTGTTCTCATTAAGATGATGGCATACCATCCACACAAGGAACAACACTAACAATACAACACACCCTGCCTTATTTAACATTTTCATGAGAAGAAATTGTCCAATCTATTCTCAACAACTCCTTTGATCTTCAAAAAACTGCATCATGGAATCCAACATGCATCCCATACAGTTTGAACCGAAACACAAATAAAACATCATCTAAATCAAAGCAATTGCATAACTGTAACATGTTGGGGAAAACTAAAAGTCATCAAAATCACAACCACAACTATCCAACAAAACTTCAACTGATCTAGCCGTTCGCTCAACTCATCAACTCGATCTTAGAGGATTGAATCCTAAAAAATCTGCACTTTGTAGATTCTTCTTTTACAAAAATTGAAACTGCAGAGTTTTAGAGATTAGACTTCCTAGCTATCACCTTCCTTGGTTATGCTATTGGGGGTTGTGCTTTATGTCTTTTTTCCTTCTTTGTTGGGCATCAAAATTTATGTCTTTTGCCTTTTGTGTCAAGAGTTAGACTTTATGTCTTTTGCCTTATGTGTCAGGAGTCAGACTTTATGTCTTTTTCCTTCTGTGTCAGGAGTTGGGCTTTTTCATTCATGGAATATCCACGTGGCACCCTGTTGATGGTGGTTTTAGCACGCAGTAATGTAGGTGAAATACAAGTATCTCACCTCTCTTGAAAAAGGTATCCTATCCAAGATAAGACTGTCCCAAGGATAATACAACTAGGTCTTAGCTTGCAGGAATAACTAAGTTGGTATGTCTAGCTGTGCCAATAAGGGGTCTTACATAAAATGATAGGGTTTATAAAGGATAACAGTAATGCAGATGTGGAAAACCCTATGATACCTTCAGCAGATTTAAGATTTGATTGCTGCTATGAAGCCTAAATCTAACAACTTGTTTGTAAAAGAAAATGCAAAAGAGTAAGGGTTAGGAAGAAGTCCTAAGTGACATTCACAATGCAAAGCTTATAGATGGTAGACAAACACTCTTAAATTAACCACTTTCTATGTTATCAAGCTACAAGAATGCTACAGTGCTGCAGAAAATGATGCTATCTTCAATGGAGGGTAAATATTTTCAAATCACATTCATTCATTAAATACCCAAGTTATGGCATGACTTAACTTATGACATGCAATTGAACTAAGCTCAAATTAATGGCCCAAGTTAACTATACACATTAACTTACAATCAACAAGCAACTAATAGTATGGACTAGAATGTTCATCATATACCTTCAACAAACCATTAACATTGCAAAAGCATAATTAACTAATTATAGATCATGAAGTGAACCATGAAAACTAGGAAAAAGACAAAATACAACTTCCAAATACATTGAATCTAGACATTTTGAATACCCATTAAGTTGTACATAGGGAAAAGTCAATTTCCAAGACATAATAACGACAAAATAAGGTCACATGACCCTCCAAATATAGCATTAATTATAAATGATGAGATTTACATGTGACTCTACTGCTCATTTTCATCCAAATCAATTTTGTCTTCTTCTGCCTTCTTATTGCTGTATGCTACTAATGCTGATAGAGCTGGGTTGATATCTGTCGGGTCTGGCTCTTTGATGTAATCTACTTCAAACCTCAAGCTCTCGATCTCTGTAGAAAATTTGCAGTACACAGCTTCCCTTGATTTTCTTCCCTTCTTAAATGCCAAAAAAGCAATCCAGAGATCACTGACTTTCTCTAGTTTTCCAAACATATTCAATGGTGAATCTCCATGAATGACCTGATATAATATGTCCTTACACTGTTGTTCTTCTATTGGGGTCAAATCATTGAGACTAGTATTTAAATGCAATCCCTCAATGTATCATTTATTTCATTTATTACCTCCATTACTTTGGCCTTAGCTGTTTCAAAAGAATCTTTCACTTTATTAAAAATACCTTTTCTCAATTTCATCTGTTCATGCCATTCCTCAGGTTTCTTTAGCCTATCCTTTGTCAAAAAAATTTTCGCTAGAAGAACTTCATTATGATGGTGATAGTTTGTCATTGATGTCAAAAGGAACATCAATCAGGAGTTGTTCATTGCTTGGTTAGTGTAATCTATACAGATGCAGATATCAGTTGAGTTAGTGTGCATCTTCATGATTATCAATTGTGTTGTTGTTGATACAGCTGATGGATTTTATTATCTTGAGTTAATCTTGTGCAAAGTCTTCATTTAGAGTGTAATGTTGAAATTAGGTTGAATATCTTTCATTTGGTGTGGTGCTAGTTTATGGTTTCTTATGCTTGATTATTTCTTCACACAGGATGTTGAGTTGTTTTGCAAATGATGGTTTGAGTTGGTTTATGTTATTCATGTATATCATAAATACAATGTCAAAGGTGTGAGTGTGAAGTGATATCATCAGGAGCAATTAACAGGAAATGATCTTAGCAGGTTCATCATATTTGGGACATTGATCAGAACAGAGAATTAAGAATTTGTATTGATGTGTTGAAGTAAGAGATCTCAAGTGCAATGTTGTTCTAAAGACTTAATGTCTTTCAATGTCCTAAAATTCTAAGTGCCTTCTATGTCTTCAAACCTTATTTCACTTGTCAAGAGTTAAGTCAATTTTTGTTCTATTTTTAAATTGACTTATTATTGTAAGTCATATTACTTATATTTACCTCCTAAAGGGTTCTATCAACATGTGTTACCAGCCCTCATCTCCTCACCACCGATGAAATCAGTCTTTAGTGCTTGTGAATGGGGCGACATCTACTAAAGGTTTTATTTTATTTGGAGAAAGCTTGATGCATTTGCTTGAAGGAAAATGTTTATTATTTTTGATTCAAAATTTTTGAAAGAGCACGAATTGCTCATAAAAAAAGGCATAAAATGTTTTTGAGAGGAGAGCATGCTTTATGGAATACATCGAATGGGGAGGTTGATATATAGAAAAAGGAGCATCGAATGTTTTGAACATTACTAACATTTGAAAGAAGGCATCGAATTTTTAGAGGAGCATAGTATATGTTCATAAGGAGGGAGCCCAATTTTTATAAAGAAATTTTTGTTTTATAAAAAAAATATACGTGGGCATGATTTTCTATTAGTTTTATAAAAGTTTTTAAAATGGGAAGTATGTGGATAAAAAGTTTCATATTTAAAGTTTAGAAACTTTTTAATTTCTATTTTATTTGCTTTTTTTAAAAAAAGGCATGAGATCCAATATGGAAATAATAAGGAGTTTTTCAAGGAGTTGGTGGATTTTTTTTAAAAGGCAATTTTTTAAGAAAATCCATTCTAGTTTCTCTCTCATACAATTGAAGAATTTAGTGAAATTTTTTTTTTAGAAGATTATGTTTTTTTTTATGAAGATTTTTATCAGAGAAGAGAAGGTGAAAGGTTTTCATTGACAAAATTGAATGGAGAAGATTTGTCTTGTGAGAAAATAAAGGATTTTATTTTATGAGAAAAATATGAATCAAGGAGAAGAAGATAATAAATAATATATTGAAAGATTTTTTTTGAAGAAGACAAAGGAGATTTTCTTTTGCAGAGAAGATGAAAGTTCTTAGAGATTTTATTCATTAGATTTTATTGAAAATGTTTGGACTGCTTTCATGATTTTGTTTATGCAGGGCAGATGAAAAAAATACAAGGGCAGATTGAAAAATAAATTGTTGAAGGAGAAGAAGTTGAAAGGTTCTTGCAGATTGAAGAAACTGAAAGAGTCATTGAAGTACAGAGAGAAAAAGATGAAAAATGCAGAATATACAAAATGAAGAATACGAATTAGAAGAATGTGAAAAGGCATTTGTATTCTATATAATTGTCTTTCAGGTACATTGACTGTGTGTGGTGTTGTGCAGATCAACATGCAATGGTGAAGACAATGATTCAGAAAAATGTGAACACTAATTTGTAGTGAAAAAGATATATTTCCCTGATCAGGGGAATTAAATGATTTCAAGGATAAAATGTCAGAAAACTTGAATGATGGAATATATAATGCAGATGAGTTGATTTGAATGGTGCAAATCAGATTGAACAGCATTCACTTCTTGCACATGAGATTTTGTTTTTGATTGATTGAGAAAAGCCAGTGAGGCACAGTATGCCATCGGTCAGTGAGATCTTAACAATTGTCAGTGAGACACATATTGTAGCCAGTGAGGCTTCTTTGTAGCCAGTAAGGCATGTTTTATCAGTTAAGCCAGTGAGGCAGTTTTGGAATGGTTTTTCTACCCCTGATGGGTTTTCCACTCGTGCATATCTTGTGTCTTGATTCATATTGATCTTCTCTCTTTGTGTGTATGATTTACTCATGAGTTTTTGTTTTTTCATTCTCAGTCATGTGCATATGTGTTTGACAAATCAATGATAGCTTTCTCTCCTTGTGTTTTGAAAGTTAAAGTTTGCAAAAGATTTGAAAATTCACACAACACTGATTCACCCCCCCTCTCAGTGTTGTCCTTGACTCCTACACATTAGATAATCTCCTCATGGCTTGTATTCTTGGGACCATATGGGAATAGTACTCTTCATATTCACATTCATCGTGCAAATATTCCCATTCTTCTCTCAAAAGATGAAAATCTTCATGCAGCAAAGATGCAAAGGATATTACCTCACAACCTTCGTTGTACACCTTATCAAACCACTCTTGTGTACCCGCAGCAGTTTTTTTAATGTCATCAAATTTGGTCAATTCTTCTTTAGACAACAAGGCAGGGGCTGCTCTCAGTTCTCCATCAGAATTCAATGGTTTTATTAAAAACTTAAGGCATTCTCGAAGCTCTTCATTCTCCTGTTTCAACTATTGCTTTGTCATTTCATCTTTATTTAGTTGATCCAGAATTATGGATAATGTCCCCTTGAATTCATCAATTTTATGACCTTTAGTAGCTAGACCCAAATTGATAGTGGTAGTTGTATAATCTTCTACTCTCACTTCCCCTTTATTAACCTTTGTGGGTGGGACAACCACTTCTACAATCCTAGAACTTGAGGCGTCTTTATATATTCTATACTGGATTTTTGCTTTCTTTTGTTTCTTTAGATTTTCTACCCTGGCTAAGAGCGCATCCAAGTCTAATTTCATTACTTTAACTTGCGGGGCTTTATTATCTATCCTCTGTTGTAACCAATCTAGTGTCAAGGAAGAGGAGTCCTTGGGCGCATCAATGTGATTGTCTCCTTTATTAGGTGGTTCATCAAGAATTCTCAACTCATTGTCAACTATTTTATCTACATCATCCCTTTCATAATTTGATTGCTCAATATTTCACAAGTTTTCTAATATAGTTTGTTGAGCAGTCCCCGAATCTGTCTGCTGTATCTTGATTTACTGGCCTGTCAGACACCTCAACTACCTCAATTGTTGTAGTTATTTTTGTAGTTGCCTCCTTTTCTTGAGATTAGATAACTCTGCACATATTTTTTCAATGCTAGGCAATTGTAGGACAACTAAAGGAATAGACTCCAGAGAGGCAACAATCGAATGTGCTAAAGAATCACTTATGAATGAAAAGGAATGAGTAGCTAGGAGAGGCAGGTAGGCAATGGATAAATTGGCAAATGAAGCAAAACCTAGTGAAGGTGGTACGAAAGGAGGAGAAGACATGGAAGAGATAGTAATGGATTGTTGATGGTGGTTTTAGCACACAACAATGCAGGTATGATTGCTGGTATCACACCTCTCTTGAAAAGTATCCTACCCTAGCTAAGACTACTCCAAGGTTTCTACAGCTAGGTCTTAGCTTGCTTGGAATGACTCAGTGGTATGTTTAGCTGCGCCAACAAGGGGTCTTACATGCAACCTATAGATCTTCGAGTTGGAATAACAAATACATATAAACCCTTCAAGATTTCAGCTGATAAAACAATGTAAAATGCTGTTGAAATTTGTAATCTAAAGATGTTTCAAAGAAAATGCAAAAAGGTTAGTGTTTTAGAGAAATCCTAAGTGATATTCACAACATATGGGTTACTTCAAGTAGACAAATACTCTAGAACCTAACCAGTTTTCTGAGTTACCAAACTAAAATGGGTGTTACAATACTGCAGAAAATGGTGCTATCTTCAATGGAAGTCAACAGATTTTCAGATTACATTCATTTGTTAAATGCCCAATAAACGATGCAATTTAACTTGTGAAATGCAATTAAACTTTAGCACAAGTGATCAGCCTAGACTAACTTTGCACAGCTATCTACCATCAGCAAATAACTAAAAGTATGGACTTAGAGCATTCATCAGATACTTTCAGCAAACCATGAACATTATAAAAGCACAACTAACTAACTACTGGAGAGTAAGAAGTGAACCATGAAAACCAAATAAGGAACACAATACACAAATTCTTAGAAACACTACAGAAACTTGCTTTGTATTACTTCAAATGGCAGAATGTCAACAATTCGACATTAAATTCTCTAGAAATGGCAGCCCTTTATATAGAAAAGTAGCATACTGAGTTTTCAAATGAACGGTGGAGATTAACTCGACACCCCATATTACATCAATAAATGTAATTGCAATAGCTCACATCAATTCTCGGATTACATTTTGTCTTCTATGAAAAAGACGAAAAAAAACCTCCATATACATTGAATCTAGTCAATTTGACTAGCCAACTCAATGTATTAATAGAAAAGAACATTTTAAAAGCATAGAAAAGACAAAATAGAGCCACATGCTACCCTGAATACAACAATTTACAATTATGATGGTATTACATCCTTAAAATATTCAAAATAACATCAAGACTCTTCATCTAAATCAATTTTGTCTTTGCCAGCCAGCTTGTTACAGTAAGTTAGCCATGCATCAAGTGCAGGATTAATCTCTGACGGATTTGGATCCTTCAAATGATTGATTTGATAGTCGAACATCTCTAATTCTTGACTAAATCTGTTGTATATCTTCTCTATCTCGACACCATCCTTGTGGAATGCTTTGAATTCAGCTCTGAGGTCACTTACCTTATCCAACATGTCTTCCATACTGAGTTCAGTATCTTCAAAAATTACCTTAAGTAATTTTCCTTTACACTTATCGATATCATAAGGGGCGTAGTCATCATAGGAAGCTTCTAGGTGATCCTTTAAAGTATTATTGATATCATATATAATTGACCGTAGCTCCTCACCCGCTGGCTTATATGATTCTTTTATGTTTTCAAAAGTTTCTTTTCTCAAAAGTAGCTGTTGATACCATTCAATGGCTTTAGGCAGTTGGTTCCCTGTTAGAATATTTTCTACAGCCAGAGTCTGGGTGGGCAAATCCCTGATGCTCTTTATCCTCGGATACATATGTGAGTAATACTCATCAAAAGAGTCACATTCCTCGCGCAGATCTTTCCATTTCTTATGCAGTTCCACCAGCTTATTGTGTGCCTGAGCAGAGGCATTGATAGTCTCACATCCCATCTCAAAAACTCTGAACAACCACTTTTCAATACCTTGGGATTTGGACCTTACCTCATCTAGCCTTGCCATTTCGTCAGTAGATAGGAAAGTGGGCACTGTCCTTATATCTCCTCCTGCGTCTACCGGCTTGACCAAAAATTGGAGGCAAGTGCAGAGTTCTTCATTTTGCTATTTTAAATCCTTCTTGGACATCTCATCCTTGTCTAACTATTCCAAAATTGATGTAACTGATTCTTTAAAATCATCCACTCTTTGAGCACGAGTGGCAGGTCCCAAATCAACTGTGGAGATTACAAAATCCTCTGCTCTGATTTGTTCTTTGGCTGCATCAGTTGGCGGGACTGCAATCTCTGCAATTCTGGATCCTAATTCATCCTTATAGATCCTGGATTGTATCTTTGCCTTCTTTTGCTTCTTGGGCCTCTGAGCTTGTGACAAAATAGTACTCAAATCTAGCTGCATTATTTCTACTTGTGGTTCAAGATATGCCATTCTGCTTTGTAACCATTCAGGTGCTAAAGATTTATTCAATTCAATGGCTTTGTCATTATTAACTGTAGCCAGCTCTTCAAGCGACTCTTGTTCTTGCTCTAGTTCTCCATATTTATCTATATTCTTCTTCTCTTCTTTCTCTCCTTCTTGGGCCAAGTTTCCTAGGTTTATCACCACACTTTCTTGGGCTGGCTTGAAAACTTCCTCCATTTGACCTTTCTCTGGAGGACTGTCAGATACATCAATGACTTCAACATTGGTCAGAGGTTTATTGGAGTCTTCATTACTCACTTATGTTAATACATCTTTCTCCTCCCTAAGTAATAATGTTGTTTCAGGCTCCTGCAAACCCAACTCTGCACATACTTTTTCAATGCCAGGTAGCAGAGGTACGGCCAAAGAATCTGTAGGCATTTGTGAAATGGGAACTACAGAAGATATAGGTAGTGAAGGCATGTTAATCTATGTTAAATTAGCTAATATTGCCGACAAGTAAGAAGAGATGACAAGAGGTGAAGGAAAAGGTAGTGAAGGTAGAGGAAGAGGAGGTGAAAGGATGGTAGAAATAGGAAGTAATGTTGCGGGGGTGGATAATTGAATGGAAGAGGTAGAAGGTGTAAGTGTAGTAATAGTGGAAGGACATGAAGTGGCAGCAGGGAATGCTTCTTGGATAATGGTAGCCGAGGTCATAGGTGAAGTGGATGCAGTAGTAGTAGAAGTGGCAAAGGAAGAAGCAACAGTAGAAGCTACAGAGGTTGAGGTAGCCATGCTTTCACTTTGAGTAGTAGGAGATAGGGAGGTGGGAAGATTAGTATCATTTTGTGTTGTAGCATCCTCCTTAGTGACCTCTCTTACCCTTGCTTTCTTGGTCTTATAACCTTCTCCACAGCCACTTGGCACATCTCTTTTCTTGGAGGCCCTTGTCCTGGAGGAGGGAGGCTGATCTTTCTTTGAAAGAGGCTTCACAGATGGCTTCTTAATTTTCTTTGCTTTTTCTACCAGAGATGTGTATTCTTCACTATCTGATTTCTATTTCTCAGCTAGCTCTGCCTCATCTGTAATATTTATTGGTTCATCCTCCTCACCTTCGGAATACTTATATGATTCTAATGCAATATAGGTAAGCTGTACTCCTTCTGAAGCAGCCACCTAACCCCTGATCTAGGCCTTGCTCAATCTGATGGGTTCTCTCATTATGGTATCCAAAGAGCTTTCTTCTGCATTTGCCCAATTCAGTAGTGGGATGGGTTGATGGTATTGAGCTTCCCAAGGTCCTCTAACCATAACATTATCATCATCCTCTAACTGATCTGGCACTGCAATGGTATGGAACTTTTGATGAAAGCTAGAGGCAACCTTGAGTGTGCTTTCTTCATAACTTCATAACCATCTGGGTAGTTGGCCCAAAAGTCTTCAATATGTATCTTGTGAAACAACTTCTTACTTACGAATCTTTCCATTACCTTATTTGGATCGAAGTGATCCCTTGCATTGTAGTAATGTAAATTGAGGAGTTGAAGCTCTTTATTAGAATGTTCTGTCGAAGTTAAAGAAGGGCATGCATAATTCCCCTTGCAGAATCTGATAGGGAACTGTACATTGGTTCTATGTAAGTGTTTGAGTTTCTTAGTACAGGGTATCAACTGTCTAGATAATTCTAGAAGCACTATCTTGTCATCAGGATATCTGGGAAGTCTATAAGCCATCCTAGTGAAGCCTTGTACTCTTAGATACATGAATTTCTCAAATTGAATATACCACCTGCCATATTTAGTTACTTCATTCATTGCTTCAATGGAAATCCTCAAGGCTGTATTACCTTGCAACAGTCTGGCTATATACATTATGAAAGCATCATTTACCCTTTTAAAATGTATCAAAGATTGAGATGAGGTCAGTTGCGGGTAACATTCATATACTTTTATTTGGGTTTGCTCATCATTTCCAATTTCTCTAATCTTAGATAACCCAACATAGTGATTTCTCCTTGCTAATGCATAGACAACATAAGATGTCCATCTGAAGTATCTCTTCTCTTTGAAGTTGCTAAAGGCCTCATGAATGTTGTCACTAAGGATTTGGGCCCAGTGGAACTTAGTCCCTTTCAATATCTCAATTATGATAACAAACATCCACCCCTTTGAGGGGAGGCTGTGGGTAATCCATATATTCTGCTTAGAAAAGTTATCAAATCTCTAATTTCATCATGGAAATCACTCCTATATAGCACTTGGGGAAATTTACTGAGGGCAGACCTTCTATTTTTGGACCAATTGTCATTCATGTGTTTTTTGTATCCCTCCACATCTTTGTTGTAAGTCCCCTCTGATCCTTGTTTGTCTGGCATGGTCATGACTTTGTGCCATCGAATATCAAAGGTCTCAGCTAGAGAGGGTGGACTTAAATCATCTAGGATATCCCCATTAGTAGTTTGAATTGTCCTTGTCATGACATCATACCTATCTGCACAGGTTACCATCAATTATGCACATTGTATTGAGGTAGGGAAGGCAGTAGCTTGTGATATACTAATGTCTCTGAGTGTTTTGGCCCTGGTAGTTGGGTTTGGGCCAAAGATTCTCAATCTGAAGTCATCTAAGTCTATGTGACCCAGATCTGTGTCTCCTACATCACTCCATCTGGAGTGAATCTTGGTCTCTGGAAGGATTCCCTTGAATTCGTACTTCATGGCTTGAGCTCGAGCAGTCATTTAATATGCAGGACCGGACATTATAATTTTGACACCTTGAGAATTCTTTCACACACTCTTAAGTTTGAGATGAACTTTAATGAATCTGTTAATACTAATGATATGCCCCTATTAAAGAATCACAAATCTAATAGTTATTACCATTATACCTACTTCATAGCAATTCATCATTAATGCATGCAAGAAACATTTAATATTGCAAGACATCTTATTGAAAGCATGAAAATCATCATCATCTATGTATCACAACATTAATTTCATCATTCCTGACATTTTCCCTTTAAAAATTCTTAAAACATAGTCATTTTGCATTGTTTGCGCTAGTTTTAGGGTCAACCGACTTATAGGTAGAAAAGAGCTAAAATTGAGGTCTACCGACCTCAGCAGGAAAAATAGGCTTGTCCGACTCAAGGTTTTATTAGTGTTCATTCTCTTCTGGCTTTTGCGCGAGTTTTGGATGTTACCGACTTGCGCGACTTTTGAGGGTCACCAACCTTTCATTGGTTGTTTAGTTAGTCGGTCGGGTTTTAGTGCAAGCCTCTTTAAGATCTTTTTCACTACTCTTGCATAGGATTCGGCTTTGTTTGACTTGCGCGAGTTTTGAGGTTGACTGACTAAGTCAGTGAAAGAGTGTTTTAGTGCAAGGTCGGAAGGGGTCATTTTTAGCGCAGAGCTATTTTTTCTTATTTTCAGAGGGACTTTGGATGTCATCGATTTGTGGAGATATTCGAAGTGTTCGACCAAGTTGGAGATGGAGTCATTTAGCGCATGGTCGGCATAAGAGGTTTTTAGCGCAAAAATAGATTTTCAGAGTTTGTGGGGTTTGAGGTCTCGCCGACTAATTAGTTAACATGACAAAACTATTTGGATCAGAAGTTAATGTTTTCAGCGCTAAATGGGTTTCAAAGTGCACTGCGGGTTTTAATGGTCACTGACCGACTGGACGAGTTGAAATGTTTACAGGTTGGTCTGACTCCCGTTTAGCGCTAAGACCAAATGTCTTTTTTGTTTATGAAAACTTCGGCCAGGTCGGGTTAAGTTATTCTTTTTCGCTCATAACAACCCATCTATGTTTTCGAGGGGAAATTCAAACTAGGATTCAAGGACAAACAAACAGTTCATGCACACAACCCCATATGAAACCCTAAGTGCATTGCTTGGAAAGAAAATGTATTTTGAAATCAAACCCTAATCACATACAGTGAAATCTCAAAGAGGATAAGTGGAAACCCTACCTAGTTAGTTGTTGAAAATATGTCCAGATTGCATAGGCAAGAAGTGGTCGTGGGATCGAACTTGGAGCAACGGCAACAAGAATGCTCAATAAGCAGCAAAGATCGCAAAGGGGCTCCAAAATCTTTATCAAATGCAAAAACAATTTAAACAAGGAGGTTATCCCTTTTATTACCCCAGCCAAATCGCCATTAATGTGCGACGTATAGTTCGACAGATTAGGGTTTTCGCGCAGCTTTTCATTCGCTTGGACTTGGCGGAGAAATTGGATGCGACGGACCTGGTCGGTGTGAGATCTTTTTAGCACTGCGACCATAGGCTCAACATTATGCATTTTGCAGGACTTTGAGGTCCTTTGGATTTGCAGGAACTTTGGCCTTATCTGACTTAGTCAGTGATTGAATGATACAACGCAAGTTGGAGATGATTGATTTTAGTGCAAAAGTCCGTCGGGAGGAAACCCAGCGCCAGAGTCGGTGATAAAGGAATTTAACGCAAAGTCATTCGAGAGGCAAATCAGCGCAAAAGTCGGTTGGAGAGAATTTTAGTGCAAAAGGTGGTTGGAGAGCAATTTAGCGCAAAAGGCTATTCAAGGCCATCAAAAGAGATATAAAAATTTGACTTAGTAGATTCCTGAAATGATTTTTTAACATCATCATTCAATTATGGCCAAAATGCACTTTGACCACTTAGGAGGTGAAAATCTACTTGACATCCTAGACCAAAATTTGAAAGAGGGGGTCCCTATTTTGCAAATGGGGCGTGTGTGCGAGGCACAACACGGGTGAAGAAAGGCTAAGTGATGGGAATACGAAGGAGGGTGCTATGATTGTGGAAATAGGTGGTAATGAGATCTGAGTGGAGAAAGAAATGGAAGAAATAGAAGGTAAAGACATGGTTGAGATGGGAGGTGATGAGGAAAGAGGAGGAATGATGGTAGAAATGGTAGGTGAAGAAGGAAGGCTAGGGATGCTTACACTTGCTAATGGTGAGGATGTAATTGTTGTAGATGCAATTGAAGGAACAAAAGGTGCAGTCTCTTGTGGGGTAGAGGAAGCAGTGGATGCACTAGCCAGAGGTGGAGTAGATGTGTTATCGATAGAGGAAACAATAGGTGGATCTGCTACTTTGGTTTTAGGCTTCTTCGCTTTTGAACTTTCTCCTTTCCCGCTAGGCATGTCTTTTCTTTTCACTACTTTGGTCCTCATGGCAAGAGGAGGATCTTTCTTCTGCGTCTTGGTAGCAACCTTCTTAGATTTTCCTTTTTCAGCCAATGGCACACGCTCCTCACTGTCTGTATCTTTCGCTACTTTTTATTCTTCTATGCTTATTACCTCCAGAGGTTGATCTTCTTCATCTCCTGATTCCTTCTCTAAATCTTCCTCTGTGTATGTTAGTGCAACTCCTTCCTGTGTCAATACTGCAATTTGGCCTCTAACTCAGATTTTACTAAGTTTTACTGGATTCGTCATTGCTTCATCTAAAGAACTCTCCTTTGCATTAGCCCAATTTGGAGGAGGAATTGGCTGGCCCAGCAATGCTTCCCATGGCCCTCTCTGAACCACATTTCCATCTTCCACTACCTAGTCAGGGACTTGTATGATCTAAAATCTCTTTATATAATCCAGGGACAACCTAGAGTAATTTGTTCCTATTACTTCATAATCAGTGACATAGTTTACCCAAAAAACTTCAATATGCTCTCGATGGAATAACTTCTTGCTCAATACTTCTCCATAGTCCTGTGGGGATCAAAGTGTTTCCTCCTTATATACAGATGAAGATTCAATAGTTGCAATTCTTTCTCTAAGTGTTTTGCTACTCCTAAGGTTGTACAAGAATAGTGGCCTTTACCCAATAGCATTGGAAACTTAATATTAACCCTATGCAAATGTTTCAGAGTCTCTGCACATGTGAGGAATTGCTTGGTCAACTCAAGGAGCACCACCTTGTCAGTTGGGTACCAAGGCAGTCTATAGGGTGCACCTGTAAAGCCTTGAATTCTCAAGTAGGTGAACTTTTGAATCTACAAATACCATCTCCCATATTATTGTACAACATTCATGGCTTTGGGAGATATTCTTATTCCATTGTTGTCTTCAAGAAGCCTAGTGATATGTATAGTGAATGCATCATTTACTCTCTTGTAATGAATCAATGATTGAGAGATTGTCAGTTGGGTATAACATTCATAAACCTTCAGTTGTTGATCACCATTTCCCACTTCTCCTATCTTGGATAATCCAGGATATTCTATTCGCCTTGCCAAGGCATAGACTACATAGGAAGTCCACCTAAAGGCTTCCTTTGTCTTGAAGTCTAGAAAGGCCTCATGCATATTATCGCTGATGATTTGGGCCTAGTGAAACTTCTTATCTCCATGTATTATCTCCTCAATAATGGGAAACATCCATTCTTCAAAGGTAGAGGCAGTAGGAAGCCCATAGTTTCTGCTCAACAATGTTACTAAGTCTCCAATTTCATCATGAAAATCACTCCTATATAGTGTGTGAGGCAACTTAGTCAAAGTGGACCTTTTGTGCTTCATCTAGCCTTCATTGATTTGTTTCTTGCACTTCTCTACATCTTTCTTGTATGTGTCCTCTGCATCTTTCTTTTCTAGGATGGAGAGTACTGGAAAGATAGGTATTCCAAAGATTTCTACAAGGAAGGTTGAGCTTGAATCTGCCAAAATCTGCCCATTTGTGGTCTGAATCATTCTAGTTAATGGATCATATCTATTTACACATGCTACAATGAGCTCTAGACACTGTGTAGAGGTAAGAAAAGAAGCAGCTTCTGCAATACCATTATCTCTAACCTTCTTTGCTAGAGGAGTGGGGTTTGGCCCAAACACCCTGAGCCTAAAATCTTCTAGGTCAATGTGTCCTAGGTTTGTATCCCCTATGTTCTTCCAAGCTAATGTGATCTTAGTTTCTGGAGGAATTCCTTTGAACTCGTACTTCATTGTGTTAGCTCGGGTAGACATCTATCCTACATGATAGGATCTAATGAGTAAAGGTTGTAACAGAGTTTTCCTAGATGTTCAAGGTCTAAAGTTTGAGTGATTGGTTACTATTCCTAATTCTTAAGTCAAGTTTGCATATATGCAGTCCTCTTATAATGCATAAGTCTTAAGATTTGCAGGTTATCCTATCTTATATCAATTATTGCATAAGTTAAACAAAGAGAAGAAGGAAAAAGTACTTTTGAAGTCCTATTTAATCCATGCAATAAATGTTAATTACTTGAAAATCCAATTCAAAAACATGCAAATCATCTTAATTTCATCTCTGCGTGAATTATCCTAACAACAAAGACCTTTCTGCCTTAAAGATTTTTAGGAAAACAGGCGTTTACAGCAGTTTGCGCTAATTTGGGCTCTTACTGACTAAAGTGCTAGATTTGGCTTGTACTAACTTGGCGTGAGATTTGGAGGTCACAAACTAACATCGGTGAAGGCAGTTTTTAGCACAGGTCCATGATCCATGTTTTTAGCACAAGGAATATGAAAGAGGGCAGGCACAATTTTTGGCTCGGACTGACTAGTAGTATCTCATGAGGTCGGTTAGTGTGAATTCTAGCACAAGTCCGTGGTGAATGAAATTAGCACTAAGAGTGTGAAGGCACTATGGCAGGATTTAACGACATCACTGACTAGCGTGGGTTTCAAGGTGGATTGACTAAAGTCAGTGGAAGTGACATCCAACGCAAGTCAGGAGACAACAATTTCAGCACAAAGAGCTTAGATGTGGGCTAGTGGGGTTCTCAGGTCCTACTGACTCAGCGCGATTTTTGATAGTGATCAACTAAAGTTGGAGAGAGCAGTTTTTAGCGCAAGTCAGTCGAGAACCAATTTAGTGCTAAATCACTTGTTAAGCATTCAATGAGGAATTTTAGTGGTACCGACTTAGCGCTAACTCGATGGGTATCAGACAGAGTCAGTTGAGGTAAGTTTTAGTGCAAGTCTATCGGTCACAATTTTAGCGTTGGGGCTTTCTAAGGACAAATTTGATAGTTGTCATTTATGTTGCCTTGCAAAAATTTTGAGGGGTACTGTCCAAAGGTAGTGAAGAATGATTTCAGCGCAAAGGCAGTGGGATTCATTTGTAGTGCATTTTGCAGGTTCTAGGTTTTAATGGGAAATTCAAATGAGTTTTTGCAGAGTCACAACGATTCCTAGTTTTATCTATGTGTGAGCTAAGCATTTAGTTTGCAAACTAGGATTTGATTTTCTTGGGGGGGTTCAAGGATACGTTCCTAACAAATTTAAGCTATTCCATATTCAAAATAAAATGAACAAACCCCCAAAACTTTACTGTAAAACTCAAAAACCCTAATTTCATTATTACTCCTGAAAGCCAAAAAAGATAATCAATATTCAAATGAGATACCTCATAGGAAATTAAAACTTATGAAGCCCTAGGTTATGTGAAAGAAATAAGATGCGATTCATTTCCCTAACCTAGTTTTTGAAGAGTTGTAGGAATGGGAGAAATCTATTTGCGAACATGCCCTCCGATCAGATCTTCGTCACTTGGATTTTTGTTGATCACGGCTTGTAGAGCTCCAAAATAATTATCAAAATGTAGAATGAGCTCAAACGGACTCGAAAAAACCCTTTATACATTCCTAAATCTTTGCCATTAATGCGAGGTACCTTAGACAACTTGGGATGCAGTTGTCAGAGAGAGATTTTAGGGTTTAGCGCAAGTTTCAACTTTCACTGACCCGGTGAGGATTTTGGGGTCAACTGACCCGACGCTAGTTTTAGAGCTGACCGACCTAGCATGACTTTCAAGCACCACTGACTAAAGTCAGTGAAACATGATTTTGGCGCAAGTCGACAGTGGTGAATATTAGCGCAAGTCAATGAATGGTAATTTTAGTGCTTTGGCCATAAGCTTGGTTTTTAGCACAAAATTAGTATTTCAAGTTTTGAGTGCAAAAGTCTATGGGAGGTGAATTTAGCGCTAATTCAGTGACCTAAGGTTTTAGCGCTAAGGTCTGTAGTGCAAATTTTTGGCGCAAAGGACCTCTTGGACTTGAATTTTGATGGCAAGGGACCTCATGATTTAATGACTTGGACTCTAAGGCAACCCAAACACTCTGTATCAAAGGAAATTGAAACCTTGACTCTTAGATGGATCATTTGGTCATGCAAATTGAACATCCTAGGACCAATGAAAACTAAGCTGACACTCTAAGCCAAAAAAGAAGAAAGGGGGTCCCCATTCAGTGAAATGGGGTGTGTGTGCAAGGCACAACACTCTCTTTCCGCGGTTCCGCAGGAGGGTTTGCCCCTTTTATAATGTGTTCTGCATAATGGTAGAAAGCATTATAAATGGCCACATAAGCTTGGCGGGACCCATACTCGCATACTTAGGCACAAGGTTGTCCATGTGTCTCCTTTCTGCAGTTTCGTGGGTATGCTTTACTCCTTTGTAATTTGCTCCGCGGAATGGCAGAAAACATTCATTAGGCCATCAAATGTATTTCCCTAGCTTTTTTAGACTTCACTCGTTAGGCATCCTTTCTATTGGCTTCCATATCAGAATGGATCAAGGAGAGCTCCAAACTCTGATTTCTGATACCTTAGACATAATCAAAGTTTTGCGATCGGGATTTCCTTCTTTCCTTGACAAGGTGAAGGAGTAAGGCTAAAACTCTGAACTCTGAAAAACTCTAGAGAACAAGTAAGTCACCCTCTATCACTTAGTCTGATTACCTTTTTGGCCTTAGACTCATCAATGAAGACAATTGGACACTTTCCTTTGATATTAATGATAATAAGTCAACAATCTCCCCCTTTGTCATTGATGACAACCAATGAATAATCTATCTTTTATTGTTGCCTTATCTCTTCTGCATTTGCTCCCCTGTTCGAACTCTTCTGCACTTTCTTTCCCTTACTCTAATTCTCCCCCTTTGACATCAATGGCTAAGGGAGGTAATCAACCTCTTTCTTGACAGCAACCAACTACTACAAAGCTTCTCAAATTCTAATTATTTAGTCTGCTGTCAACCTACCTACTCCTCCTGAGAGTTAGGCACTATCCAAACAGGGATGAAAGATATGCTTTGAGTTGCTCTCCCTGAATAGATGTTACAACTGCACTTCTACTTGTGCGAAGGAGCAATAACTCCTAGCTTATGCCTAAGATATTCAAAAGTGTCCTTGGGAAGTGGTTTTATGAAAATGTCAGCAATTTGGTCTTGTTTGGTGACATACTCCAACTTGACTTCCTGATCTGTAACCTTTTCCCTCTAGAAGTGGTATTTAATGGAGATGTGCTTTGTTCTTGAATGCATCATAGGGTTCTTTAAGATATTGATTGCACTTGTATTATCACAAAGAATGGTAACAAGATCATTATTCTCTACCCTTATATCTTTGAGAGTCTGCTTCATCCATAAAACTTGTGTACAACATGAAACAACAACAACATATTCTACCTTAGCAGTGGACAACGTGACTGAATCTTGCCTCTTGTTGAACCATGATACCAACCTATCACCTAGAAAGAAAGCTCCACCACTGGTGCTTCTCTTGTCATCTATACTTCCTGCCCAATCAACATCTGTATATGTTAAAGTAAAATCATTATTTCTAGGGTACCATAATCCACACTCCATAGTGCCTTTCAAGCATCTAAAGATTCTCTTCACAACTTGAACATGGGATGCCTTAGGAGAAGCTTGGAATCTAGCCACCATACATACTGCTTGCATGATATTTGGTTTGGATGTAGTTAGGTATAGCAAGCTACCTATCATAGATCTATACATAGTCTGATCTGTATCAGGTGATTCATCATTCTTGCTCAACTTGCATCCTATCATCATGGGAGTACTCACAGGCTTATAGTCTTCCATCTTGAACTTCTTGAGCATTTCCTTTGCATACTTGGTTTGGGATATAAATATACCTTGGTCTAATTGTGATATTTGTAAACCAAGAAAGAAAGAAAGTTCTCCAAGCATGAACATTTCAAACTCTTATTGCATCTGATCAACCAATTCCTTGCTCATCTTGTCATCACTACCACCAAATATGATATCATCAACATACACAACAATAATAAACATGTGCTCACCTTCTGATTTGAAGTACAGGTTGTTGTCTACACATCCTTTTCTGAATCCTTGTTGTTGGAGGTAATTATCCAGCTTAGAATACCAAGCCCTAGGGGCCTATTTCAGACCATACAAAGCCTTTTTCAATCTACAAACATAATCTTCTTTCTTTGACAATTGAAATCCCTCAGGTTGCTCAATGTAAACCTCTTCATTGAGGTTTACATTTAGAAATGTAGATTTGACATCCATTTGGTAAACTTTGAAATTCTTATAAATAGAGAATGCCAGAAACATCCTAATGGCTTCCAATCTTCCTACAGGTGCAAAAGTTTCTTCAAAATCTATGCCTTCAACTTGTGCATATCCTTTACAAACCAATTGTGCCTTGTTCCTCATATCTTCTCCATCCTCATTCAGTTTGTGTTTAAACACCCATTTTGTGCCTATCACGTTCTTATCTGTAGGTCTTGGAACCAATTCCCAAGTCTAATTTTTCTCTATCTGATTGAGCTCCTCATCGATTGCATTGATCCATCCTTCATCCTCACTAGCATCAGTAAATGTTCTAGGTTCAATCTTAGATAGTAATGATAAATTTACCTGTTCATTTGTCCTTGCTAGTTTTCTTCTATTTTGCACTCCTACATTCTTGTCTCCTATTATTTGTTATTCAGGATGTTCTTTTTGCACATACTTAGCAGGTGACTTACCAGATATCCTTTTAGGTTCTTCTTCAATAGTAGCATCTTCTTCTTCTTCTTCTTCTGTTATTACTAATCCTTCTGAGCAACTATCCTTGATATGTGTTAGATGTGGCTAGTCCTCATCTACCGTGGTATTAGCATTTTCTACAATTCTATGCAATCTTCTTTTGTAGCATGTATAAGCTTTAGATCCACTAGAATATCCTAGAAATATGCCTTCATCACACCTTGAATCAAAGCTTCCTAGTCCATCTTCATCTCTCCTTATGTAGCATCTACTTCCAAACACCTTGAAATATTTGACATATGCAGATCTGCCATACCATAATTCATACGGTGTCTTATCAATGTTTATCCTTAATTACACTCTGTTCAAGATATATACAACTATGTGTACCACATCTCTCGAGTAGACATTAGGTAATTTTACCTCATTTAGCATAGTTCTTGCCATATCTTTTACTATCCTATTTTTCCTTTCCACAACTCCATTCTGCTATGGAGTTCTAGGTGTAGAGTATTGTCTTTTTATGCCATGTCTTAATTCACAGTATTCCACAAACTCATTTGAGGTGAATTCTCCTCCTTTGTCTGATCTTAAGCATTTAATTGTCAGACCACTCTCCTCAACCATAGACCTAAACATTTTAAATATCTCAAAATCTTATGATTTATCCTTAAGAAAGGTTACCCATGTCATTCTTGAGAAATCATCAACTAACAACATGAAATATCTCTCACCTTGTAGTCCTTGTGTCCTAGTTAGATCACTTACATCTATATGAACTAACTCCAAGGGTTTTGAAGTAGAATATTCTTTTGTTTTGAAGCTAGACCTTGTCTGTTTCCCATGCTGACATTCCTTACATATAGTATTTGCTGGCTTGGTGATTTTCGGAATGTGCCTAACTGCCCCTTTTGAACTTACCTTCATAAGGTTGTCAAAATTGAAGTGTCCCAATCTTCTGTGCCATAGCCAACTTTCATCAATTTGTCCCATCAAGAAACTTCTACCTTGAATCTCCTTGAGATTGTAAAGATTATTTTATGTTCTACTTGCTTTAGCAACTATCTTACCTGAACTTGCTTTCCTGATCTCACATCCTTTTTCATTAAAGGTCAGAATATATCCATTATCACACATTTGACTTACACTCAGCAAATTGTGCTTCAGTCCTTCCACATAGTAGACATTTTGAGTCTTGGCTTTTCCATAAATACTCAGTGTTCCTTTACCACAGATCTTCTTAGATGTGTTGTCACCAAACTTACCTCAACCTCCATTCAATTCTTGCAGACTTATAAACTTACTTTTATCTCTGGTCATGTGACTAGAGCAACCACTATCTATCACCCATGGATTCTCTCTCTTAGCATGAAATATCCTATGTACTATCAGAGATGCTTATTTCTTCTGATCATCCTTCTTCTCTTTCCAGACTTTCTTAGTTTTCATCTCCTTATTGACAAGACATTCTGATACATTATCTGTCTTAGGAGGAACATTCTCCTTTCTTTCCAGTTTGTTAGATTTTACAAAATTTGTTCTATAATAATTTGCAATGTGACCATAGTTATTGCATTTGTAACAAACTACTCTAAAATCTCCTAGAGGTGCAAACGAATTTTTGCTAGTAAAATTGGTTCTTCTCCTAGGAACAATTCTACAACTAACAATCTTATGACCATATTGATTACATGAATAACAATAGCCATAAAAGGTTTGAGGAAACTTGATAATGCCAGAATGTCTTGCAGGAGGAGGGCCTTTGAAATTTTTCTCCTTCAGAGCTTTGACTTTTGTGAAACCATCATCTTCCTTCTTCTGCTTCTTCTCTTCAGTCTTTTTAGGAGGATCGCTGGACTTTGGATGCTGACCTTCTTCAAATCCTAAACCAGCCATGCTCTTTGGAAATCTCTGACTGTTGATCATCTCATCAAGCATGCTACTGCTCTTATCAAATTTCAGACATAGGCCAATCTTATCCTTAGCCTTTTCTGATTCTTTTCTTAGAGATACCACTTCAGATTCCAGCTTCAGACACTCTTCTGATTTAGCTTTCAATTCAGATTTAGTAATTTATTCTATTCTTTTGGCTTCTTCCACTTGTGTCTTCAAATCAACAATCAACTCTTCTGATTCTACAAGTTTCTTAGACGCTATATCTTCTTGAATTTGCAGCTTCAGTCTTGAGTTTTTCTTCCTAAGTTTCTCAATTTCTTGTAAAGCACATACTAGCTCTCCTTCCAAGTCTACTTCACCTTCTTCTTCATTCTTAGGGTCTCTCTGATCAATTATGTTATGATCTTTAACAATAGAAGCCACTGTCATAAACAGGAATTTATTTTCTTCGGCCTCAGAAACACCTTCATTGTTATCTTTTGAAATGAGGCTTTCTTTAGAGGAAGCATTATCACCTTTTATGTAAAGGCTCTTCTTATTCTTCTAAAAATTCTTCTTCTTTGGATAGAACTGTTTGTTACTTTTCTTGCTATCATATTCATCACTTTTATCTTTTACTACAGATGGACATTTAGCAGCAAAGTGACCAACCTTTCCACAATTAAAACACTTGAAAGGTAACTTACCTCTATACTTCCCAGATCCTCTCTTCAATCTTCTTAAAAAATGGGCCTCTTCCTTGTATGTCTCAGATTTAGGCTCTACATTATTTACCTTCTTTAATGCCTTGTGTTGGCACCCTCAAAGTTTGCAAATTTGAAGTGTTTATCTCCTTTTGATGTGTCGACAGAGGCTAGGTCAACATGCTGCTCAATCTACCCCGGAGCCAACCTTCGCCGATTAAAATTTTGTAGCTCAGAGATCATCTTGCAAATCCGTATGGTGGAAATATTTTTGGTGCATATGGTAACATGCACGTTCAGTTTCCCGCGTCCAGGATGAGTTTTGATGGGCCATTTAATGCTTTTCTGACCGTGACCGGGCTAGATTTGGAGTTCTGGAAAGTTCCAAATCTCACAATTCTGAGGGCGACCCATTTCTTGTTTTGGTCCAAAACTTCTCCAGTTCTAGTTTCATCAAAATTAGAGACCATATGATGTAGTATTTTAATGTATTTTGATTGTGGCGAAGGCATCGACAGACCAGTTTACAAAGGAGGTCCCTAAATTTTTTTGGCAATGCGAGTTTTGAAGAAATGGGTATGCTCTAAATAATTAATAAGGGCCCTACACAAATTTTCACGACCTCTGAATACCCAGTGTGCCGCAGTAAAAATGCACCGTTTGCCCGGGAGGAGGAATTAATTAATCATCAATTTTCTAAAGTTGAAAAGTGCATAATTTTGAAATATTTATGTGCAAGAAATAATATTTTAATGGGAAATATTTCAAAACAAGCTTTGGTTTATAATGTTCATGCTTTAATAAAGGCAAATGGAGGTATTTTGGGGCTTATCGCATTGTCGCACAACCCATTTCTCCTTCTTTCTCTGTGGTTGCGATGGTGCGATAAGCCACTTCCTACACATTTTTGGTCAAAATTGCTCATGGATAGGTAGGTTTAGTGTGCTATCTCACTTGGAAGGTGTTTATGGAGCTTTCTGGGTGGGATTTAGGCAGAGAGTTTTCGTTGAGTAGCTGTTGTTCACGTTTTTGGCTTTCTGGCAAATTTTTGGGGGTCCATTTGAGCTCAGAATTGATGATTCATGGTTTGAATTCATCTACTAACCATTCCTATTGCACCGGAGGTAATTTTATTCATGTCTGGGATGGATTACGAGTGCCAAAATGGCTAAAAACGCCCCCACATCAAGAAAAATGACCCAACAATTGATGAATGAATTCGACAAGTATGGTATGTGAGGTTGGAGTATTTCATTCTCTGTGCTTTTGAGGGGTTAGGTGCAATCCAAGAGCTCATTTTGCAGCATCGCAGAGGAATGAGGGACCCTCCAGTGTGTGCCTATAGTAATGCAAAACAGTGGTTTGGAGGCAGAGTTGGTACCCGATGGTTGCAAAATAGGAGGTGGACAAGTCAAAGGGAAAATAAATTAGGATTTATTTGTATCTTGTCCTCTCGTCTTAAATATAATTTGTAATTAATTTCCCAATGCTTGAGCGGTAGCTTGTAATGTAAGACTCATGTAACCGACATAGGATATTAAATGCTAAGTACCACATTCTTATGTCTATAAAAGAACTGGTAGGGTTACTTTGCTATAGTTCAAGGATTGGGAAGCTTTTGAAGAGTGAAATACAAGTGCAATTTTGACTGTAGCCCTATGTCATGTCCCCATATTAATTAAATCAATTATCATTATTATAAATCAAATATATTTAATATATTTAAATAATATTAAATAATATTTATTTAAATCGATTAACAAGATATATTATTATTATATTATAAATAATAATAATATATACTATAAATATATCATCATAAATATATTTAATAATATTATATTATAAATAATAAATATTAATATTAATATAAATATTTATGATTGTACTAATATAAAATAAATATAAATAACAAATTTATAATTTATAACATGAAGAGTCTTATCCATTAAAGATAAAAAGTAAAGTAATTTGGAATAAGGCAAAGTAATATGGTTAAACAAAAAGGTCATATTCAAAATAAAATCATAAAAGTCTAATAAGACAAAACATTATTAAGACATCCCACGATTTATGTTTGTGAATAAAACAAGATAAAAGAGCTCCCATACTTAAAGTTAATAACAAATATAATATGTTAGACAAGGTTTGATCTGCTTTAGGATATAATAAAAAGAGTAGCAAGCAGTGATGAAGAAATGCAATGATTCGTAGAACTTAGAGAAAGCTGCGATCACATTAATATTAAAGAAAAACATTGTTAACAAAAAAGAGGGGGTGAATAATAAGGAAGAAGGTTGCGAACAAGTATTAAAAGGCAGCAAATATATAATACCTTATATCCTATCCTATAATATCACTAACAATTAACATATGATACTTAGCGATTAAAAGGGTTATAGCAGGGATCAACCTAAAAGAAAGGCAATGGTTAAGATAAATGAGCTATGACTCTTTGAAGAGTCATCACTCTCTAAAAGGTGTCTTTTATCATAAGGGCAAAGGTATATGCATGGAGAGATAAGGGTTAGTGAGAACACAACATAATATCAATCAACAATCTCTCATCAACAACCATTCCACAAAATAGCAGTCTACATCTCATAACATTATCATACCATCCCATCATTCGATCACAATTCAGCATCTCACTTCTAATGCATGTATTCATCATCAGCAAACATCAATCAACCAAACTGGATCAACAGTCAAAGGGAAAGCATTCAAATATTAAGGAATCTAGCATTATTATATCATTTCATATCAATACAAGTCTGATATACATATATGTTTCTATCTTAGCAATATTGATAGGAGGTGCAGCTATTGCATACTCATTTGGTCTAGCCAGTAAGGGTGGATTACATTATTAATCTCATTGAGTTCCAATATGGGAATGAAAGCATAATCAAGATGAATTCCATATTCCTTATAATAACCTTATATAAAAGCAATAAACTAATTATATTGATCATAAGATCATTTGTGCAACTTCAAGACGAATCTCATATCGGTATAATCTCTCTAACCTTACTGATGATATACTAGGTATGAGTGTGACATTGCCTTGTCATTAATCTTAGCTATCACCCTACGAGAATGTGTTGATAGTTAGGGAAGGGCAGTTGGTAGATCTCACACCTAGGTGACTCTCAAGTGGGTGAAGTATTTCCAAGTGTAGCATGAAGCCCCTTGAGCCAAGCGGTGAAGTATTACCGAGTGTAGCATGAAGCCCTTGGGCCTATGGTAGTGTAGATTAATTGTTATTAAATGGCTTACACGGTAGGTGACTCTCAAGTGGGTGAAGTATTGCCGGGTGTAGCATGAAGCCCTTGGGCCTACAACAATGGAGTCTTGTTATCCAGTGCCCTAAGGAGTACATACACCGTCTCCATAGGGACTAATGATTAGGTTAGATTAAGAACCAGACATGTTGATCACCACTCCCAAAGTATATCATGAGGTCTCAATAGGGTAAAGAATGAGGAAAATATACATTTGATATATGTAATTGTTCATTGCTATTGACTATGTTCATGATGTTGCTAACCCTAATTAATGATATTGGTTTTATTATTGATCTATTAATTACTAATGTTCTCTTTAAAAAGCTATACTTGTGTGCAAGGTGAAGAAATCTAGAACTTCCTAAAAGGGGACATTACAAGTGGTATCAGAGCAATCATCCTGCCATCCTGTGTATACTACGTGTGCCTTACATGTATTCAAGTGTATACTTTGTGATTTGTATTCAAGTGTATTCAAAGGTTTACTTTGTGACTTATGTGTATGCTTTGTAATATATGTCCATGTGAATACTTTGTGTATTACGTGTGTTCACGTGTATGATTCATACTCATGTGTATACTTGATGACCTTGGGATGGTGGACGGGTCCACGGTGTAGTATGGGATGCACCGAATCCCCTTCCCAATTATCCGACGGTATACTTCATTCGAGTGTACTTGTATTCGAGTGTGAACTCTATGACTTGACTATGTATTCTAGTGTATACTCTATGACTTTGCAATTGTATTCGAGTGTATACTCTATGACTTTGTAATTGCATTTGAGTGCGTACTCTATGACTTGACTATGTATTCGAATGTATACTCCATGACTATGCAATTGTATTTGAGTGTATACTCTATGACTTTGTAATTGTATTCGAGTGTGTACTCTATGACTTGACTATGTATTTGAGTGTATACTCTGTGACCTTGTATTTGTATTTGAGTGTATACTCTATGATTGTATTTATATTTGAGTGTATACTCTATAACTTGTGATTGTATTTGTATTTGAGTGTATACTCTATGATTGTATTTATATTTGAGTGTATACTCTATGACTTGTAATTGTATTTGTATTTGAGTGTATACTCTATGACTTTGTATTTGTATTTGAGTGTATACTCTATGATTGTATTTGTATTTGAGTGTATACTCTATGACTTGTATTTGTATTTGAGTGTATCCTCTATGACCTATGATTGTATTTGAGTGTATACTCTATGACCTTGTATTTATATTTGAGTGTATACTCTATGACTTGTGATTGTATTTGTATTTGAGTGTATACTCTATGACCTTGTATTTATATTTGAGTGCATACTCTATGACTTGTATTTGTATTTGAGTGTGTACTCTATGACTTTGTGTATTCAATTGTATACTTCATGTATTCGAGTGTATACTCCATGACTTTGTGTGTTCAAATGTCTATTGCATGAATTATGTGTGTACTCCATGACTTATGTATGTTCAAATACACACTTCATGACTTAGTTGTATCCATGTGTATACTTCATATTCGTGCGTATACTTGCGTGTTACATGTATGCTTCATGCCTTATGTGTTGCACATGTATACTTTGTATGCTTCATGTTTTGTATATGCCATGTGTTTCATTTATTACCTGCGTATACTTGTGTATTACATACTATGTTCATGCTTCATGCTTCATATACTTTGTGTATCATGTATTAAGTGTATAATTGTTGTCTATGCTTCATGTACTACGTGTATTTATGATTTGTGTTTCATATATAACTGTGTGCATATACTTCAACGTGGATCTTCCCTCCAAATTTTCAAGATGATTTCAACATTCACATCTTTCATCAACTATAACTTAGTATTCTCTTTTTTTGAGATAGTGTTTTCTATTTGAAGTGTCAGACCAAGAGCCTCACTCATCATGATATAGATAAATGTAATATTGCTCTCTCATCATTCTTTCTTGATTAGCACAATCATGTTTCACATTCAAGACTATTATGTCCTTGTTATCAATGTTAAGAGTTTATAACACTATTTACTTCCATATTTTCATTGGATTGATACAATGTAGTGACCTCAACCTAACTATTATGTAGAGATCTAGCACTATGCTATGTCCTTATAATAGACTATGTTTAATCAGTTCATGGTAATGTATTTATCCCTAAGTACCTAAGGTAAAATACAATTCACCTTTTATAGCAATATCAATTACTCTAAATATTCATGTCTCCAAAAAGTTGATTGCAAGAATCTCCTTTCAATCTTTTTTAGAGTAACTTAGTTAAAAGCTACAACAAGTTGCTACATAATCTTATGCTAACTTATATTGTGGGTCCATAACCCACAAATCCCAGGATCATTCTCCATCATTTAGTGATTATTCTACACATCTACAATAATTATAGCCTTTTGAGATATGAATATATTCTCTCCACGACATCTACAATAATTATAGCCTTCTTGAGATCCAAATACATTCTCTCCACAACATTATATAATCAATTCTCATCAAGAACATGACTCTTCTCAATTTTGAGGTCAATAACATATGACAAGTATATGACTGAATCTCATAATCAAAGATCAAGATGTCTTCATCATTCATTGGAATCTTGGAATTTCAATACTCTAGCATTGAAAATATTTTTTATTTTCTAAAACCACATCTTCATCTATGATACTTGCATCCCATCGTTGTTATTTCAAAACATCAAACAAATGCTTGCCTATACATTGTCTTTCATTAGACCTTTCAAGTATTATGTGGTCACAATTCTCTTTTCATGGAATCACAATCATCTTCTCTTCACTAAAGCATGTTCATTATCAAAACCATGACTTCGTCTCAACAAATCAGAAGGTAGACGTTAAAAAGTGCAAGGTAATGAAAGAACTCGTTGTGATTGCTTGAGGACAAGCAATCTTGAGTGGGGAGGGCTGTCATGTCCCCATATTAATTAAATCGATTATCCTTATTATAATTCGAATATATTTAATATATTTAAATAATATTAAATAATATTTATTTAAATCGATTAACAAGATATATTATTATTATATTATAAATAATAATAATATATACTATAAATATATCATCATAAATATATTTAATAATAGTATATTATAAATAATAAATATTAATATTAATATAAATATTTATGATTATACTAATATAAAATAAATATAAATAACAAATTTATAATTTATAACATGAAGAGTCTTATCCATTAAAGATAAAAAGTAAAGTAATTTGGAATAAGGCAAAGTAATACAGTTAAAAAAAAGGGTCATATTCATAATAAAATCATAAAGGTCTAATAAGACAAAAAACATTATTAAGACATCCCACGATTTATGTTTGTGAATAAAACAAGATAAAAGAGCTCTCATACTTAAAGTTAATAACAAATATAATATGTTAGACAAGGTTTGATTTGCTTTAGGATATAATAAAAAGAGTAGCAGGCAGTGATGAAGAAATGCAACGATTCGTAGAGCTTAGAGAAAGCTGCGATCACATTAATATTAAAGAAAAACATTGTTAACAAAAAAGAGGGGGTGACTAATAAAGAAGAAGGCTGCGAACAAGTATTAAAAGGCAGCAAATATATAATACCTTGTATCCTATCCATATAATATCACTAACAATTAACATATGATACTCATCGATTAAAAGGATTATAGCAGTGATCAACCTAAAAGAAAGGCAACGGTTAAAATAAATGAGCTATGACTCTTTGAAGAGTCATCACTCTCTAAAAGGTGTCTTTTATCATAAGGGAAAAGGTATATGTATGGAGAGATAAGGGGTAGTGAGAACACAACATAATATCAATCAACAATCTCTCATCAGCAACCATTCCACAAAATAGCAGACTACATCTAATAACATTATCATACCATCCCATCATTCGATCACAATTCAGCATCTCACTTCTAATGCATGTATTCATCATCAGCAAACATCAATCAACCAAATTGGATCAACATTCAAAGGGAAAGCATTCAAATATTAAGGAATCCAACATTGTTATATCATTTCATATCAATACAAGTCTGATATACATATATGTTTCTATCTCAACAATATTGATAGGAGGTGCAACTATTGCATACTCATTTGGTCCAGCTAGTAAGGGTGGATTACATTATTAATCTCATTGAGTTCCAATATGGGAACAAAAGCATAATCAAGAGGAATTCCATATTCCTTATAATAACCTTGTATGAAAGCAAGGAACTAATTATATTGATTGTAAGATCATTTGTGCAACCTCAAGATGAATCTCATATCGGTACAATCTCTCTAACCTTACTGATGATATACTAGGGATGGGTGCGACATTGCCTTGTTATTAATATTAGCTATCACCCTATGAGAACGTGTTGATAGTTAGGGAAGGGTGGTTTGGTAGATCTCACACCTAGGTGACTCTCAAGTGGGTGAAGTATTTCCAGGTGTAGCATGAAGCCCTTGGGCCTATGGTAGTGTAGATTAATTGTTGTTAAACGGCTTACACCGTAGGTGAATCTCAAGTGGGTGAAGTATTGCCGGGTGTAGCATGAAGCCCTTGGGCCTACGATAGTGGAGTCTTGTTATCCAACGCCCTAAGGAGTATATACCTAGTCTCCATAGGGACTAATGATTAGGTTAGATTAACGACTAGACACGTTGATCACCACTCCCAAAGTATATCATGAGGTCTCAATAGGGTAAATAATGAGGAAAATATACATTTGATACATGTAATTGTTCATTGTTATTGAAGTGTTCATGATGTTACTAACCCTAATTAATGATATTGGTTTTATTATTGATCTACTAATTACTAATGTTCTCTTTAAGAAGCTATACTTGTGTGCAAGGTGAAGAAATCTAGAACTTCCTAAAAGGGGACATTACAAGTGGTATCAGAGTAGTCATCCTACCATCCTGTGTATACTACGTGTGCCTTACATGTATTCAAGTGTTTACTTTGTGACTTATGTGTATGCTTTGTAATAAATGTCCATGTGAATGCTTTGTGTATTACGTGTGTTCGCGTGCATGCTTCATACTCATGTGTATACTTGATGACCTTGGGATGGTGGATGAGTCCACGGTGTAGTATGGGATGCACCAAATCTCCTTCCCAATTGTCGAACGGTATACTTCATTCGAGTGTGTACTCTATGACTTGACTATGTATTTGAGTGTATACTCTATGACTTTGCAATTGTATTCGAGTGTATACTCTATGACTTTATAATTGCATTCAAGTGTGTACTCTATGACTTGATTATGTATTCGAATGTATACTCTTTGACTTTGCAATTGTATTTGAGTGTATACTCTATGACTTTGTAATTGTATTTGAGTGTGTACTCTATGACTTGAATATGTATTCGAGTGTATACTCCATGACCTTGTATTTGTATTTGAGTGTATACTCTATGATTGTATTTATATTTGATTGTATACTCTATGACTTGTGATTGTATTTGTATTTGAGTGTATACTCTACGATTGTATTTATATTTGAGTGTATACTCTATGACTTGTAATTGTATTTGTATTTGAGTGTATACTCTATGACTTTGTATTTGTAATTGAGTGTATACTCTATGATTGTATTTGTATTTGAGTGTATACTCTATGACTTGTATTTGTATTTGAGTGTATACTCTATGACTTGTGATTGTATTTGAGTGTATACTTTATGACCTTGTATTTATATTTGAGTGTATACTCTATGACTTGTGATTGTATTTGTATTTGAGTGTATACTTTATGACCATGTATTTATATTTGAGTGTATACTCTATGACTTGTGATTGTATTTATATTTGAGTGTATACTCTATGACCATGTATTTATATTTGAGTGCATACTCTATGACTTATATTTGTATTTGAGTGTGTACTCTATGACTTTGTGTATTCAATTGTATACTTCGTGTATTCGAGTGTATACTCCATGACTTTGTGTGTTCAAATGTATATTGCATGATTTATGTGTGTACTCCATGACTTATGTATGTTCAAATACACACTTCATGACTTAGTTGTATTCATGTGTATACTTCATATTCATGCGTATGCTTGCGTGTTACATGTATGCTTCATGCCTTATGTGTTGCACGTGTATACTTTGTATGCTTCATGTTTTGTATATGATATGTGTTTCATGTATTACGTGCATATACTTGTGTATTACATACTATGTTCATGCTTCATGCTTTATATACTTTGTGTAACATGTATTAAGTGTATAATTGTTGTCTATGCTTCTTGTACTACGTGTATTTATGATTTGTGTTTCATATATAACTGTGTGCATATACTTCAACGTGGATCTTCCCTCCAAATTTTCAAGATGATTTCAACATTCACATCTTTCATCAGCTATAACTTAGTATTCTCTTTTTTTGAGATAGTGTTTTCTATTTGAAGTGTCAGACCAAGAGCCTCACTCATCATGATATAGATAAATGTAATATTGCTCTCTCATCATTCTTTCTTGACTAACACAATCATGTTTCACATTCAAGACTATTATGTCCTTGTTATCAATGTTAAGAGTTTATAGCACTATTTACTTCCATATTTTCATTGGATTGATACAATGTAGTGACCTCAACCTAACTATTATGTAGATATCTAGCACTATGCTATGTCCTTATAATAGAATATGTTTAATCAGTTCATGGTAATGTATTTATCCCTAAGTACCTAAGGTAAAATACAATTCACCTTTGATATCAAGGTACTCTACTATTACCCTTAGTCTTATTGGGTATGTAATGCCTCGTCATGCAACCCTAGAGAGTTAGGTTCAACTATGCAAAAACAGACGAAATTTTTTTTTTTAAAGTAAAAGTGATGATAACAAATTTCAATAAGTAACAACCAACTAGTTACAACTAACTTCTCTAGGGAAACATAACTGCATTATTGAATTTAAGCAATAATTCAACAACATACATAACTCATTCCAATTACACAAAATAGCAAACTACTTTCATCATTAGATAGGTACATCAACATTTTGTAATAAAGCTTCCAAGTTCAAAATAGTTCATACACATATTTACATTGATACAAAAGCTCTTCTTTTCTGGATACAAAAGGTACAATATATGTCTTCTGAAATAGGTGCAAACTAGAAATAGGAGAGATAAGACACATGATCCAAGATGCCATAAAACTAATGGAATATAGCTCAACCACCCAACCATGTGGAACTCTAAGGTCCACCCCCCGAGCTAGGAGATAACAATGAGGTCCCACAAAGTCAACAGTCAAGATGGAAAAGATAAACAGGTAAATGACTAACAATAAATCATTGACTCAGAAATAATAACAAATGGCTCAACAATGCTCCCAGAGGCAACATGATCAACAAGCATGAACATAAGAGGGATAACTATGCTGCAGTAGGAAGAGTGTCATCGCATGGTCCTAGCATGGGTTATCCTGGCTGTCTCTCACTAGACACCAGCCCCCATCTATGGTTATCTTGGTAACCTCTCTCTAGGCACCTGCCCCATAGGGTGACCCATGCAAAATCCACTATCTTTTCGTGAAGACAAGGAAGTTGATTATGCCACCCAGGCCTTCTCATCCCATCCTTAGCCTGAGAGAGTGCTACAGGCATGGGTGAGGCATCCCAATTATCTTATTAAATGAATTAACTACCCAAAACCCCCTAAGTTAATTATTAGGTTTTCACTTGATTACAACTTCCATAGGGTTATCTAGGCAGCCACTTTGGGCACTAGTCCCACTATGAAAGCCACCCTCCTACTTGCAACTAGTAAACCTACAACCTAACAGGAACCACCCATATGACATGCATACACTGGCATTGCAAGGCATCTTTCCTCTTGCATACTGATAAAATCACAAAACTCAATTTCAAAAATTCAAGGTCCAAATAAATAATTTTCCACATGAGCATCTCTTCATACAATTGAAGCAACAAGGACATGTCAAAATCTCAAGACCACATTTGTGAAAATACTAAGAAGCCTTTGGAGCTATATAAATTTAAAAGCAAATGTCCACATCCCATCAAAATCCTAAGTACCACTAGGAAAATTATCATTTCTATGAGTGGAACTAAGACACAAATCACAAATAATTCAACTAAATCATTAATTCTAAAACATTAGATTTAATGTTTAATTTACATAATACTTACAACTGACATTTAACTAATAACATCTCTCCAACTAACCCTATTGAATTTAAAATATAATGATACAATATTTATATATCTAACAATCTTTAGAGATCTATTAAATCTTATAAGTCTATAAGTTAATTACAATAGATTAATAATTAATTTTCAAACCAATCTTAACAAAATAACACTACTATCTACTAAATATATTATTCCACAAATCTATAGTTAATTTTACCAATAATATGACTATGCTCTTAATTGAATAGTCTACCAAGGTTTATTTAATGGTTTAAATTACCAAATAATAAATCTATTAAAAGTACATATAATCAGTGGAGAGAGAAATGTTTATTTTTATTAAAAGAAAATGCATCTATAATTAACTATAAAGAAGTACGATTACAGAAGAGAAAACTCACATAAAGAAGTAGGAAAAAATATATAGAGATTAAAGATTCCTGGTTGCAGTAGAATTGAGGCCACACAAGGAGTTATATGCTCTCCCCAGAGGTATCAGATCACAACAAGAAGAATGCAACAACAAGTATAATTTTCTAGATTCAAAACTTAGCTTAAGGATTCCAGTATGGCCAAATGGGAGGTAAAATTAACAGGTCAAATATACTCCCATGAAATAGAGGTACGAATGGTGACAAGAGATAATGGAAGCAATTTGAAGAATAATTATTCAATTATCATGCAAAGAAAACTGCATTCTAGACAGTCAAGCAATTGCAGAGAGAAGAAATTTCACACATACAGAGACAGTTAAACCTACCCAGAATCTTATTCTCAAGTCTTTGAATCCAATGATTTCCTGCTCTTCTTTGATTTCTCTAGCCTTCTTTCTCCCACCAATTCTTTATGTCCAACTTTTCCACAATCTTTCTGTGTCCCCCAAATCTTCCAAAAACCTCCTTTTCAAATAATTCCCCATAAGCAAAAATAGGTAAACCAATAAATTTTCCACTCTATCAATTCCGTTACACAAATCCACTATCTCACAATTTAATTGCATTAATTCCCACCTACAGGGATATTTTAAATCTGCATAATTATAGCTGACCACCCATGACAACCACTCACTCAATTAAATTAATGAATAAAATAATATCTTTCAGACAACACAAAATAAATATTTAATCAACTAATATAATACTAAATATTTATGATTTAATTATTATTATTATTATTATTATCAACTATTGAAATTACTAATTAATTTCTATTAAAATTCAATTATTTAATCTTCTACAATTTACACATTATTTATTTACAAAATAAACTGATATTACTATAACTAGACTTAATATTATTAGCTTACAACATAAATTAATATTCCACTTGATTAAGCAATAGACCAACAAAATAACTCAAAGGCTACATACTAACATTAACTGCTGACAACATATCAAATAATCAACAGAGACTCATAAATAGGCTCCAACCAACCACTGACCAACAAAAGAAACCCAAGACTGAAACTCATCCTCATCAAGGATTATGACATAGAGGGAACCTCATGTTATCTCCCTTCCACAATATCCATTGGTATAAAGGCACACTCAAACCTGACAATTCAAGTGGAGTTGATGCCTGGTACCTGCAACCTGCAGCCAACCAAAAATGTCGAATAAGAACAAGCATATATATATAATCAGGCACATAGTGATAGGGAATCACAGTGTAGTAGGGTACTCGTTATGAGTAATACTAAACTGTCCCTTCACGAAACACATCACAGATATCCACAATAACAATTACATCATTAACTAATCAACCAGATATCATATCCTCAGATACTCACGTAAAACATGATAAAACTGGTCTACATAATCATTTAACCAATAACTGATCATATCAAAAGCATCATATGCTAATCATATCATCAACAATGTCATCAATATAAATGAATGTCATCATCAATCATAAAGACAGTAAATACATAATCCACCACATAATGAGCAAAAATGAGCATAAGTGAGTAGTCCATCATCTACATATGTCATAATGTCTAAATGTAAAGAAACAACTAACAATCTGTCAGAAAGCCAAAATGAGGGGCACTACATCCTCCCCCCCAGAATTAGGCTTACTCCCAGAAGCCTGCAAACAAGTATGGATATAACTCCTGCATCTTGGATGCATCCTCCCAGGTAGTAGTAGCCACATCATTAGGATCCCACTGGACCCTGACCTGTTCCACGTCTCTACCCTTGAGAGTCTACTCCTGATGCTGTAGAACGCACACGAACACCAAAGAAAGCTACCCATCCTCTACCTGCGGCCTCCAAGACTGACCCTTGATGCTCTGCCTATCGGTGTTCAATCACTGTGAACACTCTAAGAGACCTCCCTACATCACCTACGGTCAACTCTGAAGCTGCTAGCCTCTGATCAAATCTTGTATCATTCTTCTAAGGACACTACCTAGCTATGTGGCTCTGTTGGCTGCAAGAGAAACATCCTGTACCTCTGCCACCTGAGAAAGCATTGGATTGTTGAAAACTATCTCTACTAACTGCAGACTATGTGCTCTTAGCTGGTTGATCAATATGATCACGTCTAGCCCGTTGCCAACTATGATTCTTCTTATTCTGAAATCTGTTACCCTACTGAGGCTGAGAATTCTTTGGTTGTTACTGAGAATACTGCTATTGCTGCTGCTCACTGATAGTGGGTGCATGATGACCTCTGGAAGACTCTGCTACCTGTGTCTGACCACCTCAAGACCCAAAGCCTACAGAAGGTGCAGTACCAATATGTACACTCGTATGATCTCCAAGAGCCATTGCCAAATTCTCCTCTACCAAACGGGCCTTCTCAACTGCCACCTCCATGGTCTTAGGCTTGAAAACATGAACTCCTCCACTGATTTGGGCATTCAAGCCCCTGATAAAATGTTGTACTAACATAGCCTCATCATCACCGATGCCTGCATACTGCTTGAGCTCAAAGAATCTATGCTCATATTGCTCTACTGACATGGCCATATGCCTCAACTCATGGAACTCATATATGTGGTGCTGTTTCTTGTGATCTAACATGAAATGAGCTCTAAACCTCTCTAAGAACAATTCCTAATAAATTATGCTAATGTCCAAGTGGAACTTCTGTTCCTCCAAGCGCCACCATGTAGAAGCAAACGCTCTAAGGTGTAAGATAGCACATCTCACCTTGGTGTTACAATGATACAGATGTATGGTAAAACACCTACCCAAATCCAATAACCAGGTCTCTGCCTCCAGTCCACTACTAGATCCATCAAAGGTGGGAGGAAGTGCTCTCAAAAGATCTCTCATGTGACTAGCTAAGGTAGCCTCCTGCTCTGTTGTCATCTCTCTCCTTCTAGGAGACCTCTCTCGTTCCCTAACCTCTGATTGATCTACCTCCTATCTCCCTCCTAGCTGATCTACGTCTTGTCTAGGACCTAGATGGGCAAGGGCCTCCTCAAGCAATTGACATAATTGAGCTCCCTCAGGCTGACCCTGATTCTCAATATTCTGGCCCCCGCCTTCATGAGCACTCTCATGAGGGGAACTGGGAGGGGGTGTACCACCACCACCTCTCCCACATCCTCGACCTCGACCCCTAGGCATCTTCTACACTAGACCAACAAAGGACAACCTCAGGCTGATAAGCAAAGATGACAAAAGGGAGAACATGCTCTTATAGAGTTTAAGCAACTAGGTTGACATAATGGGCTTATTTATAACCAAAGTACCTAGTGTTTAAACTTGGCTCTAATACCAAATGTAATGCCTCATCATGCAACCCTAGAGAGTTAGGTTCAACTATGCAATAACAGACGAACTTTTTTTTTTTAAAAGTAAAAGTGATGATATGAAATTTCAACAAGTAACAACCAACTAGTTACGACTAACTTATCTAGGGAAACATAACTGCATTATTAAATTTAAGCAATAATTCAACAACATACATAACTCATTCCAATTACACAAAATAACAAATTGTTTTCATCATTAGATAGGTACATCAAAATTTTGTAATAAAGCTTCCAAGTTCAGAATAGTTCATATACATATTTACATTGATACAAAAGCTCTTCTTTTTTGGATACATAAGGTAAAATATATGTCTTCTGAAACAGGTGCAAACTGGAAATAGGAGAGATATGCCACATAATCCACGATGCCAAAAAACCAATGGAATATAGCTCAACCACCTAACCATGTGGAGCCTTGAGGTCCACCCACCGAGCTAGGAGATAACAATGAGGTCCCACAAAGTCAATAGTCAAGATGACAAAGATAAATAGGTAAATGACTAACAATAAATCACTGACTCATGAATAATAACAAATGGCTCAACAATGCTCCCAGAGGCAACATGATCAACAAGCATGAACATAAGAGGGATAACTATACTGAATTAGGAAGAGTGTCATCGCATGGTCCTAGCATGGGTTATCCTAGCTGTCTCTCACTAGATGCCGACCCCCATCTATGGTTATCCTGGCAACCTCTCTCTAGGCAGCGGCCCCATAGGGTGACCCATGCAGAATCCACTGTCCTTTCATGAAGACAAGGAAGTCGATTATGCCAACTAGGCCTTCTCATCCCATCCTTAGCCAGAGAGAGCTACAGGCATGGGTGAGACATCCCAATTATCTTATTAAATGAATTAACTACCCAAAACCCCCTAAGTTAATTATTAGGTTTTCACTTGATTACAACTTTCATAGGGTTATCTAGGTAGCCACTTTGGGTAGCTACCCCACTATGAAAGCCACCCTCCTACATGCAACTAGTAAACCTACAACCTGACATGAACCACCCATATGACATGCATACACTGGCATTGCAAGGCATCTTTCCTCTTGCATACAGATAAAATCACAAAACTCAATTTCAAAAATTCAAGGTCCAAATCAATAATTTTCCACATGAGCATCTCTTCATACAATTGAAGCGATAAGGACATGTTAAAATCTCAAGACCACATTTGTGAAAATACTAAGAAGCCTCTGGAGCTATATAACTTTAAAAGCAAATGTCCACATCCCATCAAAATCCTAAGTACCACTAGGAAAATTATCATTTCTATGAGTGGAACTAAGACACAAATCACAAATAATTCAACTAATCATTAATACTAAAACATTAGATTTAATGTTTAATTTACATAATAATTACAACCAACATTTAACTAATAACATCTCTCCAACTAACCCTATTGAATTTAAAATATAATGATACAATATTTATATATCTAACAATCTTTAGAGATCTATTAAATCTTATAAGTCTATAAGTTAATTACAATAGATTAATAATTAATTTTCAAACCAATCTTAACAAAAGAACACTACTATCTACTAAATATATTATTCCACAAATCTATAGTTAATTTTACCAATAAGATGACTATGCTCTTAATTGAATAGTTTACCAAGGTTTATTTAATGGTTTAAATTACCAAATAATAAATCTATTAAAAGTACATATAATCAGTGGAGAGAGAAACATTTATTTTTATTACAAGAAAATGTATCTATAATCTAACAAAATTGATCTGACAATAAAATAGAGATAAGGTAAATTAGAGTACTAAAAAGTTTATTATATTTCATTGTCTAAAATCGATCATGATCAAATAACCTAGTGATAGAAAGAAATACTATTTTCTATTAATCTTTCCTGAAGTTCGACTAGATGTGATCTATTAGAGCTAAGTTTTCATTTTAAGAAACTTCCTATTATGTGCCCAATTTTTACTACTCTCAAAGGAAAAGAGATTATATTCTAAACAAGAAACAACTACCCATTCTCTGGCGATCCAATAATGGATCCAGGTCTGAATGATTGAAAAACAAAGCCATTATGATTGCATAAAAAGAATTGATGAATGCTATACTGTGTAAAAAGGGTAATGATGAATTCAGAATGAAGTCATTTTGTTTTAATGAAATATATGTCAGATATCATATATATCTTGGTGAGACTTTCCCCAGTGCGAGATTGAAGAAGGCGGCCTGGCAATGTTTGTGGAATAGAGGAGAACAAAGTAATTGCGTTTGAGAAAAAAATAAGAAAGTGTATAAGGAGTGACACAGCAGTTAAAACAAGCAGCTATCATTATGAATCGATGCCATATGGAAATAGACTAAGAGATTTTGGAGCTTAATTGACTAGGCGCCTCAAATGAGGTTATTCAGCAAGAGGAATCTAGAACTATAAGAAATCATCGATGGGCTATTACATGGTTGATCGCTGCAAGGAAGATTAAATGGTAATGTTTGGCTTATAATTCCATTTTCTACGACAACAAAATGAGGCCACTGCTTAAGCATAAGGCAAGCGTAACAATTAAAGCCTTAGGATAAAATTTAGGTTGAAATTAAAATTTGAAAGTGTGGTTTGATATTTTAAGCCAGATCACCCTATTGGGACTGAATAGCATTGTAGGTTTTGCACAAAATAGATTTCTCACTTTGGTTGAGCATTTGACAATATAAGTAAACCCATCACCAGGATAGGAGATATCGTTGACAGACGACTTGCTTGGGTTGCAAAGTGGTATGTCGCCTAGTTGAGACTGACTGCATATTACAATAGAGTGCGAGGTAAGCAAATAGAAATTGTTTTCTAACTTGATAGAATAGATATGGTTGCATATGATTTGTAGGTTACCATGTCGGAAAGGGTCGACCAAGCGATGAAGAGAAGTATCGATTGATATGCAATGCATGCCATTGAAAATAGTATGCGCGACATTAATTTCCAACCAAGCAGATTGACAAAATCTCCATTTTGACTACAATGGTTTTCAGGGGAAAGGACTATGCTACTTTAGATCTTCTCAAGTCATTTAAAAGTCCCCTGCTGGGTGCTTCTACCGAATTGGTTAAGTAAGTGATTCAGGCAACCATAACAAATCGTGATATGTGAAGGAAATTGAAGGGAAGTACGATAAGAGAAGAGAAAACTCACATAAAGAAGTAGGAAAAAATATATAGAGACTAAAGATTCCTGGTTGCAGTAGCATTGAGGCCATAGAAGGAGTTATATGCTCTCCCTGGAGGTATCAGATCACAACAAGAAGAATGCAACATCAAGTATAATTTTCTAGATTCAAAACTCAGCTTAAGGATTCCAGTATGGCCAAATGGGAGGTAAAATTAATAGGTCGAATATACTCCCAAGCAACATAGGTATGAATGGCGACAAGTGATAATGGAAGTAATTTGAAGAACAATTATTCAATTATCATGCAAACAAAATTGCATTCCAGATAGTCAAGCAATTACAGAGAGAAGAAATTTCACACATACAAAGACACAGTTAAACGTACCCAGAATCTTATTCTCAAGTCTTTGAATCTGATGATTTCCTGCTCTTCTTTTTGATTTCTCTAGCCTTCTTTCTCCCACCAATTCTTTATGTCCAACTTTTCCACAATCTTTCTATGTCCCCCAAATTTTCCAAAAACTACCATTTCAAATAATTCCCCATAAGAAAAAATAGGCAAACCAATAAATTTTCCACTTTATCAATTCCATTACACAAATCCACTATCTCACAATTTAATTGCATTAATTCCCACCTATAGGGATATTTCAAATCTGCATAATTATAGTTGACCACCCATGACAACCACTCACTCTTTTAAATTAATGAATAAAATAATATCTTTCAGACAACACAAAATAAATATTTAATCAACTAATATAATACTAAATACTTATGATTTAATTATTATTATTATTATTATTATTATCAACTATTGAAATTACTAATTTAATTTCTATTAAAATTCAATTATTTAATCTTCTACAATTTCCACATTATTTATTTACAAAATAAACTGATATTAATATAACTAGACTTAATATTATTAGCTTACAACATAAATTAATATTCCACTTGATTAAGAAATAGACCAACAAAATAACTCAAAGGCTACATACCAACATTAACTATCGACAACATATCAAATAATCAACAGAGACTTATAAATAGGCTCAAACCAACCACTGACCAACAAAAGAAACCCAAGACTGAAACTCATCCTCATCGAGGGTTATGACATAGAGGGAACCTCATGTTATCTCCCTTCCACAATATCCATTGGTATAAAGGCACGCTCAAACCTTACAATTCAGGTGGAGTTGATGCCTGGTACCTACAACCTGTAGCCAACCAAAAATGTTGAATACGAACAAACATATATATATATATATATATATATATATATATATATATATATATATATATATATATATATATATATATATATATATATATATATATATATATATATATATATATATATATAATCAGGCACATAGTGATAGGGAATCACAGTGTTGTAGGGTACTTGTTATGAGTAATACTAAACTATCCCTTCACAAAACACATCACAGATATCCACAATAACAATTACATTATTAACTAATCAACTAGATATCATATCCTCAGATACTCACAGAAAACATGATAAAACTGGTCTACATAATCATTTAACCCATAACTGATCATATCAAAAGCATTATATGCTAATCATATCATCAACAATGTCATCAATATAAATGAATGTCATCATCAGTCATCAGGACAGTAAATCCATAAACCACCACGTAATGAGCAAAAATGAGCATAAGTGAGTAGTCCATCATCTACATATGTCATAATGTCTAAATGTAAAGAAACAACTAACAATCTATCAAAAAGCCAAAATGAGGGGCACTACATCCTCCCCCCCGTAGAATCAGGCTTACTCCTGGAAGCCTGCAAACAAGTATGGATATAACTCTTGCATCCTGGATGCATCCTCCCAGGTAGTAGAAGCCACATCATTAGGATCCCACTGGACCCTGACCTGTTCCACATCTCTGCCCCTAAGGGTCTATTCCCGATGCTATAGAACATGCACAAACTCTAAAGAAAGTTGGCCGTCCTCTACCTGTGGCCTCCAAGACTGACCCTTGATGCTCTGCCTATCGGTGTTCAATTGCTACGAACACTCTATGAGACCTCCCTGCATCACCTACGGTCAGCTTTGAATCTACTGGCCTCTGATCAAATCTTGTATCATTCTTCTGAGGACACTACCTAGCTATTTGGCCTTGTTGGCCGCAAGAGAAACATCTTGTACCTTTGCCAAAACCTCCGCCACCCGAGAAAGCATTGGACTGTTGAAAACTATCTCTACTAATTGCAGACTGTGTGCTCTGAGTTGGTTGATCAATATGATCACGTCTAGCCCGCTTCCAACTCTGATTCTTCTTATTCTAAAATCTGTTACCCTGCTGAGGCTGAGAATTCTTTGGTTGTGACTGAGAATGCTGCTATTTCTCACCCTTAGTGGGTGCATGATGACCTCTAGAAGAATCTGCTGCCTGTGTCTGACAACCTCGAGACCCAAAGCCTATAGAAGGTGCACTACCAATATGCACACTCATATGATCTCCAAGAGCCATTGCCAAATTCTCCTCTACTAAATGGGCCTTCTCAACTACCAGCTCCATGGTCTTAGGCTCAAAAACATGAACTCCTCCACTGATTCGAGCATTCAAGCCCTTGATAAAATGCTGTACTAACGTAGCCTCATCATCGTCGATGCCTACTTAATGCTCGAGCTCAAAGAATCTATGCTCATACTGCTCTACTAACATGGCCATCTGCCTCAACTCATAGAACTCATCTACGTGGCGCTGCTTCCAGTGATTTGACAGGAAACGAGCTCTAAACCTCTCTAGAACAATTCCTAAGAAATTGTACCAATGTCCAAGTGCAACTTTTGTTCCTCCAAGCGCCACCATGTAGAAGCAAATGCTCTAAGGTGTAAGATAGCACATCTCACCTTGGTGTTACTACCATACAGATGCATGGCAAAACACCTACCCAAATCCAACAACTAGGTCTCTGCCTCCAATCCACTACCAGATCCATCAAAGGTTGGAGGATGTGCCCTCAAAAGATCTCTCATGTGACTGGCTAAGGTAGCCTCCTGCTCTGCTGTCATCTCTCCCCTTCTAGGAGACCTCTCTCATTCCCTAACCTCTGACTGATCTACCTACTGTCTCCTTCCTGGTTGATCTACGTTCTGTCTAGGACCTAGATGGGCAAGGGCCTCCTCAAGCAATTGATGCAATTGAGCTCCCTCAGGCTGACCCTAATTCTCAATATTCTGGCCCCCGCCTTCATGAGCACTCTCATGAGGGGAACTAGGAGGGGGTGTACCGCCACCACCTCTCCCACGTCCTCTACCTTGACCTCAACCCCTAGGCATCTTCTACACTAGACCAACAAAGGACAACCTCAGGCTGATAGGTGAAGATGAAAAAAGGGAGAACATGCTCTTACAGAGTTTAAGCAACTAGGTCGACATAATGGGCTTATTTATAACCAAAGTACCCAATGTTTAAACTTGGCTCTGATACCAAATGTAATGCCCCGTCATGCAACCCTAGAGAGTTAGGTTCAACTATGCAATAACAGACATAATTTTTTTTTTAAAAAGTAAAAGTGATGATAACAAATTTCAACAAGTAACAACCAACTAGTTACAACTAACTTCTCTAGGGAAACATAACTACATTATTAAATTTAAGCAATAATTCAACAACATACATAACTCATTCCAATTACACAAAATAGCAAACTGTTTTCATCGTTAGATAGGTACATCAACATTTTGTAATAAAGCTTCCAAGTTCAGAATAGTTCATATACATATTTACATTGATACAAAAGCTCTTCTTTTCTAGATATATAAGGTACAATATATGTCTTCTGAAATAGGTGCAAACTGGAAATAGGAGAGATATGCCACATGATCCACGATGCCAGAAAACCAATGGAATATAACTCAACCACCCAACCATGTGGAACCCTAAGGTCCACCCCCTGAGCGAGAGGAGATAACAATGAGGTCCCACAAAGTCAACAGTCAAGATGGCAAAGATAAATATGTAAATGACTAACAATAAATCACTGACTCATGAATAATAACAAATGGCTCAACAATGCTCCCAGAGGCAACATGATCAACAAGCATGAACATAAGAGGGATAACTATGCTGTAGTAGGAAGAGTGTCATCGCATGGTCCTAGCATGGGTTATCCTGGCTGTCTCTCACTAGATGCCAACCCCCATCTATGGTTATCCTGGTAGCCTCTCTCTAGGCATCGACCCAATAGGGTGACCCATGTGGAATACACTGTCCTTTTGTGAAGACAAGGAAATCGATTATGCCAACCAGGCCTTCTCATCCCATCCTTAGCCAAAGAGAGCGCTACAGGCATGGGCGAGACATCCCAATTATCTTATTAAATGAATTAACTACCCAAAACCCCCTAAGTTAATTATTAGGTTTTCACTTGATTACAACTTCCATAGGGTTATCTAGGCAGCTACTTTGGGCACCGGCCCCACTATGAAAGCCACCCTCCTACATGCAACTAGTAAACCTACAACCTGACAGGAACCACCCATATGACATGCATACACTAGCATTGCAAGGCATCTTTCCTCTTGCATACAAATAAAATCACAAAACTCAATTTCAAAAATTCAAGTCCCAAATAAATAATTTTCCACATGAGCATCTCTTCATACAATTGAAGCGACAAGGACATGTCAAAATCTTAAGACCACATTTGTGAAAATACTAAGAAGCCTCTGGAGCTATATAAATTTAAAAACAAATGTCCACATCCCATCAAAATCCTAAGTACCACTAGGAAAATTATCATTTCTATGAGTGGAACTAAGACACAAATCACAAATAATTCAACTAAATCATTAATACTAAAACATTAGATTTAATGTTTAATTTACATAATACTTGAAATCGACATTTAACTAATAACATCTCTCCAACTAACCCTATTGAATTTAAAATATAATGATACAATATTTATATATCTAACAATCTTTAGAGATCTATTAAATCTTATAAGTCTATAAGTTAATTACAATAGATTAATAATTAATTTTTAAACCAATCTTAACAAAATAACACTACTATTTGCTGAATATATTATTCCACAAATCTATAGTTAATTTTACCAATAATATGACTATGCTCTTAATTGAATAGTCTACCAAGGTTTATTTAATTGTTTAAATTACCAAATAATAAATCTATTAAAAGTACATATAATTAGTGGAGAGAGAAATGCTTATTTTTATTACAAGAAAATGTATCTATAATCTAACAAAATCGATCTGACAAGAAAATAGAGATAAGGTAAATTAGAGTACTAAAAAGTTTATTATATTTCCTTGTCTAAAATCGATCATGATCAAATAACCTAGTGATAGAAAGAAATACTATTTTCTATTAATCTTTCCTAAGTTCGATTAAATGTGATCTATTAGAGCTGAGTTTTCATTTTAAGAAACTTCCTATTCTGTGCCCAATTTCTACTACTCTCTCAAAGGAAAAGAGATTATATTCTAAACAAGAAACAACTACCCATTCTCTGGTGATCCAATAATGGATCCAGGTCTGAATGATTGCATAAAAAGAATTGATGAATGCTATACTGTGTAAAAAGGGTAATGATAAATTCAGAATGAAGTCAATTTGTTTTAACAAAATATATGTCAGAGATCATATATATCTTGGTGAGATTTTCCCCAGTGCGAGATTGAAGAAGGCGGCCTGGCAATGTTTGTGGAATAGAGGAGAACGAAGTAATTGCGTTTGAGAAAAAAAAACAAGAAAGTGTATAAGGAGCGACACAACACTTAAAATAAGTAGCTATCATTATGAATCGATGCCATGCGGAAACAGACTAAGAGATTTTGGAGCTTAATTGACCAGGCGCCTCAAATGAGGTCATTCAACAAGAGGAATCTAGAACTATAAGGAATCATCGATAGGCTATTACATGGCCGATCGCTCTAAGGAAGATTAAATGGTAATGTTTGGCTTATAATTCCATTTTCTACGACAACAAAATGAGGCCACCGCTCAAGCATAAGGCAAGCGTAACAATTAAAGCCTCAGGATAAAATTTAGGTTGCAATTGAAATTTGAAAGTGTGGTTTGATATTTTAAGCCAGATCACCCTATTGGGACTGAATAGCATTGTAGGTTTTGTACAAAATAGATTTCTCACTTTGGTTGAGTATTTGACAATATAAGTAAACCCATCGCTAGGATAGGACATATCATTGACAGACAACTTGCTTGGGTTGCAAAGTAGTATGCCGCCTAGTTGAGACTGACTGCATATTACAATAGAGTGCGAGGTAAGCAAATAGAAATCATTTTTTAACCTGATAGAATAGATATGGTTACATATGATTTGTAGGTTGCCATGTCGGAAAGGGTTGACCAGGCGATCAAGAGAAGTATCGATTGATATGCAATGCATGCCATTGAAAATAGTATGCGCGACATTAATTTCCAACCAAGCAGATCAAAAAAATCCCCATTTTGACTACAATGGTTTTCAGGGGAAAGGACTATGCTACTTTAGATCTTCTCAAGTTGTTTAAAAGTCCCTTGCTGGGTGCTTCTACCAAATCAGTTTAGTAAGTGATTCAGGCAACCATAACAAATCGTGATATGTGAAGGAAATTGAAGGGAAGTATGATTAGAGAAGAGAAAACTCACATAAAGAAGTAGGAAAAAATATATAGAGATTAAAGATTCCTGGTTGCAGTAGCATTAAGGCCACACAAGGAGTTATATGCTCTCCCCGGAGGTATCAGATCACAACAAGAAGAATGCAACAACAAGTATAATTTTCTAGATTCAAAACTCAGCTTAAGGATACCAGTATGGCCAAATGGGAGGTAAAATTAACAGGTCGAATATACTCCCAAGCAACATAGGTACAAATGGCGACAAGAGATAATGGAAGCAATTTGAAGAACAATTATTCAATTATCATGCAAACAAAATTGCATTCCAGACAATCAAGCAATTGCAGAGAGAAAAAATTTCACACATACAGAGACACAGTTAAACGTACCCAGAACCGTATTCTCAAATCTTTGAATTCGATGATTTCCTGCTCTTCTTTTTGATTTCTCTAGCCTTCTTTCTCCCACCAATTCTTTATGTCCAACTTTTCCACAATCTTTCTGTGTCCCCCAAATCTTCCAAAAATCCCCTTTTCAAATAATTCCCCATAAGTAAAAATAGGCAAACCAATAAATTTTCCACTCTATCAATTCCGTTACACAAATCCACTATCTCACAATTTAATTGCATTAATTCCCACCTATAGGGATATTTCAATTCTACATAATTATAGCTGACCACCCGCGACAACTACTCACTCAATTAAATTAATGAATAAAATGATATCTTTCAAACAAGACAAAATAAATATTTAATCAGCTAATATAATACTAAATACTTATGATTTAATTATTATTATTATTATCAACTTTGAAATTACTAATTTAATTTCTATTAAAATTCAATTATTTAATCTTCTACAATTTCCACCTTATTTATTTACAAAATAAACTGATATTAATATAAATAGACTTAATATTATTAGCTTACAACATAAATTAATATTCCACTTGATTAAGCAATAGACCAAAAAAATAACTCAAAGGCTACATACCGACATTAACTATCGACAACATATCAAATAATCAACAGAGACTCATAAACAGGCTCCAACCAACCACTGACCAACAGAAGAAACCCGAGACTGAAACTCATCCTCATCGAGGATTATGACATAGAGGGAACCCATGTTATCTCCCTTCCACAATACCCATTGGTCTAAAGGCACTCTCAAACCTTACAATTTAGGTGGAGTCAATGCCTGGTACCTGTAACCTACCGCCAACCAAAAATGTTGAATACAAACAAGCATATATATATATAATAAGGCACATAGTGATAGGGAATCGCAGTGTAGTAGGGTACTCGTTATGAGTAATACTAAACTATCCCTTCACGAAACACATCATAGATATCCACAATAACAGTTACATCATTAACTAATCAACCAGATATCATATCCTCAGATACTCGCATAAAACATGATAAAACTGGTCTACATAATTATTTAACCCATAACTGATCATATCAAAAGCATCATATGCTAATCATATCATCAACAATGTCATCAATATAAATGAATGTTATCATCAATCATCAAGATAGTAAATACATAATCCACCACATAATGAGCAAAAATGAGCATAAGTGAGTAGTCCATCATCTACATATGTCATAATGTCTAAATGTAAAGAAACAACTAACAATTTGTCAGAAAGCCAAAATGAGGGGCACTATAGGGCATAACCATGATCTATAGCAATATCAGTTACTCTAAATATTCATGTCTCCAAAAAGTTGATTGCAAGAATCTCCTTTCAAGCTTTTTTAGAGTAACTTAGTTAAAAGCTACAACAAGTTGCTACATAATCCTATGCTAACTTATATTATGGGTCCATAACCCACAAATCCCAAGATCATTCTCCATCATTCAGTAATTATTCTACACATCTACAATAATTATAGCCTTCTAAGATCTGAATATATTCTCTCCATGACATCTACAATAATTATAGCCTTCTTGAGGTCCGAATACATTCTCTCCACAACATTATATAATCAATTCTCATCAAGAACATGACTCTTCTCAATTTTGAGGTCAATAACATATGATAAGTACATGACCGAATCTAGTAATCAAAGATCAAGATGTCTTAATCATTCATTGGAATCTTGGAATTTCAATACTCTAGCATTGAAAATATTTTTTTATTTTCTAAAACCACATCTTCATCTATTCGCCTGTACATTGTCTTTCATTAGACCTTTCAAGTATTATGCGATCACAATTCTCTTTTCATGGAATCACAATCATCTTCTCTTCACTAAGACATGTTCATTATCAAAACCATGACTTCGTCTCAATAAATCGGAAGGTAGACGTTAAAAAGTGCAAGGTAATGAAAGAACTCGTTGTGATTGCTTGAGGACAAGCAATCTTGAGTGGGGAGGGCTGTCATGTCTCTATATTAATTAAATCGATTATCCTTATTATAAATTGAATATATTTAAATAATATTTTTTAAAATTGATTAACAAGATATATTATTATTATATTATAAATAATAATAATATATACTGTAAATATATCATCATAAATATATTTAATAATATTATATTATAAATAATAAATATTAATATTAATATAAATATTTATGATTATACTAATATAAAATAAATATAAATAACAAATTTATAATTTATAACATGAAGAGTCTTATCCATTAAAGATAAAAAGTAAAGTAATTTGGAATAGGGCAAAGTAGTATGGTTAAAAAAAGGTCATATTCATAATAAAATCATAAAAGTCTAATAAGACAAAAAACATTATTAAGACATCCCACGATTTATGTTTGTGAATAAAACAAGATAAAAGAGCTCCCATACTTAAAGTTAATAACAAATATAATATGTTAGACAAGGTTTGATCTGCTTTAGGATATAATAAAAAGAGCAGTAGGCAGTGATGAAGAAATGCAACAATTCGTAGAACTTAGAGAAAGTTGTGATCACATTAATATTAAATAAAAACATTGTTAACAAAAAAGAGGTGGTGAATAATAAGGAAGAAGGCTGCGAACAAGTATTAAAAGGCAACGAATATATAATACCTTATATCCTATCCATTTAATATCACTAACAATTAACATATGATACTCAGCGATTAAAAGGATTATAGCAGTGATCAGCCTAAAAGAAAGGCAACAGTTAAGAGAAATGAGCTATGACTCTTTGAAGAGTCATCACTCTCTAAAAGGTGTCTTTTATTATAAGGGCAAAGGTATATGTATGGAGAGATAAGGGGTAGTGAGAACACAACATAATATCAATCAACAATCTCTCATTAGCAACCATTCCACAAAATAGCAGTCTGCATCTCATAACATTATCATACCATCCCATCATTCGATCACAATTTAGCATCTCACTTCTAATGCATGTATTCATCATCAACAAACATCAATCAACCAAATTGGATCAACATTCAAAGGGAAAGCATTCAAATATTAAGGAATCCAACATTGTTATATCATTTCATATCAATACAAGTCTGATATACATATATGTTTCTATCTCAACAATATTGATAGGAGGTGCAACTATTGCATACTCATTTGGTCCAACCGGTAAGGGTGGATTGCATTATTAATCTCATTGATTTCCAATATGGGAATGAAAGCATAATCAAGAGGAATTCCATATTCCTTATAATAACCTTGTATGAAAGCAAGGAACTAATTATATTGATCGTAAGATCATTTGTACAACTTCGAGACAAATCTCATATTGGTACAATCTCTCTAACCTTACTGATGATATACTAGGGATGAGTGCGACATTGCCTTGTCATTAATCTTAGCTATCACCCTACAAGAACGTGTGGATAGTTAGGGAAGGGCAGTTTGGTTGATCTCACACCTAGGTGACTCTCAAGTGGGTGAAGTATTGTTGGGTGTAGCAAGAAGCCCCTTGAGCCAAGTGGTGAAGTATTGCTAGGTGTAGCATGAAACCCTTGGGCCTATGGTAGTGTAGATTAATTGTTATTAAATGGCTTACACGGTAGGTGACTCTCAAGTGGGTGATGTATTGTCGGGTGTAGCATGAAGCCCCTTGAGCCAAGCGGTGAAGTATTGCCAGGTGTAGCATGAAGCCCTTGGGCCTACGACAGTGGAGTCTTGTTATCCAGTGCCCTAATGAGTATATACCCCGTCTCCATAGGGACTAATGATTAGGTTAGATTAATGACCAAGCACGTTGATCACCACTCGCAAAGTATATCATGAGGTCTCAATAGGGTAAAGAATGAGGAAAATATACATTTAATATATGTAATTGTTCATTGTTATTGATTATGTTCATGATATTACTAACACTAATTAATGATATTGGTTTTATTATTGATCTATTAATTACTAATGTTCTCTTTAAGAAGCTATACTTGTGTGCAAGGTGAAGAAATCTAGAACTTCCTAAAAGGGGACATTACACCCTATTTTATGGTGTTGTAAGTTTCATTTTCTGTATGTTGAATGCATTTTTATGAGAAGTTTATCAGTTTTAGATTATGTTAAATGAAAAATGTTGTGGCATGTATTTCTATTTGTTGTCTCCAGTGTTATCTATGTTTCTCTTTGAACTGAGTTACTAAGGGTATCTATGTTCTTGAATGCACATTTGTTGTATTGCATATTTGGTTTCTTACCTCTGTTTAAGGAACATATTAAAAGTTTTAAATCAAATATGGAGAGGAATGTTTGATAACAGGGATGTTTGTAAGAAGAGTTAATAGAAATACTCATTCTTGGGTGTTATCTGTAAGACAGATGCAAGCTAAACCCTCTTAAAACTGTATGTGTGTCCTGCTCATGAGAAATACTCTACATGCTAAAGATTGACTCTGAACCCTAAGATAGGCACCAGTCAATAGTTGGACAAATGTTATGATTCAAACCCTAATCTTACAACCAAAAATATAAAAAACAAAATCAATACATCATTTGAAAATTTTAGGATTTTAGGTTTTAAAATCCTTTGACATACAACAATGAACTAATGTCCAAATCTAGCCACTTTGCATCTATCATATAGTTTTGGTCTGTATAAAAGAGGATTTATCTGCTTATGTATCAATACCTAGTTGAAGTCAGGATTTAATATATGGGTATTGAATAAGGGAATACCCCCTAGGTCCTGCAGAGCCTAAAGTGCAGAGGAGACAGAGAGTCGATCTCCTGTTCATTGGCTACTGACCTGAGGATCATGTAGATAAAATATGGCTACTTTTTAGGGAAACTTAGACAATCAGCTAGGAACACCAACAGATTGGCGACTCCACTAGGGAATCAGTGCATTATTTTTTGTGGAAAGAGTCAGAAAATTCAAGATCCTGAACATTTGTTTTAGATATTGAAGGTTTCAAAACTGGACAAGTTTTGTTGTAGCATATTTGAAGAAGTTTCAGGTGACTCTGCTACTTAGGAGAACCCAAAATGAAAGAAAGGTTGTAAGGAGATTCGTGTTGCTTGAACATCAGTCCTCTGCTAAGAGGTGGCAACTCTATTTCAAGAACCTGATAAAGAATACAAGGAAGTTCCAGCACTCATAAATTCCAATCAGAGGAGGGCTAGCAAGTGCTGCAATTGCTCTAGGTATTTCTATTTTGGTTTTCAAATAAGAGCTTATGTGAAAGCCAGAGTATGTGAGTTTTAATGAAGTCCCTTATCAAGTGTTAGAGTACTAAAAGAGGGAAAGGGTAGTGATAGTTTGGCATACTTCTGGGTTATTAATTGCAGCCTTGTATTGTAAGATGAAGTATGTGTTTCCCACGTTCCAAGAATTCTGCTCATTATAAGATCTTAATGGTAGCTGTAATGAGTTATGTTTTTTGTAATTTTAAGATGTTGTTGTAAGAGAGAGTTGGTGAAAACTCCAACATTATGATGCACCAATGTATGTATCCTTTCATTTCTCCAAGTATAACCATGACAGGTGATCAACCCCATCCATATAGTCAAAGAAATTTCAGCACTGAAAGGTACAAAGCTATAAATTTTAATGGCATTTATGGTTTCCCAAATGTCATACCGTCTAAAATCAGAGATAAGTTACCAAAGTATGATGGTACAAAGAATTAGTCTGCAGACAAACACTTGCAAGAATTCAATAATCTAATGGATGACTATGAGGTAGACCATGGGGATGTGATCATGAGGCTATTTGTTTAGTCTTTGAAAGGAAATGCAAGAGAGTGGTTCTCTTATTTACCAACAAGCTCCATCTATACTTGGGATGAGTTTAAGGTAGGTTTTCTAAAGCAGTTCAGTGAGAGAATTGATGCAAGATCAACAATCAGTAATTTTATGAGCATTCAAAAAGAAAAGGATGAGTTAGTCCCAACATTTAACCTGAGATTTACAAAAGCATTGAGGGACATTCCTGAAGCTATTAGACCAAATGATGCAATAAGTCTGGTTGTTTATTTAGGGGCTTTTGACAGAAAGATGAGCTACCGATTGAGAGACAAAAGTCCTATGAGTTTGCATCAAGCTTATGAAACTGTCATGGATATTGAAAACAACTGGAAATATGGAATGTTCAAGGGCTACTTATCTACGAGTGTTTGTGACCCTAAAGCATTTTATGGTGATGAAATGTGTAGATCAGAAAACAACAATGACTGTCAAAGCAACTACATCCCTACTATCCCAAATTATACATCAGTCCATAATGTTGATCATGTAGAGCCCTGAACAAATTGTCAGCATGATGTATGCATTGATTTATTTTGTGAAATGTATGAATCAGGCTTAAGTTTATTTCCTCAGGAATTGAAGCCAAGTAGTCTTGCTCAAATGGCTGATTGGATAGACATGGTAGAGAATGCTCATATTCATGATGATAAAAATGGTAAGCTTCACGTTACTAATCACACTTGTCGTATGGCTATTTATGATTCAAATAATGATGCAATGTTTGCAACTGAAGAAAACATGTTCCAAATTGAGATTATTTCTCATGATGATGAGGAAAATATTGTCAAACATCCAAGAGATATGGTATGTATTCCTAAAACTTACATTCATGAAAATTCAAATACACCACATACTAAACTAGTGCAAATGCATCAAGTGATAGCTTTCCATGACACATCTAATAAGGAGGAATCATGTTATCTTGATCATAGTCTTGCCTATGTTGAAGGCCGCATTAGTAATGATCATGATATCACTGGGCCTACTCATATGCTTTCAATTCATGAAATAGACCACGTTGATTGTTGTGTTGTTGGTCACAATAGCCTGTATGAAATGGAATTAAAGAGTCTTATCTTGGATGAAGATGACATTAGCGTGTAAGATGTCAATGATGTGAGCTCACATTTATATGATCAGATTATACCCCATGCTGAATATCTAAATGATACATTGTTACCATCATTTGGTAGTAGTCTTAAGGAACCTGAGGAGTTTTGTGGTCATGCTATCTCAGATTATGTGGATATGGCAGAAATTTTAGATATGTGTGCTGAACAATCAGAGGATGAAATGAAAGACAATATTGGCTGTTGTGATTTCAGGGCTGATTGTGATTATACCTGTGAAGAAGATATTGACTATGGTGTTTCAAACTATAGTAATGCTGAGGAAGATTTGGAACTCCGTGTGGAGGAGGCAGAAACATTTGTAGCAAAAATGAATATAAGGCAAAACCCCTTATTTAATGAGCCTCCTTTTTCATCAGATGATAGAAATGACAATCCTTATTGGTGTAAAAATAATCCTATCTTTGCAGATGACCAGGAGTATGAGGAATGTGAAGTGGAGCAACCCCAAAGGTCTGATGCATGTAGAAGCAATGTTGAAGCTGTTCAACCCTATGAGGATGATGATTTGAGCTTTGAAAAAAGTCTTGTTACATTTGAAGATGAGTTTCCTCTGTAGGACATTAGGATGCATGATAGAATTGGTGAGCCACCTAATTTGAAGGAACACAACTCCTTGACAATTCAAGTTGAAGGGTTACCTATGGATGTGCATTTTCTATCATATGAAGGACAAAATTTAGATGATCACTCTGTTGATGTATTTCAGTCTTTTACCTTTGATCAGTGTGATCCATCAGACTCAAAGCTGGAGTATGACTGTTATATGCCTGAGAAACATCATGTTGAGGAACTCCAAGAAGGTGTTACTCATGAATGCTTAAGGTTTGATATAAATGTGGCAAGTGAAGATAATGTTACTAATGTTGTTCATCTAGTGGACTATGAGTATTTTCACTTCTCTGCTCAATTTGACAAAAAATTAAGTGTCCAGGAAGCTAACAATGAAGATTATTATTCAATTGGCATGATATTTTGGACCACCATGCTATTCTCATGTTCTATGAAGATACATCTCAATCAGGAATTAAGTGTACAAATCAGAGAGGCACAAGACAGTTTGGAGGTGACACATTCAATAGTATGGATGAACAGGCATTCTGGGTAAGCATTTCAAATTTTTACTTTAAACAGTCTGATGAAAATAAGGTATTTGACAGAGGGAAATACTAGTTTTTGATATTTGGTAGCCCGAGGCCACCTAATGAAAATTTGTAGGTAGGTTTTTGATTGCAGGTTGGAGCATTTACACAGTAGCCCAATGGATTAGGCACATGGTCTACGTCTCGAAGATAACTGGAATCTCGCCATGCCTACAAGAGGCATGAGTCCCTGAGCATGAGTCACTGTTGGCACCCTCAAATTTTGCAAATTTGAAGTGCTTATCTCCTCTTGATGTGTTGATAGAGGCTAGGTCAACATGCTGCTCAATCTACCTCGACGCCCACCTTCACCGATTAAAATTTTGCAACTCAGAGATCATCTTGCAAATCCGTAAGGTGGAAAGCTTTTTGGTGCATATGGTAACATGCCTGTTCAATTTCGTGCTTCCAGGATGAGTTTTGATTGGCCATTTAATGCTTTTCTGATTGCGACCGGGCTAGAATTGGTGTTCTGGAAAGTTCCAAATCTCACAATTTTGAGGACGACCCATTTCTTGTTTCCATCCAAAACTTCTCCAATTCTAATTTCATCAAAATTAGAGACCATATGATGCAGTATTTTAATGTATTTTGATTGATGAGAAGGCATCCGATAGACCAGTTTACAAAGGAGGTCCCTAAAATTTTTCAGTGATGTGAGTTTTGAAGAAATGGGTATGCTCTAAATAATTAATAAGGGCCCTACGCAAATTTTCATGGCCTTGAGATACCTAGTGTGCCCGCAGTGAAAATGCACCGTTTGCCCGAGAGGAGGAACTAATTAATTGTCATTTTTCTAAAGTTGAAAAGTGCATAATTTTGAAATGTGCAATAAAGAATATTTTAATGGGAAATATTTCAAAACAAGCTTTGGTTTATAATGTTCACGCTTTAATAAAGGCAAACAGAGGTATTTTGGGGCTTGTCACACTGTCGCACAACCCATTTCTCTTCTCTTTGTGGCTGCGATGGTGCGATAAGCCACTTCTTGCACATTTTTGGTCGAAATTGCTCATGGATAGGTAGGTTTAGTGTGCTATCTCACTTAGGAGGCATTTATGGAGCTTTCTGGGTGGGATTTAGGCAGAGTTTTGGCTGAGTGGTTGATATTCACGTTTTTGGCTTTCTAGCAAATTTTTGGGGGTCCATTTGAGCTCAGAATTGATGATTCATGGTCTGAATTCATCCACTGACCATTCCTATTGCCTGGGAGGTAATTTTATTCATGTCTAGGATGGATTTTGAGTGCCAAAATGGCTAAAAATGCCCCTGCATCAAGAAAAACGACCCAACAATTGATGAATGAATTAGACAAGTATGGTTTGTGAGGTTGTAGTATTTCATTCTCTGTGCTTTTGAGGGACAGGGTGCAATCCAAGAGTTCATTTTGCAGCATTGCAGAGGAATGAGGGACCCTCTAGTGTGTGGCTGCGGCAGTGTGAAACATTGGTTTGGAGGTAGAGTTGGTACCTGACGGTTGCAAAATAGGAGGTGGACAAGTCAAAGGGAAAATAAATTGGGATTTAATTGTATCTTGTCCTCTCCTCTTAAATATAATTTGTAATTAATTTCCCAACACCTATGAGCGGTAGCTTGCAATGTAAGACTCATGTAACCGACATAGGATATTAAATGCTAAGTATCACGTTCTTGTGTCTATAAAAGAACTTGTAGAGTTACTTTGCTATAGTTGAAGGATTGGGAAGCTTTTGAAGAGTGAAATACAAGTGCAATTTTGACTAGTTGTCCTATTTTATGGTGTTGTAAGTTTCATTTTCTGTATGTTGAATGCATTTTTATGAGTAGTTTATCAGTTTCAGGTTATGTTAAATAAAAAATGCTGTGGCATGCATTTCTATTTACTGTCTCTAGTGTTATCTATGTTTCTCTTTTGAACTGAGTTACTAAGGGTATCTAAGTTCTTGAATGCACATTTGTTGTATTGCATTTTGGTTTCTTACCTCTGTTTAAGGAACAAATTAAAAGTTTTAAATAAAATATGGAGAGGAATATTTGATAGCAGGGATGTTTGTAAGAAGAGTCAATAGAAATACTCATTCTTGAGTGTTATCTGTAAGGTAGATGCAAGCTAAATCCTCTGAAATCTGTATGTGTGTTCTGCTCATGAGAAATACTCTGCATGCTGAAGACTGACTCTGAACCCTAAGATAGGCACTAGTCAATAGTTAGACAAATTTTATGATTCAAACCCTAATCTTACAACCAAAAATATAAAAAACAAAATCAATACATCATTTGAAAATTTTAGGATTTTAGTAGGATTTTAGGTTTTAAAATCCTCTAACATACAACAATGAACTAATGTCCAAAGCTAGCCACTTTGCATCTATCATACAGTTTTGGTTTGCATAAAAGAGGATTTATCTACTTATGTATCAATACCTAGTTTAAGTCAAGATTTACTATATGGGTATTGAATAAGGGAATACCCCCTAGGTTCTGCAGAGCCTAAAGTGCAGAGGAGACAGAGAGTCGGTCTCTTGTTCATTGGCCACTAACCTGAGGATCCTATGGATAAAAGATGGCTACTTTTTAGGGAAACTCACACAATCAACTGGGAACACCAACACCTTGAATGCAACTTCTCTCTTGGAAATCTCAGCACCACCAATCCTCATTTCATAGGCAGTAAAGATACCATGTAGCTCATCAACAGTTATCTTATCAAGATATTTTACTTCTATAGCAGAGACTTTAGAATCATACATGGAAGGTAAAGATCTAAGTACCTTATGAACAATCAATGGCTCTTTTACTTCTTCATCTAGTCCTCTCATAGCATTCACACCTTCATCAACTCTAAGTAGGTAATCAACAATCTTTTCTTCCTCTCTCATTTTCAGGATTTCAAATTTTCCTTTAAAGGTCTATAGCTTGGCTTGTTTCACCTTTGTATCTGCTTCATAGATGCTCTGAATCTTATCCCAGATTTCTTTGGTAGACTTGCACTACATCACTTTCACAAATTTAGAGTTAGCTAAACCACACAGAATTGCATTTTTAGCCTTAGCATTATTCTCACATTCCTTCTTACCTGCCCGATCTGTTGGAGTAGTTGTAGGAGTAGTATAACCATCCTTAACAGATTGCCATACATCAAACCCGATTGAAGTTAGGTAGGTCTCCATCCTTATACTCCATAACACATAATTCATTCCATCAAACAATGGTGCTTTGTTTCAATGAGATCCTTCTTGACCGACCATGTGTTCGATCTTCCAGATCAACCTTTAGCTGTTAAGCTACTTCAAGGAACCTCACTCTGATACCAATTGTTAGAACACATGCAATCTACTAAGAGGAGGGGTGAATCAGTAGATTAAAAATACTTAAAGACTTCTAATCTCTAGAAAGCAGACCAAAATAACTTTCAGTGCTTAATCAAGAACAATAAGAGATCATACAGACATGAACACCAGATATACATGAAAAACCTAGAGATGTGAAAACCATGGTGAGAAAATGCTGCTAGGATCTACCGTCCTAATCTAGCCTCACAGATTAAACCATTGATTACAATGTTTTAATGGCACCCACCATAAGGAGTCACTGAACCCCTAATTTAAGAGCACCAACTCTAAGGAGACTACAATCCCCCGAATTGAGCACCAACTCAGTTCACAAGAGGCACCAACCTTTGAATCTTTACAAATTCTAATATGCAGATATTTGGTTCTTCCCAAAACTCAAATCCACCTATTTAATTCATACACAGTCTTCTCTTCTCACTCAACTCACTTAGACTCTCTGTTTTGTCACTAACACACTTATTCAATACACACTCAAATTGTCATTCATCGTCTATTCTCATTAAGATGATGGCATACTATCCACATAAGGAACAACACTAACAATACAACACAACCCACCTTATTTAACATTTTCATGAGAAAAAATTGCCCAATGTATTCTCAACAACCCCTTTGATCTTCAAAAAATTGAGTGTACGGAAATCCAAAATGCATCCCATACAGTTTGAACTGAAACACCAACAAAAGATCATCTGAATCAAAGCAGTTGCATAACTGTAATATGTTGGGGAAAACTGAAAGTCATCAAAATCACAACCGTAGCTATCCAACAAAACTTCAACTGATCTAGCTGTTCGCTTAGCTGATCAACTTGATCTTAGAGCATTGAATACTGAAAAAATCCGCACTTTGTAGCTTCTTCTTTTATAAAAACTAAAACCGTGGAGTTTCAAAGATTGGACTTCCAAGCTACCGCCTTCCTTGGTTATGCTATCAGGTGCTGTGCTTTATGTCTTTTTCCTTCTTTGTCAGGCATCGTACTTTGTCTTTTTCCTTCTATCTTAGGAGTCAAACTTTATGTCTTTTGCCTTTTGTGTCAGGAGTTGGGCTTTTTCATCAGTAGAATATCCACGTGGCACCTTTTCTGTGGTTCCACGGGAGGGTTTACCCCTTTTATAATATGTTTAATGGAATGGTTGAAAGCATCATAAATGGCCATGTAAGCCTGGCGAGACCCATACTCGCATACCTAGTCACAAGGTTGTCCATGCGTCACCTTTCCGCGGTTCCATGGGTATGCTTTACTCCTTTTGTAATTTTCTCTACGGAATGGCAGAAAGTGTTCATTGGGCCGTCAAATGCATTTCCCTCGCTTTTTTAGACTTTGCTCGTCAAGCATCCTTTCTTCTGGATTACATATTAGAATGGATCAAGGAGAGCCTCCAAACTCCGATTTCCAATACCTTATACATAATCAAAGTTTTGCAATCTGGCCTTCCTTCTTTCCTTGACAAGGAGAAGGAGTAAGGTCGAAACTCTGAACTCTGAAAAACTCTGGAGAACAAGTCACCCTCTGTCACTTAGTCTCATTAAATTTTTGGCCTTAGACTCATCAATGACAACACTTGAACACTTTCCTTTGACATCAATGACAATAAGTCAACAAGGATAATAGGATTTGATAAAATAAGGGGGATTATGTTTGAATGAAGAATGGGATTTGATGTTGATGTGGCTTGAATTTGATGGGATTGATAAAATGAATGTATTGGCCCAAAAGCAAGTCAATAAATGATCACATTTTATAAGGTTTCAAATGGGATGATTAGGGGGATGGACATGAAAGCTTTGGTGAAATGGATGAGGGAAGATTCAGTGAAAATGAAAAGGGGATGATTTTGGATCTACTTCAAAGTTTGCTAAAGTGTCAAAGACAGTCAAATTTTGATGGGGAATTTATTGTGTTTGGCTGTCTAAGGGTCACAAGCGAAGGTGTTGATAGAGTCTGCACAGGCGCTGATAGATAGAGCGTAGGCGCTAACAGTCAGAGCGCAAGCATTGACAAGGGCAACGAATGCATTGTTAGATAAAATAGGGGCGTTGATAGTCAGAGCAGAAGCACTGACAGGGGAATCAAATGCACTAATTGATAACTCAAAAGTGCTAACATATGAGTCAGAGGTGCTGACAGGCAGAGTGCAGATGTTGAATGGGCTGTGATTGTTTAGATTGTGTTGACTGTCTAACTATTTTATGGTTTTGCAGAGACGCTGACAAAGATAGAGAATGCACTGACAGGGGTTGCTTAGGTGCTAATAGACTCTATTTTTCTAATGATTTGATGTTTTGGGTCAAATATTCTCTTGGCAAGAGATTTTAACAAGCAATAAGACATAATGGCTATTTGATATATGAGGGAATAAAGGCTTAATGGATTTCAAGGGTATTGCACAAAAAGAAACACAACATTTATATACTGCACCAGAACACACGGTTGAGGTCATTCCCTTGGTGATGAAATCCAAGGTAGGCCCCCTAGGGAAGAATATACTACTCACTTTTGATCCCCAAGATCACACGAAGTGCAAGGGGAGAGCATACGTGAAAGTAGTACTCCTTTGAGGTATACACAACAAATAATTTGCACAAGGATTTCTGATCCCCAAGATCACCCAAAGGTGCAAGGGGAGAGCATACGTCCTAGTGCAAATGAAGACAAAGTAAACATAAATTCCCACTACTTTACTTTAATGCAACTAAACTAGTGAAAAATTGATGTTCTTTGACCGCGAGGTTGTAAGAAAATGTTAGTAGTTAGTAGTAAAGGCCTTGGTCAAACGCTTTAAGCTACAATAAAGCCAAGTTAGCATCCCAAAAGATGATGTAAGTTATCCCAAAAGATGATGTAAGTTAGTTTTAGATAGAGGCGCTAATACACAGGACATAAGCACTAACAGTAAATACAAAGGCGCTAAACACAGTGATGCAGGAGCATTCCTGGTTCAAGAGTAATCTTGCATCAACCAAAAAATATTTGCATTTTAGTTTGTTTGCATTTTAGTTCTTTCATTTTCTAGTTCAGTTCAAGCAGTTCAGTCAGAAGCAGTTTCAGCTTGTGGCCCAGTTTTGGCAATTCACACCTTACAGATCTGGACTTAGCATCTACATTCATTCATCTACATCATATCAAGAATTCAGAGCATTTGGATCAGTTACTGAAAAGATATCGCTATCAGAAGATCGACTGTTTTCTCATAGCAGAGCATTCTAACAGTTCCTAATAATCAGCTAAAGGATAAGGCTTGCAGATCATTCCATGACTTGAGGATCTCAATGACACATCATTCAATGTCCTTCGGTTCATGGCCGACCTTCCCCAAGGGTCCACACATTGTTCCATTCATTTGAGGAAGTGTTCTATGCATTTAGGTCCGACCTATCTGTGAACACGTTACAACTCTTCATTGAAGTTTGTGACCTTCCTTAGCCGACACAGAGGAATCTATTGGTCTGAAAATGATATATAAAGATGTAATAGATCCTTAGGAAAGTAGTTATCAAGTTCATGATATATTGATAGTTGATAATTTAGATTTTGTGCGAAGGAGCTTGAAAGCTTTATCTTGCGCATGTATGTACTCAGGCCTTTGAGCCCTAGTTGTAAGCCCGCAGGTTGCCAGTGAAATTATATTTGAATTCTTTGATATACTGAATGACTGAATCTGCATATGTTCCATTTTCTTTAAGTTGTTTCCGTTGTGTTTACTCTTGCTGCACGGTCCAGACAGTTCATTCTGTGAACCCTCCTATCGTGACTGCAGCAAATGGTATCAAAGTGAAAGTTTAAATCTTGGAGAGCGAATTGAGCAAAGGATTCTGTAAGATCTTGTTGTAGCAGATCGCCGATCCGAGGCAGGTTACCTGTGCAAAACCGATCGGCGATTGAGAGGCAGTTGTCGCTTGTAGTCCGATCACCAAACCTGAGCCAGTTTGCACTTGATCCTAGGAAGATGCCACCACGAAGAGTTCCTCCTGTTGGTACAATGGCTAATAGAATGGATGAGATGATGGAATTGATGAGAACAATGTGAATTCATTTAGATGCTGTTGAAGAAGATAGGCGAAGAGGATTGACACCAAGACCTAATGTTAAAAGCGATGATGAGGAAGAACTTCAATCTATTGAACACACTGCCAAAACCTTAGAAGGCAATGAAGAAGATGTTAGTGTAAGTTTTTATTTCCTAGTTGGGTTATTTATTTTTTCCTATATTCCTAGGTTTTTCCTACACTTCTATTAATCTCGCTTAGGTTAATAAAGCATGTCTTATTAAGTGAGTGGTTGCAAGGTGTCACCTTCCTACAAGTGAGCATCCATTAGCTATCTTGGGAAGATACTTTGCTATCTTTAGTTCGATAGATGGTTGCTCCTGATTGGTCGGTGTTGCCACCTCCTCCCTCTTTCTAGTCTATATAAGCATGCTACTTGGCTTGTATTTTGTATCTTTTGCTTTTGCATCCTCTCAATGCTATTTTGCTTCTAGCATTTGCATTACTCTCTTGGAGACTAACTTTGTGTTGCTATTTTGATTTCGTATCATTTGCATTCATAGTTTAGATATCTATTCTTTGCACTAGTTTTCTAGGTTAATAATCTTTTCAGATTCTAACATGGTATCAGAGCTATTCTATGTGCAAGAGTAGATTTTAGTTTCCATATTTGAGAGATTCAGGGGGGGCTAATAAATATTATTACAGTTTTTTGAAAAACCCAGTATGCTCTTCTCTTGCATCTTCGGATGATCTTGAGAATCAAAAAAGTTTGACAGAATTTTTTTTAATTTTTGGGGTTTACACATGCGTTTTATGAAATCTGGGTGATTGTAGCATTTCTGGTTATACTAGCAGCATTTCCAGCTGTTCCAATGCGTCCAGGAGGCTTGAGAAGGTCAGATTTAGCTTTGGTTTCACTGAAATCAGAGATCATCATACACAGTTGCGGAACCGGGGTTTCGAGCTTAAATCTGACAACCAACTTGCATATTTGGTGTTTTCAATCAATATTGTAGGTTCAACATGCCATTGCTTGTCTTAGGTATCTGATTCAGCCTTTGCATGTCATTTTTTGGTTGTTGGGGTCATTTTTTGTAGCAAAAGACATTCTATTTACACTGGATCAACATCTTTTGTATATCAGCAAGAAAAATGCCTTCTGGGTTTTGTTGGCAACACAGAAAAACCATCTGGGTATCATTCTATTTTTGCATGCAGTCTATATAGTTTGCATAAATGTGCTTAGAAAGCTATAGTAGGACCCCTCTCCGTTGGCAGTTGTAGTTTTGAAGGCAATTTTCAAATGCTTCGTTCTTGCTCATACAGACTCTTTTTCCCACGATTTGTTTTTTGATTTTGGCTATTTTTTCGTGCTCTATGCACTAGTGTAGACGTTTTTTGATTTTGATGCTGAGATTTTTTAGAAATTACAGATTCTCAGTTGTGACATTGCACAGTTCTCGTTTTGGGAACTTCAGAGGATCATAACTTTCACATACGACCTCGTATCGAGGCAATTCTTTATTTGAAAGTGCATAATTTTTTAAGTAGATCGCAATGGTGCTATTTATTTCTTTGAGTATTGTGCCAAAGTTGTATTTTTAGCATATGCTCTTCGTGAGGGTTTTGTAATGCATTGAAATCAAGACCACTTAGTATTTCTTGCTAGTGGTAGTTGTAAACGCATTAATATAAAGTGCCAAATCATATTTTCTTGGGGGGGTTCCTTGATTGAGTGAAAAAGGGGGGTTGTCTTGGTTGTGTTCTCTTCTTTTCGACATTTCTTCTCTGCATTTCTTCATCATGGATCAAACAAATCTACCCATCCTAACTCCATACAATTACTTTGAGTGGAAATCATGCATGACAATTCACTTAAGGAAAGCTGGATTAAATAGGATAACTATGGGACTTGAAACTGAACCTGCTAAAGATGAAGATAAGCCTAAGTAGTTTAACAAATGTGATGAGGCATATGGAACATTGTGTTTGTCTGTTTCTCCTGATTTACTTTTTCACATTGAGTCTTTGAATACACCAAATGAAATCTAGACAAAGCTAGAAAAACTATTTGGCACACAAGATTCAATGAGGGGTCATATGTTGGAAAATGAACTAATTAGTTTAAGTCCAGGCAATTTCAACACAATCCAGGATTTCTCCACTAAATTGAAATCACTAAGGCTGCAGTTAAAATAATGTGGAATTGAAAAGAAAGATGAAAAATTGATTCTTAGTATTCTCTTTAAGCTAAGTTTAGAATATTCTGTGTTTGTTTCTACTTTCTATGCTAGTAAGGGTGCACTTGGTACTCAATTCACCATGCCATCTTTAGATAATTTTGTTGTCAGTCTCACTCAGGAACAGGGCAAGCTAATCCAGATGGGCACTCTTAAGTCCTCTAAGTCACATGCCTTAGCTGCCAACCAAGGCACAAAAGAATAGAAAGGACAAAGTAGTAACAATAATAGTAAGGATAAGAAATAGAAGAATAGCAAGGAGAAGAAGGATTAGATACCGGTTGCTTCAAAAGCAACTAATGAGACCCAATCTTCCAAGGGTGACAAGCCTAAGAAAGAGAGGGTCCAATGTGCCTATTGTAAAAGACCCGGTCATGATGAACATAAATATCTGAAGAAACAAATTGATCACTTGACACACATTCTTGAGAAGAATAATATTAGTGTTCTTGAGTCTATCAAACAGAGTTCTAATGAGGGGTCTAATAAGGCAAAAGAAAATAACAAGGGGAAAGGAAAGAGCAAGGCCCTTGTTGCAGTTGCTTCTTCACCATCCACTTGGGTTCTTGATTTAGGTGCTTCGCACCACATGGCTTCATCTAAGGAAGAACTTGCATCTTTGGAGCCGTGTACTATACCTTCTATTTTGATGGGTGATGACACTCCTGTTGAGGTGTGTGGGAGAGGGTCTATTGATGTGGGGGATGGCACATTCCATGATGTTCTTTGTGTGCCCTCATTATCAACTAATCTCCTAACGATATACCAGATCACTCACATAGGTTCAGGCAAGCGGGTTGAGTTCACTCCTGATTTAGTAGAGATTCATGAGTTGCATAGTGGTTCTACATTTACAGTTGGGAGAGAAGATCATCAGTCACGGCTCTATCTATTTTCTCACTTTGTTCTTGATCCACCTTCAATTGTTTTGCTCACTCATTCTAATGATGTGAGTAGATTATGGCATGAGCAGTTTGGCCATCTTAACTTCCGCTACTTGCAGCAGCTCAACCAATAGAGTATGGCCACAGGGTTGCCTTTAGTTCAATTTTCAGGTGGTGTTTGCCAAGGTTGCATTCTTGGTAAGCATCCTAAGGAAAAGTTTGACAAAGGTAAGGCATGGAGAGCTTCACAGATACTAGAGTTAGTTCACAGTGATTTGGTTGGTCCATTTTAGCATCCTTCTTTCAGCAGGGCTAGATATGTCCTCACATTCATTAATGACTTTTCTTGATGTACTTGGGTGTACTTTCTCAAACAGAAGTCAGAGGTATTTGATCATTTTCAGGACTTCAAAACTTTTGTAGAGAAGCAATCTGAGAAAGCCATCAAAGTTTTGCGCATTGACAATGGTGGTGAGTATGTCAACCATCAGTTTGAGAGGTTTTGCACTTCAGAGGGGATTGATTTGCAGCATTCAGTTCCATACAATCCTCAGTAGAACGGTGTTGCAAAACAGAATAATAGGTTCTTGAAGGAAATGGCAAACTGCATGATTCACTCCAGATCTCTTGCACCATAGTATTGGGCAAAGGCCATTAACTGTGCTTGTTATATCTAGAACCGTGTTCCTCACCGAGCCTTGAAGGGAATCACTCCTTTTGAAGCTTGGAGCGGTCGTAAACCATCAGTTAAGCACTTTCAAGTTTTTGGTTCTCCTGCATGGGCCCACATTCCTGCAGAGAAACGCAAGGCCTTGGATCCACAGAGCAAACCTTGCATATTTATAGGTTATCCTGATGGTGTGAAGGGTTATCGGTTGCTCCACCCTACTACACATGAGTTATTCATTGAGAGGAGTGTTCAATTTGAGGAGGGCTCTTCAAGCTCACTTTCTATCACTTCTCCAACTCCTTCTACTTTGACATTGGAATCACTTGGGATACATGATAGATCTTCTGATGAGTCAGATTCACCTGAGTAGTCTTCTACCTCCACTTCTGATGCAGAGAGCGATTCAGAGGACTCACCTCCTTCCTCTCCTAGTCATCATTCAGAGGTTGATGATTCTCCTCCAAATTCTCCATCTTCTAGTCCACTTTGGGCTAGACAGACCTTGTAGTCTACAGGTGATTGGGTTGGGGATCCATCAGACACCAGGCAGACTCGTTCACAGTTCCAGGGTGCTCCACATGTCTTCATTCCTACTGCCTCAGATCCACAGTTTTTTCATGAGGCTTCTGGTATTCTTGAGTGGGATACAACTATGCAGGAGGAGTATAGTTCCTTGATGAGGAACCACACTTGGGATCTAGTCCCTCTTCCTAAGGGAAGAAAACTTGTTCGATGTAAGTGGATCTATCAGACAAAATTTGCAGCAGATGGGTTAGTTGACAAGCATAAGGCTCGCTTGGTCGCCAAAGGATTCTCCCAGGTTCCTGGGATTGACTACTCTGAGACTTTTGTGCTAGTTGCCCAAATGAATTCCATCCGACTTCTTCTTTCCATTGCTGTAGCTAATCATTGGGAAGTACACCAGATGGATGTGAAGAGTGCTTTTCTTCACAGTGACCTTCAGGAGGAGATCTACATGGAGCAGCCACAGGGGTTCCTTCAAGATTCTTCAATTGTGTGCTGTCTTTGGAAGTCTCTCTATGGCCTCAAATAGGCTCCTCGGGCCTGGTATGCCAAGATGGATTCCTTCCTTCTATTAGTTGGGTTCACTTGGTGCCATTCTGATCCCAATGTCTACATTCTGCAGCAGGATGATTCACTCCTATTTCTGGTTCTGTATGTTGATGACTTGCTGATCATAGGGAGTTCTTCATCCACCATTGGGGCTGTCAAAACTGCCCTTCATGATAGGTTTTTAATGATTGACTTGGGCTTGTTGCATTACTTTCTTGGGATTGAGATCTTTCAGTCTTCTTCCGGGATCACCATCACACAGTCCAAGTATGCTCTAGATTTGCTCTCGAGATTTCATATGGCTAACTGTAAGCCTGCTCTAACTCCCTTCCTTTCTGGAGTCAAACTTGAGGCTCAGTGTTCTCCACTTGTTGATGGCACTTTGTACCGACAACTTGTTGGGAGTCTCATTTATCTGACTCATATGAGACCCGACATTTCATATGCTATAGGCATGGTCTCTCGATTCATGTAGGAGCCTCATGAGCTGCACTGGAAAGCAGCCAAGTGGATCCTTCACTACATTCAGGGTACTCACAGTTTTGGGATTCACTATGCAGCGGACATTGAGCTTGACTTGGTGGGCTACACAGATTTAGATTAGGCGGGCGATTCTCAGGATTGCAAGTCTACTTCAGGTTACAACTTCTCACTTGGTTTAGGTTCTGTTTGTTGGTCGAGCAAGAAGCAGTTTGCTATTGCTCTATCTTCTATTGAGGCCGAGTATCGGGGGGCTGTGAATGCCGCCACTAAGGCCATTTGGCTTCAGAATCTTCTCACTGAGTTTGGTATCCAGATCAAATGGCTATTAGTCATATTTTGTGACAACTAGAGTACCATTTAGATCTCACGAAATCCGGTCCATCATCAGTGGACCAAACACATAGAGGTCCACATGCACTACATCCGGGAGCTCATCCATGGCCACGTCATTTACCTTCACTACTGTCTGACTTCCAAGCAGGTTGCTGATATCTTCACCAAACCCTTCATTGAGAGCAAGTTCCTTCATTTGCGAGCTTTGCTGGGTGTGCAGGATGCTTCATCTTCTGGGGGGCTTCTTCCTCTCACTCGGAGTCCTAACTCTCTCTACTTTGGGGGGGTCTCTTCTCTCTCTATTTTGGGGGGGGGACTTTTCTCTCTCTTTGGGGGAATTTTATGTACATGTGTACCTCATCAGGCTTGATTTGCCGGGACCCATTTCTACATCCACCTAAGCTTCGCTTATGGGGGGTGTTAGAGTAGGTTTTTATTTCCTAGTTGGGTTATTTATTTTTCATATATTCCTAGGTTTTTCCTACACTTTTATTAATCTTGCTTATGTTAGTAAAGCATTTCTTATTAGGTGAGTGGTTGCGAGGTGTCACCTTCCTACAAGTGAGCATCCATTAGCTATCTTGGGAAGATACTTTGCTATCTTTAGTTCAATAGATGGTTGCTCCTGATTGGTTGGTGTTGCCACCTCCTCCCTCTTCCTAGTCTATATAAGCATGCTATCTGGCTTGTATTTTGTATCTTTTGCTTTTGCATCCTCTTAATGCTATTTTGCCTCTAGCATTTGCATTACTCTCTTGGAGACTAACTCTGTGTTGTTATTTTGATTTCGTATCATTTACATTCATAGTTTAGATATCTATTCTTTGCACTAGTTTTCTGGGTTAATAATCTTTTCAGATTCTAACAGAAGAATCATATCAGATAAAGATGTTGTGAACTATTTCAAAGATTGGAAAGAGACCTAGAGTTGATGTATTGAACTATATTGGTAATTTGAATCCTGAAGAATTAATTGACTGGATAAATGACATGGAAGAATACTTTGAATATGAGGAGATTGAATATCTGGAGAAGGTGAAATCTGCAAATTCAAAGTTGAAAAGACATGCTGCTATATGGTGGAAAGAAGTTCAGTTGGAAAGGAATAGAAGAGGAAAAGAAAAAATTACAAAGTGGGACTGGATGGTGACGAAGTTGATGAATCAGTTTATACCCGCTGATTATGAGTTGGCGCTATTGAAAAGATTGCAAAACTTGAGACAAAAGGAAAAATCTATGAAGGCGTAGACTGAAGAATTTCATAAGATGATCATAAGAATAGGACATAGTGAAGCAAGCAAGAAGAAAGTGTTAGATACATCAATGGACTGAGATTGAACATTCAAGAAGAGCTAAGCCTGGTAAGGATGACATCTTTGGAAGAAGCATATCAGTTTGCCCTGAAAATTGAAGAGAAGCTGAATAAGAGATAGGATCAGAGACAGAGAGGCAGAGGAGGCAAATTTTAGAAAGGAAGAATGTTTTCCAGATATGATGGATCATTTGTGGAGCACAACAAGTTTGATAGCCCAGTTAGGAAGGGTGACAGAAATGACAATGCTTACCGGAGAGATGACATAAATTTTTACTGGAGAGGAAACCCTAGTGCATACTGGAATGAAGGATACAGAAGAGAAGGAAGAGGATTTGATAAGAGGACATTTAGAGGTACTTGTTTCAAGTGTGGAGGTGAAGGAAATAGAACATTTGAATGTAATCATGGTAGTACAAGCAAGAGGATAGAGAATAGTGGAAGAGCAGCCTATGCTAAAGAAGAACCTATTGAATCACCCATTTCTGTTGGTAAACCTAAGAAAGGAGAATCATTGGTGATGAGGAGAGCACTATTTCAAACATAAACAAATGAAGAACCATCACAGAGGAAAAGTCTGTTCAGAACTAGATGCAAATCCAGAGGTGAGTGTTGTAAAGTTGTAATTGATAGTGGTAGTTCAGATAACCTAGTTTTAAAGGAGATGGTGACTAAGCTGAAGTTAGAAAGATTGAAACACCCTAAGCCCTATCAGATAGCATGGATTTGGGATGATCATAAGGTATTGGTGAGTGAACAATTTTTGGTGAAATTTCATATTGGATCTTATCATGATGAAGTCTTGTGTGATATTATGCCTATGGATGTTTGTCATATCTTGTTGGGTAGACCTTGGCAGTATGATAGAAAAGCTATATATGATGGGAGAAAGAATACATATACTATAACAACAAATGGGAAAAGAATTACTTTGATTCCTTTGGAAGATGATCCTAAAGATGTGATATCTGGGAATGCTAGAATCTATTTGGTAGATAGAAGGAAATTTTTGGATGGTTTGAAACAGGAAAGTATGTGTTATGCCTTGATTCCTAAGAAGCCTGAAGCATTGAAGAAAGAAACTGAATTGGATGAGATAAGAGAGTTGCTAGTAGAGTATGAAGAAATCATATCAGATAATGTACCTGAAGGATTACCACCTATAAGGAGTATCAGTCATCACATGGATCTTATATCGTGAGCAAGTTTACCTAACAAAGCAACACATAGAATGACATCGGTAAGAATGAAGAACTGAATAGACATATACAAGAGTTGTTGAGGAAAGGTTTGATTAGAGAAAGTTTGAGTCCTTGTGCAGTACCTGCAGTACTTGCACCGAAGAAGGATGGAGAATGGAGAATGTGTACTGACTCTAGAGCAATAAACAAGATCACAGTTAAGTATAGATTTCCTTTACCTAGGATAGATGATATCATGGATTGTTTGAGTGGAGCAAGATATTTCACAAAGATAGATTTGAAAATTGGATACCATCAGATCAGAATCAGAGAAGGTGATGAATGGAAGACTACTTTTAAGACAAATGAAGCATTGTATGAGTGGTTAGTGATACCTTTTGGATTGACAAATGCACTGAGTACTTTCATGAGATTGATGAATGAAGTGTTGAAGAAATTCTTGGGTAATTTTGTTATTGTATACTTAGATGATATTATGATTTTCAGTAAAACAAAAGATGAACATTTATGGCTTATTAGACAAATTTTGCAAAGACTGAGAGAGGAGAAATTGCTAATAAACATCAAGAAGTGTAGTTTCATGAAGGAAGGGTTGGTATATTTGGGATTTGTGATTTCTGCAGAAGGATTGAAGATGGACCCTGAGAAAGTGAGAGCAATTATTGAATGGCCCACACCGGAGAGCATTGGAGAGGTTAGATCATTTCATGGATTGGCTAGTTTCTACCGGAAGTTCATTAGAAATTTTAGTTCAGTTTGTAACCCTATGACAGAGACAATGAGAGGTGACAGAAAAGATTTCAAGTGGACATCAGGAGCAGATAAAAGTTTTGAGTTGTTGAAGCAGAAAGTGACAGAGCAACTAGTTTTGACATTACCGGATTTCAATAAGGTATTTCAAGTTGATTTTGATGCTAATGGAAATGCAATTGGAGCAGTGTTGATTCAAAAAGGTAGACCTGTAGCTTATTTTAGTGAGAAGTTGAATGATGCAAGGAAAAGATATTCAGTTTATGATCAAGAGTTCTATGCCATAATTCAAGCCTTGAAGAAGTGGAGACATTACTTATTGCCTAAGGAGTTCGTGTTGTATATAGATCATCAAGCTTTACAATACTTGAACAGTCAAGGTAAGTTGAATCAGAGACATATGAGATGGGTGGAGTTTGTGCAGAGTTATACTTTTGTGTTGAAGCATAGGAGTGGTAAATCAAACAAAGTTGTTGATGCCTTGAGTAGAAGAAGAAACTTGTTGACAGAGATAAGAGTTGAAGTGTTGGGTTTTGATGAATTAAAGAACATGTATGAGGGAGACACTGATTTTGCAGAACCTTGGAGAGCATGTAAGGAACCTATTGTGATAGATAGAAGCAAGTGGTTGGATTATTTCATTCAAGAAGATATGTTGTTCAAAGGAAGTCAGTTGTGCATACCTAGAAGTTTAATGAGGGATAATTTGATCAAGGAGAAGCATAGTGGTGGATTGGCAGGACATTTTGGCATTGACAAGACAATGGATTTGGTGAGTGAAAATTACTTTTGGCCTCAGATACATAAGGATGTTCAGAGATTTGTGCAGAGTTGTAAAGTTTGTCAAGTTGCACAAGGGAATAGCCAGAACATTGGATTGTATAAACCTTTGACAGTACCGGAGAGACCGTGGGAAGACATAAGCATGGATTTTGTAATGGGATTTCCTAAGACATAGAGAGGACATGATTCAATATTTGTAGTGGTTGACAGATTTTCAAAGATGGCTCATTTCATACCTTGTAAGAAGACAACTGATGCAGTGCATGTAGCTGACCTATTTTTCAAAGAGATTGTGAGATTGCATGGATTACCTAAGAGTATAGTTTCAGATAGAGATACAAAGTTTGTTGGATATTTTTGGAGGACACTTTGGAAGAAGATGAAGACAGATTTGAAGTTTAGTTCTACTTTTCATCCACAGATAGATGGACAGACAGAGGTAGTGAATAGGAGTTTAGGAAGCCTATTGAGATGTTTGGGTGGAGACAAAGCCAGAAGATGGGATTTGATTCTTTCACAAACAGAGTTTGCATACAATAATTTAGTAAATAGGAGTACCAGAAGAACACCTTTTGAGATTGTTACTGAAGTGAATCCTAGAGGAGTAGCAGAATTGAGAGATATCAATATAGAAGAAAAGAGGAGTACAGAAGTAGAAGAATTTACAGACCATATGAAGACAGTGCATGATCAGGTGAAGAAGCATTTGGAGGATATGAATAGTAAGTACAAAGAGAAGGTTGATGAGAAGAGAAGACATAAGGAATTTGAAGTTGGAGATGAAGTAATGGTGTACTTGAGAAAATAAAGATTTCCAATTGGGACTTATAACAAGTTGAAGATGAAGAAGTTTGGACCTTGTAAGATACCCAGGAAATTTGATTCAGGAAATGCATATGAAGTGGAATTATCGGAGACCTTGGGTATATCACCTATTTCAACATTGTAGATCTTTATCAGTATCATGAAGCAGAGTTCAGTGACATCATGGAAGAAGACTTGAAGAAGTAGTTACCACAACAAGCACCAGATTAGATAGAAGACATATTGGACAACAGAGTTGGATGCAACACTAGAGGAAGACAATACAAAGAATATCTTGTGAAGTGAAAAGGCAGACTAGAAGAAGATTCATCATGGATTTCTTAGGCTGAGGTGGACTGTCTTGGTTCTCCCCTAGCCCAGCAAAGTTAGGGACTCACTTTTTCAATAACCCCAGATGTCTGATGCAGGAGCATCCTTGGTTCAAGAGTAATCTTGCATCAACTAAAAAACATTTGCATTTCAGTTTGTTTGCATTTTAGTTCTTTCATTTTCCAGTTCAGTTCAAGCAGTTCAGTCAGAAGCAGTTTCAACTTGTTGTCCAGTTTTGGCAATTCACACCTTGTGGATCTGGACTTAGCATCTACATTCATTCATTTACATCATATCAAGAATTCAGAGCGTTTGGATCAGTTACCAAAAAGATATCGCTATCAGAAGATCAATTATTTTCTCAGAGCATAGCATTCTAACAATTCCTGATAATCAACTAAAGGAGAAGGCTTGCGGATCATTCCCTAACTTGCAGATCTCAATGACACATCATTCAATGTCCTTCGGTTCATGGCTGACCTTCCCCAAGGGTCCACATGTTGTTCCATTCATTTGAGGAAGTGTTCTATGCATTTAGGTCTGACCTATATGTGAACATGATACAACTCTTCATTGGAGTTTGTGACCTTCCTTAGCCGATGCGAAGGAATCTATTGGTCCAGAAAAGATATATAAAGATGTAATAGATCTTTAAGAAAGTAGTTATCAAGTTCATGATATAGTGATAGCTGATAATTTAGATTTTGTGCGAAGGAGCTTCAAAGCTTTATCTTGCGCATGTATGTACTCAGGCCTTTGAGCCCTAGTTGTAAGCCCGTAGGTTGTTGGCCAGATTGTATTTGAATTCTTTGATATACTGAATGACTAAATCTGTATATGTTCCATTTTCTTTAAGTTGTTTCCATTGTGTTTACTCTTGCTGCACGGTCCAGACAGTTCATTCTATGAACCCTCATACCGTGACTGCACCGCACAGAAGCCTAGGCGCTACAGAAGGCACTAAGGCACTGACAGTTAGCACAGAGGCGGTGACAGACAGCGCATAGGTGCTTTTAGACAACTTAATGGCACTACAACATTAAGCTAAAGCATTGAAATAAAGTGCAAAAGCACTAATCAGACTGTGTATACATGTCTTTACCTATTGACAAAGGCGCTAAATATGACGACAAAGGTGCTAAAAGATAGCTCGGAGGCATTGAGACAGGGACTACAGATGCTGATTCGATAGAGGAGACAAAAACATGCAATAAGGTGTTAGGTTGATGATATATCAGGACAACAAATTAGTCCCTACAATCAAAGTTAGTCAACAAAGCAATGTGTTATTATATTAATCCTTAAACAATCTTATTAGAATGTAAACACATGCTTAGATAACTAACGTTTGCAAGTTTAATAAAAAATATTATGTTACAAACTTCTTAATTCTCTTGCAAAACCAAGTGTTAGACTTGTCAGAGATATCAAATAAGCTACCAAAACACACTGTCAGGGGCCAATAATATGAAATGTTAGTCTACAAATAACTAGTGCGTAGGTGCTAAAATAGTCATCGGAGGCGCTAAGACAGCTAACTAAGACACTATTTATACTAATCTTAAGCGCTAATGTACTAGTCCTAGGTGCTAACAGAGAAGGTGGAAGCACTGACAGGCCCTACACAACAAAAGAACAACGATCAGTCGTAGGCGCTAACAGAGGCGACAAAGACACTAATGTATTTGTCAAAGGTACTTAACCATAGTTGAATGTACTATTTTGTTTCCTACACAAAAACACATAGAATTTCTTCCATAAAACATCAAATTCAGGGACGGTTAGGTCCCACAAGGCGTGCCAAATGAAGCCACTGGAATAGAGATGATGTTAGCAACATATTAAAGCAAAACAAAACAAAGTGTTTACACCTTTAAATCTTCTCCATTCTAGCCTACTTGATAAGGTGGAGGAAATGCATGCACCCAAGTGCAAGTCCTAGATTTACCCAAATGTAATTTAATGTGGATTGCTCAAGAAAATACTAGCATAATGGAGGTAGGGATTTAGATGCAAATTGACTATAGTTTGGCTATGGAAATGAAGTGATTATGAGAGCATGAGTATGACAATTCAAGTGCAAAGTAGTATTTTTAATGGCTTGGGAGAGGCTCTTATTTATAGATTTTTGAAGATTTTTAGATCAATGGTGGAGGTTCAAAGGTGAGATCCAAGAGTGGAGATTTCATAGTGAAATTGAGGGCCAAGATTTCATCAACAAAGATGAAGGGCTCTCAATATTTTAGAATTTAAAATTCAACCTTGGGAAGGCTTTGCATTTATGAAGATGGGGACTTGTGAATGAATTAAAAATTTATTTTAATGGGTGAATGGGATGAGAAGTGACAAATGCATGGATTTGGAAATGTGAGGTGGAGACATGTGTGAGCTTTATTAATTAAATAATGCTCTTTCATGGATTAGGAAAGATGAGGTGGAGACACATGTGACTCCATTAATTAAATAATGTTATTTATTTAATCAATTGTGGGGAGATGGGATAATGAAGGATTAAGTTAGTTAATTAAGTGATTAACTTAATTAATGTGGCTAGAAGAAATTAGGAGATGGGTTAATTAGTGACTCAAATTAATTAAATAGAGATTTACTTAATTAATTCGATCATAGGGTCTACGTAGGGTAGGGTAGCTAATTAAATAAATGGTATTTATTTAATTAGTCTAGGTTTAGTCATAGGCTAGGTGGATTAATTAAATAAATGGACTTTATTTAATTAATTTAGGTTAGTGACAAAGGATGAGATAATTAAATAAATTGTGATATTTTTTAATTAATCCTGGACATAGGTTAGGTGGGAGTAATTAGTTAAATTTAAATTATTTAATTAATTATGGGTAAGTGACTATGGGGGATTGACAATTAATTAAATAAATTGATTTTATTTAATTAATTACGGGAAAGGGGATAAGTTAGCAAGACAGGGGATGTAGGAAAATGGTTGTATGGGTTTTGTCATTTTTAGGTGTCTACAACCATGACCTTCCTTCTACTACTAGTTCAATAGCTTTTGTTGCTTAGTAGCTTGTTGTATTTCTCTGTTGATATGTCGTTTAAGGCTTAGCATTGCATAGACCAAGGGGTACGACTCTTTCCATTCACTTTTTTTGTGTTAGTGTTTTTTTAGAAAATTTATATAATTAATATAAATGGCACTATTTCATAAAAAAAATAAAAAAATAAAATGGTTTTAAAAGGTCTCATTTTTTAATATTTGATTAAAAATGTAATGGTGAAAATTGCATACCCATGTTCTTTTCCCTTATGTTTTAGGCCCCCTTTGATTAGTGTCCTTAATTCAATGACTAATCTACAAGTGTTATATTCTTACATCAACTTAGTTCATGAAATTACCATATTTATATCTCATCATCACTCATCCCCAAAGGTTGGTCCTAGTCTTTATAGCCACATTTATCACCCTAGATCAAATGTATAAGTGTGGACTTAACCTAGGGCATTTCTACAATCATAAATTTGAACCGCAAACTTTTTTAATTCAAATTCAAATTAAATCTCTCTAGCTTTCTTCTACTGGTCATTGTGAGTTGACCTAGCACACAAGTGTGTTGATTTGGGCGTTATATTGTTGTATTTATTTAAAGACATTCATTCATTTGAAGAACAAACTAAGAGTCATTGAAAAGCATTGTCATTATGTATTTATGAGAGCATCATAACAACATTATAAAATGATTACATCAACATAATTTATCCTAGGTCCATTACTAAGGAGAATGTGACCCTTGCAATTCAACAAATTTCTCAAAGGTGTTCCTAAACAATACTAACCCTTACTCAAATTCAAACATCAAAAGATTGAGGCAAGTAAATCTTGATAGACTATTTTATGCCAAATTAGTCTCATGACTTATAGCTTAGATTTTCATATCAGGATCAAGTCTACACTCATCGAGATCAAGTTTGCACTTGTATAGGTGAACCAAAGCAAAGTTTGATCACTATGCAAATTTTGAGATATTCATCTAAGAAAGCCCTAAAAATTTATCATTGTGATGAATTGATTCCTAACATCTTTAGCATTGTTAGGATTTAGTGTGTTATTCACTTGCAATCCTATGTATAATGTTAGTTGTCCCCAAACATATTAGAATGGGGTACATGGATGCCCATGAGGGATTACTAGGCAATATCTAATTATTATTATTCTCCAATATACTTGGGATATATTGTAATGGTATTGAATTAGGAGGTTATAAAAAAGGTCAATAGTGGGAGTTACAATCATCATTCTTGAATGTCACTATCTTTCTCTCTCATTGGGTGGTAGGGAGTTACATTGCTAAGAGTGGAGCATCTTATCATAATTGATGAGGCCTCACTAGTTGTCATAATCATCATGGGGCACTAGACTTGGGCAAGTGTGCCTAGTGGGAGTTATGGGTCAAATATGCTATAATAATTGATATCTATCTCGAATGCTTAAGTAATTACATAATGGGGCATGGGTTTTTACTTGTGGACCATGGTTCTGGTGGCCACTAGTTTATAAAACCACTTGTGGATTCCTACTTCATTTTGCTTTATAAATTAGAGGCATGAGATAGAAGTTTCATAGTGTTGTGCAAGTGAAGTATTGTTATATTGTTAAAATGTTGTTAGACTAAAGAATTGAAGTGGATTGTATTGATTTGACCAATTCATTCAGATTAATACCAGTTTCATGTCTCTTTGGTGGTGGAGTTATTTCTCAAAATGATTTCCCCTTGTACATCTAATGTTGTGTTATTGTTGATTTTAATTTGTTGCTATACGTGTTTCTCCATATTATCTTTCAAATTTGGTAGTTAATCACATGTTAATCTAATCAATTAATTAGAATTGAACACTTTATGTTTATATTTTCATTATATTTGTTTACTATGTTTTCAATATTTGGTATCATATCTATGACTTAATTCAAGAGAGACACCTTTCTTGGAATGTTGTAGGTTTTTTGTGGTTGTAGTGGAAGCATTTGATTTAGTGGTTTTATAGATCCGTGTGTGGTTGAAGCCATGGCTAACACATCCTATTTAGAGATTGAGAAATTCAATGGTTTTAGGTATGAGTTGTGAAAACTTAAAATAAAAAATTCTCTTGGAGTAAAATGATCAATGGAAAGTTGTGATAGGGAAGGAAAATTATGTAAAAATATTAGTAGAAGACTAGACAAAGCTTAATAAAAGGCTTGAGGAACCATAAGGTTGTGTCTCTCTAACTCTATCCTCTTGAATGTTTATGAGAAAACTTCCACGCATGACATGTGAAAGATGATAAGTAAAATTTACCAACTATAAATCTAGTAAACAAATTGTATTTGAAAAGAAAATTATATTCCTTGAAAATGAAGGAAGAAGACTCAGTTGCAGAGCATCTCAATGCTTTTGATTTAATTGAGTTGGCTAGGAAGTATTGATGTTAAGTTTGATGAAGAGGATAGATGTAAAAATGTTACTTTGTTCTTTTCCTGAATCATGGAAAAATTTAATTGTTGCTATCAATGGTACTATAGAAGCTAAGATGAATGCCCTTTTTGCTACTTTTCTCAATAAATAAATGAGGAGGAAATCCATGGACTAGGGTTTCAAGGATGCACTACATATTCAAGGAAAGCCTAAAGAAAAAGGTAGTATAAAAGAGGAATGAAAAAAATCTCTAAGGATGGTCTAAAACCCCTAGAAAGTGTAAAGTGAAATGTTGAAACCATGGGAAATTGGGCCATTTGAAGAAAAAATATAAAAATGATAAGAAAACATCGATGATTTCTCTACTAACAAATCCTCTCATAATGACGATACAATTGATACATTGTTTATTTCTACTAAAATTGCCAGTGATGACTCATGGATTATTGATTCAAGTGCCTCCTACCTCGTGACTCCTCAAAAGGAGTAGCTTTCTCATTATAGATCATGTGATGGTGGAGAGGTGTTCCTAGGTAACAATAGTACTCTCAAGATTGTTGGTCAAGGAAAGGTAAAATTAGTTTTTAGTGAGGGTTTACACATTTTAGGGCTTGTACAAAACTTGATTTCTATTTATAAGATGAATGATGTTGGTGTGCATGTCACTTTTGACAAGAGTGGTTGTAGGTTGTAGCCTAGACAAAATTTGGTGCTAGCTAAAGGCACTCAATGTAGAACCTTGTTTAAGTTGGAGACATCTACATATTGCAACTTTACCAATGTGATTAAATTTTTTATAAATTCATGTATGTTGTGGCACTAAACAATTGACCACATTGGGGAAAAAGGTTTTTGGACCATGAATAATAAAAATATGGTGGAAAGTTTTTTAGATTATTCTGTTGACTTTGATTTTTGTGAGCACTGTGTTTTACAAACACAATAGAGTTAACTTTTTTCTAGAAGTATTATAGCCAAGAGATGTGTATAAGTTATTCATTTAGATGTTTTTGGTCCTTTGGATGTTCATTATATTGGAAAATATCATTATTATGTTTTATTTATTGATGACTATTCAACGTTCATCTAGGTTTACTTTCTAAAACATAAATATAAAGTTTTCTCTAATTTTAAAGATTCTAAAGCACTTGTTGAGAAGCAGTTTGTTATGAATTTTTCCCCAAAATGAAAAACAAAGTTATTTCATGAATAACCCTTTAAAATTATAAGGGGATAAAGGTTATTCAACCCTTTATTTAGAAAGGGAGATAGAAAATAAAGAGTTATTATGATCTTTTAGTTAAAAGGGGGAATAATCATGAATATTTCAAAAGACCCCTTTTAAAAGGGAGGAATTATTATATTTATTAAAGATAACCTTTGTGAAAGGGTGTGATGGTTTAGAAACCACCCCTTAAAAGGTTATATAAAGCGTTCATAGGAGACTTGGAATGGGCATGGAAATCACTCGAGGAATAAGAAGGTAGTCTAGTGGGCTATGGACATTGGAGAAGGGGCACACAGATTGTGTCTAACTCAGGGTACAAAGTACATTCAAGATTGTCCTGGCCAAGGCTTGTGTTAAGCACTTGTATTACAAATTTTCTCTATTGAGCATGCCTTTGGATCACTTGTGTTGACCATGTCATGCTATGTTCTAAATATGAATTATTCCTCCTGTAGTCTTTTATAGCTATGAGGGCAAACACAATTGAAATCTTCCTAGGGTGAGGGTGGTCGATCCTATAGTCAGTGTATAATGTCAATTCCTATATTTGATAATATGGTTTACCTGACTGTGTAACCTGACTATTTAATCCAACTATGACTACATGATCAACAAATTCAACTCATTCAACTTGCCTATAAAAGGAGGATCGACTAATTCAATGAAACCTTATTGTAAATTCAAAATTGAATGCTCCTGTATTCTCTATTTTCAATATTACTTTGCTCTCTACAACTTGATTCCACTAAAAAGAGTGTTCAACATGAGTTTCCTAAAAGGAAATCATGCCTAAAATAAAGAGGGGTACCCGACCCTATCAATTCTATGAACTCCCAATTGAGTTCAAAGATAGAAAATCATATGCCTTGGTGCTAAGGCAAGCAAAAGCTCTATATTTCCTTAGGAATATCAAGATAGTGAGGAAAGGGAAGTACTCTAACCCTACCCAAGTATTTGATGTAGCAAATATAATTGATCTTGTGTTGTCAAAGCCCACAAAGAATCTATGAGGGAGTGCATTTGTGGGTGATTGAGCAACTCCAATTGGTGGAAAACTAAACTTTTAGAATCAAGGTTTGGAGTTCCACTCTAGCCCAATATATGGTTCCCTAGGTTCACCCATGCCTTGAGTTAATCTTTCTTAGACTGCTATGACTCAAAGACAAGGCTCATCCATGTAAGGAAGCTAAGGAAGCGGAACAAATTCCTACACTAATCTTGAGGGGAGAGATATGCAAAAATTTTAGATCTTTACAACATTTACAGAAATAAACATAAATAGAAATCATACCACAACATAATAATTACATGGGGAAGCCCTTTCAAGAGAAAAACCCCACACTCCAAAGCCACCCAATATACTATTCAAGAATCAAGAAGATTACAATATACTTGCAGAGTAAGCTTTCACATGAGTATAACCAACCAGAGATCTAGAGGCAACTCAACATCTATAAGACTCTTACACACAACCTCCATTTGAAGCTCCTAATATATAGGAGATACAATATAGTAAACCGTCAACAGCAATTACAAAACCATGAGCCAAAACCACCCAAAATTGGCGCCCAAATTATCTCTAATCAAAGATGCCTTGTGATGTGTCAAATCACACACCAACATGTGTAACTCTACCCTTTACAACTCTTTTAAGTGTCCAACATGTTTTCACATTTCTCAAAACAAGAGGCCCAACTTTTAGGGCATTTAGGAACCTCTAAGTGCCTCAAATTTGAGTTGGAAACTTTTCTGGGAGTTTCAAAAAATGAAAACTTTAATATCTTGCAATGTAGGTATGATCTTAAGTCAAAACTCATCAAAGATGTTTACTTGGAACTTCCACACCTTTGGGGAAAATTTTGGGTCCATCCATGCTCAAATGTAGAGTTACTAAAAATATTAAGCCCTGCCATTTTAACCCCTTTATGGAAACTTTGAAAGGTCTAAACCATTCTTCATAATAAAGGGTATTCAAAAAGACCAAAATTGGGAGGCATAGAAGCCTTTTGTAGTTGCAAGGTTAAGACACCTTTCCTAATATTCTCCCACTCATCAAACACCTTGCAAGATCAAAGGGAGTATCAACACCATGATTTAATTTCTAGGGGTCGAGAGGCCCATAGACTCTGAACACCATCTGAACTTCTCTGTGCTCACATGCTTAGTTAATGAATCTACAACATTCATCAAAGTCTTTACCTTAACTAACTTCACCCTGCCATGCTTGACCATATCTCTAACAGAATGATATTGTACATCAATATGCTTGGTCCTGGCATGAAATGTTGGATTCTTAGCTAGGTAGATCGCACTCTGAGTGTCATAATAAACTATCACTACACCTTGTTTTATTCTGATATCTAAACACAATCTCTTAAGCTAAATGACTTCTTTACAAACATGAGTAGCTACCATATACTCAGCTTCCGTAATGGACAAAGCAACGACAACCTGTCGCTTACTCATCCAACTAATTGCACCACCAAATAAAGTAAACACATAAGCACTAGTGGATCGTCTACTATAAACATCACCTGCCCAATCTGAATCCACATAACCATGAATATCAATGGAATGCATGTCTCCTATCAAATTACCATGATAACACAAGGAATACTCTGAGGTACCCCGTAAATATCTAAAGACTCTTTTAACTACATCCCAATGAACTTTACCAGGACTAGACATATATCTAGAAAGAACTCCCACTGCTTGGGCAATGTCTAGTCTAGTACAGACCATAGCATACATCAAACTTCCAATTGCACTCTGGTAATACACTCTTCTCTGTCTTCCATCTTTGATGGGGATGTTGGACATTGTGAAACAAATAACTTCATTCCAACTATAAAAGGAACACATAATGGTCTACAATCTTGCATGTTAAACCTCTGTAAAACTGAATTGACATACTTACTTTGGCTAAGCTATAGTTTTCTATTCAATCTATCTCTTCTTATTTCCATCCCAAGAATGTGTTTAGCTGCACCAAGATCTTTCATTTCAAATTTAGCTGCAAGTTGAGACTTTAGTTTTGAAATCATTCCTTTCTCTTTACCAATAAATAACATATCATCAACATATAATGCAATAAATAGGAAATGATCACCATCAGATTTATAATAAACATAGTGATCAGATTTAGAACACTCAAATCCCAAAACACATATGTATCAAATTTTTGGTACCACATCCTAGGACTTTGTTTGAGGCCATACAAAGATTTCTTCAATTTACAAACCAAATTACTTTTACCTTTCACCATGTAGTGTTCTAGCTGTGTCATATAAATATCCTCCTCTAGATCACCATGAAGGAATTTTGTTTTCACATCCATTTGGTCAACCTCTAGATCATAAGCAACAACAATAGAAAGCCATAACATAGCCTTCTCTGCAGGCAATTTTGATTTAGAAGAAATAACAACCTTAGGTACCCAGAAGCCATGACCATCCACTGAAAATGAAACCCTCTCCTTTTCCAATGAAGTAGTCATAGATTTTCTTTTCGCAGAAGTACTATTGCACTCAACAGTGCATGCATCAAGCTTATACAATGTGACAAATCTGACACGTCTAGCAATCACCATAGAAACTCTTACCATCTTGCATCCTATATTAGAAAAGACTACTTGCACATCCGCATCTATTAGTTTCTTCACAGATAATAAATTTCATGCTAATCTAGGGATATGCAACACACCATTAATCCTTTTTATTCTACCATAAGGAAATCTAATTTTACCTTTACCACGACCAACAATATTTAAATGAGAATCATCACCCAAGTACACCTTACCTCCATCAACCTCTTCATATTCAGAAAACCAATCTCTATTAGGGGTCATATGGAAAGATGCACTGAGTCAATGAACCATGCATCATTACCTACATGAGTGGCCAAAACTGTAATGAACACATCTCCATCTTCCTTCTCGGACTCAGAATCATAATCAAATTTCTTCTTTTTCTTCTTCTTTTCTTCTTTACACTCCTTACGGAAGTGTCCAAGCTTACCACAATTCCAGCAAATAACTTTGAACTTTCTAAGAGATTTGGATCTCCCCTTGGACTTGGATTTGTCATGCTTCTCTCTCTTCTTGACTTTTTCTTTGGGTCTTCCACGAACACTTAGGGCTTCTTTGGCACTAATGGATACCTTCCTCCTCATTTCTTCAGAAAACAAAGAACCCACAACATCTTCAACTTTCAAGACAACAGAAGTACTCCCAATCACCATAACAAAAGAATCCCACGAATCAGACAAAGAACAAAGCAGGATCTAACATCTCTCCTCCTCATCCATTTTTACACCAACTAATGCCAATTGAGCCACCAACATACTTAATGCTTCTAGGTGGTCTACAATTCATCAACCCTCTTCCATTCTCAAGGAATACAGTTTCTTCCTGAAGAAAATCTTGTTCACTAAAGATTTGGCTTGATATATCACACCGAGTGTCTTCCATAGTTTCTTTGCAGAGGGCTCTTCATGGACATTGATTAAAACGGAGTCTTTCAGGCACAATTTGATTAGACCCTTGGCTTTATGGTCCATAACATCATATTCAACTGCCAAAGTAGCATCTGTGGGCCTTGAAACATTCTCATCAATAGCATTCCACAGATCTCGATCAATTAACAAATCCTCCATCTTTAGCTTCCACATCTCTAAATTGTTATCAGAAAATTTTTCTACCTCTATTCTCCCTAATGTGCTCACCATCTGAAAATTCTTGCAACAGGATCACAAAGTGTCTTCTGCACAAGCTCCCACTCAAAACTGGATTAGTTTTAAAAAACTCAACAACCCACAACTGAAACCAAAGGTGATCAAACTCTGATACCACTTATAAGGAAGCTAACGTAGCATAACAACTTCCTACACTAATCTTGAGGGGTATGTAGAAATTTTAGATTTTTACAACATTTACAGAAATAAACACAAATAGAAATCATACCACAACACAGTAATTACATGGGGCAACCCTTTTGGGAGAAAAACCCCACACTCCAAAGCCGCCCAATATATTATTCAAGAATCAAGAAGATTACAATATACTTGCAGAGAAAGCTTCCACAGGAGTATAACCAACCAAAGATCCAGAGGTAACTCAACATCTATAAGACTCTTACGCACAACCTCCATCTCAAGCTCCTGATATATAGGAGATACAATATAGTAAACCGTCAACGATAATTACAAAACCATGAGCCAAAGCCACCCAAAAGTGGCACCCAAATTATCTCCAATCAAAGATGACTTGTGATGTGCTAAAATCACACACCAACATGTGTAACTCTCCTATTTACAACTCTTTTAAGTGTCCAACATGTTTTCACATTTCTCAAAACAAGAGGCCCAACTTCTGGAGGCCATAACTTTTGATCTGGGTGTCCTATTGATGAATTGTTTGATATGTTGGAAAGCTCATGAAGAGATCTATCATGCTATTGACTACTTCATTGGTTACGATAACTTTCATGGCATTTAGGGACCTCTAACTGCCTCAAACCCAAGTTTAAAACTTTTCTCAGAGTTTCAAAAAATGGAAACTTTAATATCTTGCAATCCAGGTATGATCTTGAGTCGAAACTCACCCAAGATGTTTACTTGGCGATTTTGCACCTTTTGAGAAAATTTTGGGTCCATCTGTGCTCAAATGTAGAGTTACTAAAAATAGTAAGCCCTACCATTTTTAGCTCCTTTTAGAAACTTTGAAAGTTCTAAACCTTTCTTTAAGATAAAAGGTATATGAAAAGACCAAAAATGGGAAGAATAGAAACATTTTGTAGTTGCAAGGTTGAGACACCTTTCCTAACAATCCATGGAAAAACTATGTAGGTAGTGATTAGCATTGATTGTATAAAAAAATGCTACAGTGTCACATACCGACCTTTTTTGACTCAGTTATAATTTGAACTATTGGTTATCATTTTGATTGTTTCACTGTTTGGTAAATTGCTTATGCACAAAAGGTAAATTGCCGTGATTGTTAAGAATGCATAAATTTGAGAAAAAATATTATGATGGATTAAAATGTTTATGGATAAGGGTCTATGTTTCTTGCATCGGCTATGTTATTTGGGACTAACCTATTGATGAGAGTTGGAGTGTGACTGAGTGCAGGATCGCGCTGAAGACGAGAACATGGCTGAGGTAGAAATGCCTTAGCCATCGAAAAGAATTGTTAGGATGGAACCTTGATACCTACACACACATACATAGTTCATATTTCCTCATGTCATTTTGCATTCTGTTTGATTTCATTTGAATTTCTGTAGTGTAGTCCTATTGAGCTCATGTCATAGAATGGTTGCGTGATTGGAGTAGGTTGAGTAAATAGTTATGTAATTTCTCTTGCTTTGGAACATCTGGTGGAATTGTAAAATAATGTTGTGTATTCATGCATACTTCTTTTCAATTTTTTTTGTTTTAAAATAAAACATTATTGTTGGATTCTACTAAGAATAGTAATAATTGGAGAAAGTGTTTAATAATATAATAACTCTATTTGATATATTTATATACATATACATGTGATATTCTTGCAAAAGCTATATATATAGTTAAAAATTAATAAACATATATTCATACAAATTAAATTAATAAATATTTATATTTGTCCTAGCTTTGATAATTTAGTTAAAACCAGAAGTAAATAAAGCTTTTATATTCATAAATATATATTATGCATGATTTCAAGATATTGTTTTTTTAAAAATAAACCTAATTATATAAATATAATTTCGCATGCATGGTTTAAGAAGGAGATGAACTGAAGTGCACTCTCCCATGCATTTTAGAGTCATCTAAAATTAAAAAGATAAAAAAACCTCTGTTCTAAATTTAATTACGCCAATTTTAGCGTGAGAAGGAGATAGAAACAAAGGGAGCAAGCATAGAGGGATACGTAGAAAAAGGAAAAGGAGCATCCAGTAAACATGTGCATAGGACAAGAGAGAGTGAAGAGAAGAAAGAATAGGATAGTGCAAGGCATCAGGAGGTCACCAGGCAAGGACAATCTGGTACTTTTTTTACCGGTTATATTTGCTTGTAATTTATATGAAATCAGCCTCTGTGTGACATGAACATCCTTTGTTATATTGTATATTTTTATTCCCTATGTTGCTAAAACATTCAATTAGTGAGATAGGCATCCATCTTTAAATCAACCTAAACATTTACTCTCCAAACCTAGGCCTACAGTAGATTGGCCTTTTTTTCTTTTCTTTTCGGCCTTCATCATGTTCTAATGCCTTAAATCTTCTTTTATTAGCCTTTGGCTTTGTCTTTAGAAACAATCAACCTCTTTCCATGAATTTTAGCCTGATTCTATTATGATTGGCCTATATGCCTTGTTGGGCGGCTAGTTTACTATATGAAATAGCTTTTTAGACTTTTCCATCAACCTGATTTTTATTTCTTGCTCTAAAATCTATGTTTTGATCTCCCTGTGCATGGAAACACTACAATCAGCATATTTAGAAGACACTTTCTTCTTCACTTTAGTGTGGGCCTCTAAGACTTTTCCATCAATATGTATGAAGTTTCTAGTGGTCTCTTTAGAATAAAAATTGGCCAGTGTATAATTAAAACTTTCAGTTGAATTGTAATCAGGCCTTATGTTCTTGATCACCCAATTTTAAATCTCCTTTGATTCCTTATTTCTAAATTCATTCTTTCAACTTGTAATCGGCCTCACTTTTGTTTGAAATGCCTGTTTTTGGTTACTAAACTTTGTTCTAGTTTTCAATGGTCTCTTTATAGATGTTGTCACCTTCATTTATTCTGTTGTCTTATCCATTGATTTCGGTCTTTTCTATGATGTTTTCGGCCTATTAAATATGTAAGTATGAGCCTCCTAATGACCTAGCTACATTATAACAACCTTTTAACTTTGTTGTCAGCCTGATAGTCATGATTTTTGGCTGGTTCAAATTTGACAGTCGGCCTTTGGTTGGTTACAACGGTCTGTTTATTTAATAAGGGTTTGTATATTCTTTATCTTATTCTACTCAAGCTTACTGAAATGTTGTTTTTATAATATATATATATATATATATATATATATATATATATATATATATATATATATATATATATATATATGAATGTATATACAGATAGGAAGATATATACAAATTTTTTATGTTTTAATTTCAATTTTACGAACTTAAAGCTGATGTTTAGCTAGGTTGTCTTCAAGAATTTACCTCATGTAGTATATATTCGATCTTTAAACTTTTGAATAAATGTTGTAGCTCATTATGATACTCTGTGCAAGAGATAAGAGAGGAACTCATCTAAAAATGGATATATAAGTATACTTAAACATTTAAATAAGATCCTTTATAGACACTTCAGTCAACCGTCATTATAGATTGGTATTTTCTTACCCTGATGATAAAAAGATGAAATAGTAGAGAATTATGCGTATGGATGGAACCCCAAATTACGTTAGACAAATGCATGGAAATTATTATAAGATGTATAATATATAACATCATTATGGAGATTAAGAAGTGTATTTGACATAAATTTTGCAAGAAACTGACTTTTTTATGTTTATAGTACTACATGTATTATTATGTTTTTGTTTTGCAAAGAGAATAGTTTTTTTTTCTTGTGTATGTTGGGTTACTTTCGGGCTAGGATGCCGAATGTGGGTAAACAGAGAAGGCTTTTCCTCTTTTCAAGATTTGACCATAACTTTTTATAAGTGCTTGGGCCAAGCCATGTTCAATGAAATAGATGAAAGATTGTTTAGCAAAACTTTATTTATATGTTTCTCTGCCACATCCTATTGTGAGATATTGCACATCATTGTTAGATTTGCATTTAGACATCAGGTTGCATCAAGTGTTCCATCCTGCCAGGTGTTTCCAAGTTTCCAGGCGTTTCATGCAGGGTTGGGTATCTTTCATGTCATGAAGGATTCTGGGGAAGTGTAATTGCTTCGTGGTTGGGCAGAAAAGCACCTAGGCCATGTTCTTGTCTCTTAGCTTACAGAAGACCATGTGGGTTAGTGGTGGCCAATGATAGTGTTTCAACTTATCATTCATACTTGTATTGAATTTGATTATTGTACCTTGTTAGTCTTGAGATGACTTATGGCATGCAAGCCTAGGATGGGCATTGTATATTCTTTTATAGTGCTAACACCTAGTTATGGTATGTGGATTTGTAATATGTAATGACATTATTGTTTATATATATAGAAGATCTATCTTTTTACTTGAGTTGATGTAATTAAGTGGATTATTTACTTCAGTAATTATTGTTTTGGAATGTGTACTTTACATACAATTGCCATATATGACAAGAACCTTCCATTGTAATTATAATAATTTGAAAAAGACCTAGGATACTAGGAATAACTAGCTTAGTTTTCTCAATAAGGAGCTTAATTTGGATAGAGGGAATGTGGAGTTACCTTCACTCCCCATTTCTATAGCCCAGCTTTAGCCAAATATGCGGGATGCATGTTCCATGCTTGCCTTTATCTTCAAATTGGATGATGGTCCAAGAGTGTACAAGATTCCAGTTGGGAGCTCTCCACAAATTAAAGACCATCACTTAAGATTAGGTCTTTCTTTTTGATTTTATAGAGGTCATAACTGACACCATGCACTATCAATTAAGCCATTTTAGCACCCAACAGGGTTCAAGTATTCCTCTTTATTTGTACACTTGATTTTATATCAGAATGCCTAGTTCTTCTAGGCATTCATGTATTTAGACATTACAGAAGATTATGTTGATCTTGAAAGAGTCATTTTGATGTTTGCTTGGACATATATGGTCCCTCAAACCTTAGATTACTATGGGTTCATGGAAAATGTCTATGCCTCCACCCTTGTAGATCTAAATTATGGTGATGTCACTTGGATAAGCCAGAGACAATAGGGGATAATTATGAATAGCAAGGCGCCTTGTGATTGGTATTTTAGACAACACTATACAATGATCAAGTTGTATGGGTTCAAAGAGGAAGCCTTCCAACTTCCAAAATATTTCACAAATAGAGTTCTAGCAATTGAATTTTCTCATCAAGTGGATGCCATTGAATCTAAATATGACATAGGGAGGAAGAAGAGGGTGTTATATGACATCCTCTTCTCTTTCAAGGGGATAATGGTCAATAAAAGAGGATGAGAGTTCCTTCTCGCATTAAAATTGGTAGATTTAGGGTTGCAGCTCATTGATGACTACTCAATTTATCATCTAGATGGCTTCATGGCAAACTAGGTGAAGAATTTGAAGGTTAAATATGGGTTTGTCCATCAAATCTAAACTAGCATAGAGGTGAGAAGATTCCCAACCAATGATTCCTCAGACTCCTATGTGGAGATTTATGAGCTCGCTGCAAAGCCTCTTCTTGGGAATCTTTTTACACTATGGTGCACATATATAAACCCATAAAAATCATGACACACAACCTTTGTAAAACATTAAAAGATCAAGGTTTGATTGAGGATAAGATCTAAGCATATTGGAAGTATAGGTAAGAGGTGATTTAATCAGAACAAGCATATGACCAAGTCTCTATTAATAAAACTTAGGAAAAACTATGGGATGAAGAATATGACTCCACAACCTCCAATTATGACATGAGTAACATCTAAAAGGGAGTACTTTAGGGGTGCAAGAAGAAGAAGAAGGATAGGAAGTTCAAAACTCACCGCTTATCAAAACTAGCAATGGTTTGGAAGAGAAAATTCCTCCTCCCCAAGCACCTAGCTACCCCCCATGGATAACACCACTTCATCCCATGCAAGGTCAAGATTCACATGATCCCCCCATTTGGATCATCAAGCCACCCAAATAACTCCCCAAAGGGAAATGGGGATATTTCAAAAGCTATTCAGATAGCCCCACCCATCTACTCCCAAAATTATAGAAGCACAAGTTGTGACTACAGTAGAACATACAGTAATAATTGCGCAGTCACCTAAGTCAAGGCTATGAGAAAACTTCATTTGTTGAACATAATATAACATAGAAAATTGCATACCCTTGCAATTTCACACTATATTTTGGGCTTGCTTTAGTGTCCATTCCATTAGCATGTTTTAGGGATCATTTTAGCCTAGACTTAGCCTTTTTCTCACTAGATTGCCAAATTTACTTATCAGATTCTAATTCTTCTCATTGTCCTGGGATCACATGCTAAATTTTGAGTGGTTTCTCTAGGACACTAGTGTGACACATGAACATTCACACAATGCACTGGTGTCCCACAAGTTTCCAAAAATTTAAAACATTACTTCCTGCTCAACTTCCTATTACCACTTGTTGTAACACATGTTTGTCAAAAATGCCTTTAGCATCTGAATCCAACTTTTGAGCTTCCAAGAAACCCTTTTGAAAACATATATTTGATTATATTCTTCTCCAACAACATGAAATCTATCTTTGGATCTCTTCTCTCTACTATTATTGGTTGCACACTCTATTGTTGAGACTTGTTGAGGCTACATACTACAGGATTTTCATTGACAACTCCAAAGAGCTCACCTCTTTCCTTCCACATCATGTGCTAGTAATATTGTTCTTTCTTTATTTTGAGTAATATTGTTGCACTCTTTCTATTGCACTTCTATTCTCGATTGGCAAATCTCTTAGTGTCCATCACCACCCTTTTATCTTATCACACACACTAGGGTATTCTTCCCTATAGACCAAGGATTAATAATAGATTTATTTTATTTTCATTGCTCTTAATTCCTAGATGCATGTAAGATAGGAGCACACACTATTGTTCAATATATTTATCATTGGCTATCTATGGAAGATGAAATACAAACATAGGGGTTTGACCACTCTTGGCAAGCTCCCAAATAGCCCTGAACATTTTTCTTGTCCCTAGCTATAGGTATTTTGGAAGACATTCAAATGCATGGAGGTTTGTTGACATCTTCCCCTTTTCTCAGCATTCCTATAGATCTTATCATTTCCTTTCATTTTTGTATCATCTCTTGCACCTAGAATATTTCTCTTGTTTTCCTTGTTTCGTGATTGTGTAGGTGAGTTCAAAATCTGGTGAAAATTTTGTATTTTACATCTTTCTAGGATGAAAACACATTATTTGGACTACATCACATTGTGTAGACGTCCATGTGCCACACCGACATCTAAGACAATGACTTCTAGATTTTGAATCTAGGTTCCTTTCTTTCCATTATTTACAATTCTAAATTTAGTTTGTTAATTTTGCATTTTAGTTTCTTGTAAATTAGCATTTTCCAACCCAACTCATATGTAATGTAATGTGAAAGTTAGCAATATCTTAATTTCTTCATTACACATAAACGATCAATATGCATTCATCATAAACCAAGCACTTGACCACCCTCATTATTTCTTCTTTCTACTTGACTAGAAGTAGCATGTTGGATAAAAATTTAAATAAGCCACTTCATAATTTACTCAATTGTGGATATCCATCTCCGTATAATTAGTTCCTACCACTTCCTTAATTGCAACTTCTACCAATCTAAATTAAATTATGAAAATTTTATTCAATACCACCTTCATAATTGGGCCTTTGAATGTCATTTCATTCTAAGCAAAGATAGAAGAAAAGGAGCTCCATTATACTTTGTAGGCAAGGAGTTGTCGATAGACCTAGCAATGAGACAAATAGATAGAATATTTAGGAAAGAGAAATCCCTAATACAAATAGATTTATTGTCTTTCTACCTAATCAAGTTCCCACACTTAACTTAGGTGATGTCCTTGCTAGCTACTAATTTTGGATTAATGAGAGATCGATCCATTCACAGGAATTCACACCTAACAATGAGTAGACATGGTATTAGAGACATGTCAATTACAATGAATCTTTATCTAAAGAATTTTACATTCCTTCCACTATATCTTCATGATAATAATTATCGATTATAATCTCTTCATCATGATTTGTTCCTTGGTTAGCAAAATAATTAACTATACTAGTCACTTCTCTATAGCAATGTTGAATTGAGTGAATATTAGCTTGATCAAGAAGAGGCCAAGCTTGTAATAGTATGTTGTTGATTTTTTTAATTTAGGTATGATCTCTTCTATAAAGCATTAATATCAATCATTGAATACCCTTATAAGAAAGCAATTAATATTTTTGGAGGATAGCAATTGAAGACATAAAATCACCACTTTAGCTTTAGCTTCATTATTGGTGTCATTTGGGTTTTTTATAAGTAGTGATGAAAGAGACTGGACTCTCTCTTATGATGCAACTAGCCCCAAATTTCCCAATATTTCCATGAGAGACCCCATCAAAATTGAGTTTGATAATGTTAAATCCTAAGGAGGGATCCATCTTATTTGATTTCCTGATATTTTATTAGTTTTATCCTAGAGATCCCATTAATGGGGAATTATCAACATATTCCACATCTTTGTTAAATTAGAATCCCAATAAGAGACCTTTATAGCTTTGGCAATTTCCCTTTTTGCACTTGTATTTACCAATTTAGAAATTATAATTTCTAATCTTTTTAATACTGCTTCTATTAAAAAGATTTGTCTTAAAATATTCTTCTATTTATTTCCTTCTAGAGGTACCATATTAACAAGGAAGGCCTAACAATCAAAATGCTAGAGAAAATCAATTTTGAATAAAGCACTAGCCATGCCCAAAAGAGCTTGAGGATTGCCTAAGGGAGGACTCGAAACCACCTAAACCATTTGCCTCAAAGGGGCAATGGATGAGAAGGTTAGTAGTTGTTTCTTCCACTTCATGGTAAAGGCCGCATCTATTGGGGCCTTGAATCTTGTATTTCTTAAGACTATCTCAAGTTAAGATATTTTCATGAGTTATTGTCTAAGAAAAATCCCTCACCCTTTGTAGACAATATTTATTCTAAATATTGGAAGATGGCCAAACTAGAGCATTCTAAATATAAGACAATAGAAGGTATCCCAATTTTGTCGACTAGGATCTAGTTTTAGAGCTCATCTATTCTAGTTAATTATTTCTCTTAGAGAAGCAAATATTTCTAGCCTGAAATAAAAATAAAATGAGCTCCTTTGCCTCCACATTGATTAGAATACAAGAAAATTCCTTCCAAACTACCATTGGTAGGCCTAAATGAGACTTTGGTATCTAATAATTATGGACTTTATTCCCTTGATTTTGTGTAAGAAAGGCTCTAGTGTCTTGTAGTTCAAAAATATCCACCAAAGGAGGAAAACCCCCCAAGAGTCCTTCTAGAAGAATGCTAATTCTCCATTTCTTATTTCCCATGTCAAATTATTTCAAATTACACAAGTTTATATTCCATCATAAAGTTCTAAATGTGGGAGTTAAAATGTGATTTTCATCATCAAAGTCCATATATTTTTTCCTAGTTAGCTTGCACCACTATATGTTGGGATGAGAAAACTCCCCAAACTAGCTTTGCCCCAAGGGATAAATTCTAATTTTCCAAACTCTTTATCCTTACCCTACCATAGTATTTCTAAGAACAATATTTGTTCTAAGCTACCAATGAATGTTTTTTATCCTCAGGCCCTTGCCAAAAGATATTCTTCATAATCTTCTACAAATTTCTCATAATTCTAGCTAAAATTTTGAGAGAAGATATTAAGAAAATTAGTCAGGAAAATAAAATAGATTTTACCATCTATATATGCCTAACAAGAGACAACTAGTTCCATTTCCAAGAAACTAACCTCTTTTGAAAAGTCTCCACCCAACTCTTTAGAGAAGAGATCTACCAACATCTAGAAATAGAGGGACATCTAGGTATTTGCTCAATAGAGGACTAATGTAAAAACCCATAACTCAAGAAATACTACCCTCTATCAAAGGAGAATTTTTTTTTTTTTATGAATTATTATCATTTATGAGGTGAATGGGGTTATTCCCTAACTGGTTTCCCTTTTAGCTCCTTTTCACACCTAGTTAATTAAGTTTACTTAGGGAATTTAGTTTTTGTGTCTCAAGTCATTTTATTATGACACTTGTCATAATCACATGTTGTACTATGTCTCACCCTTTCATATATATACAAAGATCCTTTGTGTCCAATTCATTCCATTGTATTGTATATTATTGCAGTACTATTGGCATTATAGCATTTTCATTACTTCTCTCTTGTGTGGAAGGTTATTTTGGTGTTGCAAATGATTATCACTCATGTGATTCCTTTTGGTGACTTTAACATGGTATAAAACCTCTAGATGTGCAAGACCCTTCTCTTTTTGGGATATTTTTGCCAAGTTTTTTCACCTGGTGTATCCTAGCTAAAATCTAGGAAGAGCAAATGCAAAAACCCATAACTCAAGCAATGTTACCCTCTATTATTGAGTCTTATTGATATAGGTTTGATGGTTTTGAGTCTTCTTCAGAATCATTCGTCATTGAACATGTTGATTCTTTGAGAAGGCTTTGACACAAATGGTATGGTAATCAAAATTATAGGTATCTTTAGTGGTTGAATATAGAGGATATGGTGATTTGATGTAGGAGCATCCCTAGTTCAAGATAAATCTTACATCAACCAAAAATATTTGCATTTCTTTTTCTTTTATTTCATTTTTCTAGTTCAGTACAGTTCAGTTCAGTCAGTAGCAGTTTTTGTATTTTGGTCTGCATTCTGCTGCAGTTTCATTTCATACCTTGCGGAGCTAAACATAGCATCTACATACTATCATCTACATCATATCCAAAATTCAAATCATTTGGACTTGTCTGCTAGAAGATATCGCTATCAGAAGATCACCTATTTTCATATAGCAGAGCACCCAGACAGACACATGAAGGAGAAGGTTCCTAGAGCACTTCCCTAACTTGTGGAGCTAAATGAAACATCACTCAAGATAGTTTGGGACCTGGCTGACCTCCCTTGATATCTACATAAAGTTCCCATCAATTGTGGAGGATTCCTAGATGTTTAAGGCCGACCTAATTGCTGCTACATGTTACACCTCTTTCATTGGAGTTTGTAATCTGTCTTGGTTGACCTGAAGGACTCCTTGAGCTTAGAGATGATATATAATCATGTATTAGATGTATAGGAAAGTAGTTAGTTCAATGATATAGTTTAGATAGATAGAATTTCTTTTGTAAGGCACTTCAAAGCCATATCTTGCATATATGTTGTACTGGAGAATCAGACCTGTGAGCCTAGTTTTGTAAGCCTGCATGTTGCTGTTATAGAAGTCTTTGAATCTATGATATACTGAGTATTTGAATCACTCATATCCTTCTATTTTTGTGTTATTTCTATTGTGTTTACTCTTGCTACACGGTCTGGACAGTTCACTCTGTGGACCCTCCGACCATGACTGCACCAATTGGTATCAGAGCAAAGTTTTGAATCCTTTGGGAGTGAAGCTTGTGAAGGCATTCTCTAAGATCTTTCTATGAAAAGATCACCGAACCTGAGGTAGACTACCTGTGTTGTCAACTGATCACTGATTGTGAGGCAGTTGTCACCTTGTAGTCTGATTGCCAAATTTGAGGCAGTTACACTTGATCCTAGGAAGAGATGCTGCCAAGGAGAATACATATTGTAGGCAATATGGCTGGAAGAATGGATGAGATGATGGAAATGATGATAACAATGAGAATTAGATTGGATGCTATTGAAGAAGATAGGAGAAAAGGACTAAGCCCTAGACTTGATATTGAAAGTGATGATGAATAATTTCAATATGTAGATCAGACTGAAGAAACCCTAGAAGAAGAAGAAGAATCAGATCAAGTGAAGATGTTGAAAGCTATTTCAAAGATTAGAAAAAGACCCAGAGTGGAAGTGCCAAATTATACTAGAAATTTGAAATTGGAGGAGTTGATTGACTAGATAAATGACTTAGAGGAATACTTTGAATATGAAGAAATTAAAGATCCAGAGAAGGTGAGATTTGCAAAGACTAAGTTGAAAGGACATGCTGCTATTTGGTGGAAAGATGTTCAGTTGGATAGAAATAGGAGAGGGAAAGAAAAGATCATAAAATGGAATAGGATGGTGACAAAATTGAAGAACCAATTTATACCTGCTGAATATGAGTTGGAACTGTTGAAGAGATTGCAAAACCTGAGACAAAAGGAGAAATTTGTGAAGGAATATACTGAAGAATTTCATAATATGATTATAAGGATAGGACATAGTGAAGCAAGCAAGGAGAAAGTGGCAAGATACATCAATGGATTGAGATTGAACATTCAAGAAGAACTAAGTCTAGTGAAGATGACAACAATTGAAGAAGCATATCAGTTTGCCTTGAAAGTTGAAGAAAGTTGAATAAGAAGCATGAGAAGAGATGGAGAGGTAGAGGAGGTAAATTTTAGAGAGTTAGAACATATTTTAGAGGAGAAAGATCATACCGGGAGTAGAACAGACAAAGTAAAGAAAGTAGCCCATACAAGAAGGAAGAAAGAGATAACAATGCATACCCAAGGAATGATAGAAGTTTCTACAATGGAGGTAATCATAATTCTTACCAGAGTGAAGGGTATATGAAAGATGAAAGAGGGTTTGAAAGGAGAACATTCAGAGGAACTTGTTTTAAGTGTGGAGGTGAAGGACATAGAGCATTTGAATGTCATCAAGGAAGTACAAGTAAGAAGACAGAGAATAGTGCAAGAACAAATTATGTAGAAGAACCTGTTGGATCACCTAATTTAGTTGGCAAACCTGTAGGATCCAAGTTCTAAGAACATAGTAAAACCAAAAATTTACCATAGAGTAAATCAACAAGGTAAAAATGAGATAGAGAAATTTTTTCTTTTATTCAACATATAATCAAGTAACTACAATTACAAGATTTCTCTTTACCAAATACAATAAACCATATTGTCTTTCTCAATTACAATGTTTACAAATGTAAAGCAATTACATATACAAATTTTGGAATAAATACTACTTTTGAATATCTGACATCTTTATCACAAGTCCTGGCATGTTTCCTTCTTGGAGAGAGAGTATCTTTCCAGTGATTTACCTCCATTCCAAGACTGGTGGTCTCCCACACATCTTCCACATAGGAAGTGGCCCTACCCTTCATGAGGGACATAGACCTTAGGTGACCAGTGGTAATTTTCCTTTCCCTAGTACATAGTGTTGTATCCTACGCAACTCTATCAACCATACAACCCTAGATACCCTCTAGCTAAGTATGATTTCTGATAGGTTGAGCAATCCAGATACAGTGAACCGACAATGCATGCAGAAAACAAATGCATTACTTTGGCCAAAGTTTTTAATATTAATAACATTCATAATGAATGTGGTCGTAGCGTTCACCCACCCCTACTTGACTTGGATACTATCGTATTCCCACAGTTTATTCTTACTAACTATGTTTACGTAAATAATGTAATCATCTTGTCATGATACTAGTTTTCTTGACTTAGATAAGTCTAAACAACATAGCCATTCATTTGGTTTATAATTGAATCTAGGCTCTTTATAACAACCCTTGAATATTATGATATTTCAATATACTTTCACATCTCATATCTATGAGACTATGGTTCATATTTGACCTTTGGTTTAACCCTACTAAGGTTAAGAATACTATAGTTCTTGTAAAGTTAATAACTTCTTATTTGAAAGGAATATGCATACCTTTCAATTTACCTCTATGTGATGTCATTAACCATCACTACATATATACTCATATATGATTTTATACATGGTTGATTCCATATAGACATAGTCTATTTCAACATATTGGTTTACTATAAAGCTATACTCATCAAGATTACTAGTATAGACATTAAGAAGGTCTTTTGACATTTATCCCATTTATCAAACTATCCCTAGTTCTTCTACCACTCAAAAGGTTATACCATAGTTACCTTAGACCACCAAGAATCTAAGTTCATTAGATAAGATATCATTTTGACAATGTATAGAAATTAAAACAAGAATGGTTTCAAAATGATAACGACACCACTTAATACTTTATCTCGTATTACTCTTGGTTGGTAAGTTTTCTATAACAAGTACTATTTACACTAATCTCGACGAGAGTTTAATACATATCTATCCTATGATAAAGTAATCGACTTATTTCAAAATGATTGCTCATTCAATAGAGCGACTGGTTTTCTTAAACACTAGAAAACTATAATAATCTCCATCTAAATAGTTTGTTTATTTCCCAAACAATAAATGGGTCTGCATATCGATTTAACGACAGAAGTATTATCGACCCAAAATGATAATGAAACAAATACCATTGCAAAATCTTGCATCAACCTTTTCAGGCTAAGTCGATGCTTCTCTGGTTATACTAAGATATACACATACACAACTGACTCAATCAATCGAGTTAAATCGATAGTATTCAAGGTGACACAGTCAGCCTATCTCCTTTGCACAATTTACACAATATACTAAAAGGATAACGAAACTGAATTAAACGATTGTCCAAGAAAAGCAATCATTTGAATTATCATTGTCTTATAAAGCATATCTTGCAGGAGTATTTACCTAACAATGATAGTTTATAGAGATGTATGGGTAGGTAGAAAACTTTTGTGTTCTTCCCAGATAGCCACGTTCTCCACTTTCTATCACTTCTTCCCTTACTGCCCACCACGAGTTCTTTTCTTTCTAATCACCAAGACTCAGCAAACAAAACATGTCTACAAAAGATACGCCATCAACTAGCTAAGTCGTGGATTTAAGAGTTCAAACAGACTCATAATGAGTCGTCCTATCCGTTCGCTCCCACTCTTAGCAGTTGAAAACTCATTTAATTCCAATGGTTTTGGCTTTACGGTTCGACTCCAAACGGTCACTAGAAATATGCAAACATCGACATATGTTGATGATGAAAGCATCATTTGAGGAGATCAACAATGGCAGTTGGGTTATCCACCACTCCTCTTCTAAGAGGCCACCAACTCATTAAACTAACTTTGAGGAATTAATGATCAGAAGAGGTGATTAGATCCATTAAGTAGTTATAATTAAGGCATTCCATATTATATGCCTACGGTTGCTCAAGAGTAAATATTAATAATTATCATGAGGTATTATCCTCATTCGATGCATATATATGTACTTATTTGATTATATCAAATATAGTTTACATAACATTATCTCCATTCGATAGTTATGGTTGATCAATAAGAATAATAATAATAAACAAAGGTTTATAGATAATGTGAACGGGTCAAGTTTACCTCCCCATCACAATCCTTCATTAAATCACGTCGACTCGACAAGATCGACATATGACGTTAAACGTCGACAATAAAAACACTAGGTGACTTATTAATAACAACATCATTTTATGACAATAACGTCGTAACTTTTACATTTAACGTAAATGGTCATAGTTCACACACAAATGATGTCATTTATATTACTAATGACTATGATGACACACTACGACTTACAAAGATTTGTGAGATATTGACTATCTGTCAATTGGGTTCAAAAGTAAACTGGCAAGACAAGACTTACCTCTTATGACAATCCTGCGGGGCGTTGATGCTCTGCTTTTACCCTCTGACATTCTAAATAGCTCGCCACAAACCTTGCAGCATCATTCTTCATTCCTTTCCAGAAATAAAGAGGTTTAACATCCGCTAGAAGTTTGGTCACTCCTGGATGTCCAAAATATGGTGCTGTATGAACTTCTTTCAATACTAGATTCCTCAATCCAACTGAATCAAAAACATAAATTCTACCTTTATACCTCAATAGTCCATCTGACTTAAACAAAAACCCATCACACCTTGGATCTCTAGGATTATCTTTCAGAACCTGCTTAACCTGCTCATAATACTCATCACCAGACAAATTTTGCAACACCAAATCTTTGAAATTTCCACGAATAGAAACAATAGAAGCTATATGTCTTCTACAAAACAAAGCATCAACTACTCTATTCTCCTTTCTATTGATGTAGTTAATCTCAAAGTCATAGTCAGTTATCAATTCTAACCATCTCCTTTGTCGAGCATTCAAATGTAGTTGAGAGAAAATATACTTGAGACTTTGATGGTTTGACTTAAGTACAAAAGTCTTCCCCAACAAATAGTGTCTCCACATCTACAAGGAATGAGTTACTATTGCCAATTCCAAATCATGCAGTGCATAATTTTTCTCATAGGATATCAATTTCCTTGACTCATATGCTATAACTCTTCCATCTTGCATAAGCACTCCTCCTAATCCTTCTCTCGAGGCATTTGCAATTACCTCAAATTTTCCTTCAGGGTCAGGAACTTTCAAAATTGGGGCTGAAGTTAACTTTTCTTTTAAGAGATCAAATGCATCCTGACATTTGTCTGTCCATTCAAATATCTTTCCTTTCCTCTATAGGGAAGTGATTGGACTAGCACTATTGGAGAAATTTAAAACAAACTTCCTATAATAGCCAGCCAGGCCCATGAAACTACGCACCTCATGCACATTTGTGGTTATAGGCCAATCCAGAATAGCTGTGATTTTTGCAGGATCAACAGATATTCCATTGGTAGAAATAATATGCCCTAGGTATTGGATCTCCTTCTGGAAGAATGTACACTTAGATAGTTTCCCATATAACTTATGTTCTCTTAACCGTTGCAGAACTATTTGCAAATGCCATTGATGTTCTTCTTCATTCTTAGAGTAAATGAGTATATCATCTAAAAAGACTAGAACAAACTTGTCCAAACAATATCTAAATACACTATTCATGAGATTCATGAATGCAACAGGTGCATTCGTCAAACCAAATGGCAACACTGTGAACTCATAGTGTCTATATCTGGTTTCATCCTTCAGTCTTAATTGATGATATCCTAATCGCAAATCAATCTTTGAAAACACAACAACTTCACACATCTGATAAAAAAGATCATCAATACGTGGCAAAGGATATTTGTTCTTTACCATTTCTTTATTAAGCATACGATAATCTATACACAATCGAAGGGTTCCATCCTTCTTAAAAAAATAACTAGAGCACCCCAAGGTGAAACACTAGGTCTGATCAAACCTTTTGCCAACAATTCTTGTAATTGTGCTTTCATATTCATTAACTCTGTAGTTGTCATACGGTAGAGTGCTTTTGATATAGGCTCAGATCCCGGTTTAATATCAATTGCAAAATTAAAAACCCTCTTGGGAGGCAATCCTGGAAGTTCTTCTTGAAACACAACCTGAAACTCCCAGAGAAAGGAATACTTTTCTCCAAAAGATGAACTAGGGTTTTCTAATCCTTCCTCTACTTGTTCCATTTTAACTACAAACAACTGACAACCCTTCCTTCTAGCCCTTTTCAATTGCTTGGCAGAGATAGGTCTGATTTTAACTTCTCTTTGAATCCCTTGGAATTGGGTCTGATTTCCCAAATCATCTAAGCATTCAATTGTTTTTAAAAAATAGTCTACCTTAGCTCTATGCTTCCATAGCCAACTCATTCCTAGGATTACATCAGAGGAACATAAGGGAGCTACATATAGGTTTACTTCAGTTGAGAAACTAGGGAGATCAATCTTGGCTTCAAACAAACATTGCTCCACTCGAACCTTAGATTGGTTAGCATATTCTACTGACCAAGATTTTGACATGTACCCAGCTTTTCTAGGAAATTTATTCAAAATTCTAGGAGAAACAAAGTTTTTAGTGGCTCTTGTATCAATCAAAATAGATATAGGGACTCCAAACAAAGTACCTGTCATCTCAATGGGTGTGATTTGATACTCTACTTGACGATTGTCGAGAGCTGATGAATCCTTTGCTAGAATGTTTCTTGCTGAGTAGGTAATGCAGTACCTCTTTGTTGACCATTTTGAATCTTGTTAGGGCAACGATTTGCATAATGGCTGCCCCCACAAGTAAAGCATCCTCCAATGGGTCCTTTCTTATCTGAAATCTTCCCATTGTAATCCTCATTCCTATTGAAATTGCCATTCTTCTTCTCATTTCTAGATCCACCCTTGCTTTTCTAAGATCCTTCATCATTTCTCTTGTTCTCATAACTCTTTTCATATATTTTCTTTTATGGTTGGTTGTTAGGAGTTCTACTAAACCTCTTGTAGCTTCTATCATGATAAGCTGAGATAGACTTCAACTTTTGCTCTTGCTTGATTGCCTTCTCATACACTTGATCCATTATTGTGGGACCATGTACATCCACTTCTCCATCGATTTGAGCATTTAAGCCCATGATGAATTTTCTGATCCTGAATCTCTCATCTTTTTGATACTGAGGAACGTACTTCAAGAGTCAAGTGAACTTTTCTCCATATTCCACCACTGTCATATCTCCTTGACAAAGATTATGAAAATCAGTTAGTTTATGATCAAAAAAGAGTTGTGGTAGCCATCTCTTGTGAAAGAGCTCCACGAACTCATCCCAAGTTACCCTTAGAGAGCTTAAATTCAATTCCATCTTCTTATTCATCCACCAAGTGGATGCTTCTCCTGCCAGTTGGAATGCTCCCCATACTGCCTTGGTCACTTCTGAGTAATTTCTTATCTCAAAATATTTTTCCATTTCTGTTAACTAAGCTTCTGCAGCATCTCCGGTCACTGTCCCATCAAATTTTGGTGGAGTAACCTTCTTCATATCCTTTGAGAGCTCTGAGGTCAGTCTATCGCTTGCCTCTTTATGAGGTTCCATACTCTTACTTTGATCTTCATGATTTTCTCTGCTTTCTCCATGAGAGTTTTCACCTCATCCCTTAGTATTCCCTTTATCATCCACCTTCTTTTCCAAATCACCCAATCTTTTCTTGGTTTCCTCAAGCATGGTTATGATTTGTTTTAGCTTATTATCTGATGGGTGGTTTTCCTCTTCACTTTCTCCTTGGTTAGTTCTTGTCGAACCATGTTTATCGATTTCTCACACCTGAGAATATTGAGTTGTCCATTAGTTCATGATTATAATGCATCCCATTAAATCAAAACATAATAAACTCAATTAAACAATAGTTTGGTACAAAAACAACTCTTTTTATTTATTTCATTTCAAAAGTATAGAGTATTCTTCATTTATACAAGAAATGAATTCAAAAGTCATGCTCAAGAGGAGTATATCCTTCAAATTCATTTTCAGATACATAATCTCGAGGTATATAATCCTCCGACTCACTATCAGACCTAACTTCTATGATCTCAACAGTTGGGGGTATGCGGGGATCTCGCCTAACCATAGTTGCTTCCTCATCTGACATATACTCTATGATTTTGGCAGTGATCTTAACTCTTTCCATGTTTTTCCTCCTCACTCGCTTGATTCGAGTTAAGGCAGTCGCCAGAGTTTTAGTATCACTTAACCAAATGTCAATCTCATCATTGGTTCCCTCAAAGGTTTTGATAATGGCATCACATTCTCTTTTTGCTTTAAGAAAATGTTAACTCGTATTAATAGACTTTCTTGTTCTCTTCTTAAGACGTACCATCCTGGCATAAATTTTTTTAAACATTAGCTAATTGCATAATGTTGACTACAGGCAAGCATAGTGGTCTCATAAGCCCTAGTGTTGAACCTGGTAGCTCTGATACCATATGTAGCATCCAAGTTCTAAAAACATAGTAAATCCAGAAATTTACCATAGAGTAAATCAACAAGGTAAAAATGAGATAGAGAAATTTTTTCTTTTATTCAACATATAATCAAGTAACTACAATTACAAGATTTCTCTTTACCAAATACAATAAACCATATTGTCTTTCTCAATTACAATGTTTACAAATGTAAAGCGATTACATTAACAAATTTTGGAATAAATACTGCTTCTGAATATTTGACATCTTTATCACAAGTCCTGACATGTTTCCTGCTTGGAGAGAGAGTATCTTTCCAGTGATTTACCTCCATTCACAGATTGGCGGTCTCCCACACATCTTCCACATACGAAGTGGCCCTACCCTTCACGAGGGACATAGACCTTAGGTGACCAGTGGTAATTTGCCTTTCCCGAGTACATAGTATTGTATCCTACTCAACTCTATTAACCATACAACCCTAGATACCCTCTAGCTAAATATGATTTCTGATAGGTTGAGCAATCTGGATATAGTGAACCGATAATGCATGCAGAAAACAAATGCATTACTTTGGCCAAAATTTTTAATATTAATAACGTTCATAATGAATGTGGTCGTAGTGTTCACCCACCCCTACTTGACTTGGATACTGTCGTATTCTCGCAGTTTATTCTTACTAACTATGTTTACGTAAATAGTTTAATCATCTTGTCATGATAATAGTTTTCTTGACTTAGATACGTCTGAAGGACATAACCATTCATTTGGTTTATAATCGACTCTAGGGTTTTTATATCAACCCTTGAAATTATGATATTTCAATATACTTTCACATCTCATATCTATGAGACTATGGTTCATATTTGACCTTTGGTTTAACCCTACTAAGGTTAAGAATACTATAGTTCTTGTAAAGTTAATAACTTCTTATTCAAAAAGAATATGAATACCTCTCAATTTATCTCTACGTGATGTCATGAACTATCACTACATATATACTCATATGATTTTATACATGGTTGTTCCAATATAGACATAGTCTATTTTAACCTATTGGTTTACTATAAAACTATACTCATCAAGACTACTAGTATAGACACTAAGAAGGTCTTTTGACATTTATCCCGTTTATCAAACTATCCCTAGTTCTTCTACCACTCAAAAGGTTATACCATAGTTACCTTAGACCACCAAGAATCTAAGTTCATTAGATAAGATATCATTTTGACAATGTATAGAAATTAAAACAAGAATGGTTTCAAAATGATAATGACACCACTTAATACTTTATCCCGTATTACTCTTGGATGGTAAGTTTTCTATAACAAGTACCATTTACACTAATCTCAACGAGAGTTTAATACATATCTATCCTATGATAAAGTAATCAAATTATTTTAAAATGATTGCTCATTCAATAGAGAGACCGGTTTTCTTAAACACTAGAAAACTATAATAATCTCCATCTAAACAGTTCGTTTATTTCCCAAACAATAAATGGGTCTGCATATTGATTTAACGACAAAATTATTATCAACCCGAAATGATAATGAAACAAATACCATTGCAAAATCTTGCATTGACCTTTTTAGGCTAAGTCGACACTTCTCTGGTTATACTAAGATATACACATACACAACTGACTCAGTCGATCGAGTTAAATCAATAGTATTCAAGGTGACACAGTCAGCTTATCTCCTTTGTACAATTTACACAATTTACTAAAAGGATAACCAAAATGAAATAAATGATTGTCCAAGACAAGCAATCATTTGAATTATCATTGTCTTATAAAGCATATCTTGCAGGAGTATTTACCTGACAACGACGGTTTACAGAGATGTATGGGTAGGTAGAAAACTTCTGTGTTCTTCCCGGAAAGCCACGTTCTCCACTTTCTATCACTTCTTCCCTTACTGCCCACCGTGAGTTCTTTTCTTTCTAATCACCAAGACTCAGCAAACAAAACATGTCCACAAAAGATACGCCATCGACTAGCTAAGTCGTGGCTTAAAGAGTTCAAACAAACTCATAATGAGTCATCCTCTCCGTTCGCTCCCACTCTTAGCAGTTGAAAACCCATTTAATTCCAACAATTTTGGCTTTATGGTTCGACTCCAAACGCTCACTAGAAATATGCAAACATCGACATATGTTGATGATGAAAACATCATTTGAGGAGATTAGCAATGGCAGCTGGGTTATCCGCCACTCCTCTTCTAAGAGGCCACCAACTCATTAAACTAACTTTGAGCAATTAATGATTAGAAGAGGTGATTAGATCCATTAAGTAGTTATAGTGAAGGCACTCCATATATATGCCTACGGTTTCTCAAGAGTAAATATTAATAATTATCATGAGGTATTATCCTCATTCAATGGATATATATGTACTTATTTGATTATATCAAATATAGTTTACATAACATTATCTCTATTTGATAGTTATGGTTGATCAATAAGAATAATAATAATAAACAAAGGTTTACGGATAATGTGAATGGGTCAAGTTTACCTCCCCATCACAATCCTTCATTAAATCACGTTGACTCGACAAGATCTACATTTGATGTTAAACGTCGACAATAAAAATACTAGGTGACTTATTAATAACAACCTCATTTTACGACAATAACGTCGTAACTTTTACGTTTAACGTAAATGGTCACAGTTCACACACAAATGACGTCGTTTATATTACTAATGACTATGATGACACACTATGACTTACAACGATTCGTGAGATATTAACTATCTATTGATTGGGTTCAAAAGTAAATTGACAAGACAAGACTTACCTCTTACGACAATCCTGTGGGATTTTGATGCTCTACTTTTACCCTTTGACATTCTAAATAGCTCGCCACAAACCTTGCAGCATCATTCTTCATTCCTTTCCATAAATAAAGAGGTTTAACATCTGCGGTCACTCCTGGATGTCCAAAATATTGTGCTGTATGAACTTCTTTCCTTACTAGATCCCTCAATCCAGCTGAATCAGGAACATAAATTATACCTTTATACCTTAATAGTCTATCTGACTCAAACAAAAACCCATCACACATTGGATCTCTAGGATTATCTTTCAGAGCCTGCTTAACTTGCTCATAATACTCATCACCAGACAAATTTTGCAACACCAAATCTTTGAAATTTCCACGAATAGAAACAATAGAAGCTATATGTCTTCTACGAAACAAAGCATCAGCTACTCTATTCTCCTTTCTATTGATGTAGTTAATCTCAAAGTCATAGTCAGATATCAATCCTAACCATCTCCTTTGTTGAGCATTCAAATGTAGTTGAGAGAAAATATACTTGAGACTTTGATGGTCTGACTTAAGTACAAAAGTCTTCCCCAACAAATAGTGTCTCCACATCTGCAAGGAATGAGTTACTGCTGCCAATTCTAGATCATGCAGTGCATAATTTTTCTCATAGGATTTCAATTTCCTTGACTCATATGCTATAACTCTTCCATCTTGCATAAGCACTCCTCCTAATCTTTCTCTCGAGGCATTTGCAATTACCTCAAATTGTCCTTTAGGGTCAGGAACTTTCAAAATTGCGGCTGAAGTTAACTTTTCTTTTAAGAGATCAAATGCATCCTGACATTTTTATATCCATTCAAATCTCTTTCCTTTCCTCTGTAGGGAAGTGATTGGACTAGCAATACTGGAGAAATTTAAAACAAACTTCCTATAGCCAGCCAGGCCCATGAAACTATGCACCTCCTGCACATTTGTAGGTATAGGCCAATCCAGAATAGCCGTGATTTTTGTAGGATCAACAGATATTCTATTGGCAGAAATAATATGCCCTAGGTATTGGATCTCCTTCTAGAAGAATGTACACTTAGATAGTTTCCCATATAACTTATGTTCTCTTAACCGTTGCAGAACTATTTGCAAATGCCGTTGATGTTCTTCTTCATTCTTAGAGTAAATGAGTATATCATCTAAAAAGACTAGAACAAACTTGTCTAAACAATCTTTGAATACACTATTCATGAGATTCATGAATGCAACAGGTGCATTCGTCAAACCAAATGGCAACACTGTGAACTCATAGTATCTATATCTAGTTCTAAAAGCTATCTTATGAATATCTTCATCCTTCAGTCTTAACTGATGATATCTTGATCGCAAATCAATCTTTGAAAACATAGCAGCTTCACACATCTGATAAAAAAGATCATCAATATGTGGCAAAGGATATTTGTTCTTTACCATTGCTTTATTAAGCATACGATAATCTATACACAATTGAAGGGTTCCATCCTTCTTCTTAACAAAAATAACCAGAGCACCCCAAGGTGAAACACTGGGTTTGATCAAACCTTTTGCCAACAATTCTTGTAATTGTGCTTTCATATCCATTAACTCCGTAGTTGTCATACGGTAGGGTGCTTTTGATATAGGCTCAGATCCTGGTTTAATATCAATTGCAAAATTAAAAACCCTCTTAGGAGGCAATCCTAGAAGTTCTTCTTGAAACATATCCTGAAACTCCTGGAGAAAGGAATACTTTTCTCTAAAAGATGAACTAGGGTTTTCTAATCCTTCCTCTACTTGTTCCATTTTAACTACAAACAACTAACAACCCTTCCTTCTAGCCCTTTTCAATTACTTGGTAGAGATAGGTCTGATTTTAACTTCTCTTTGAATCCCTTGGAATTGGGTCTGATTTCCCAAATCATCTAAGCATTCAACTATTTTTGAAAAATAGTCCACCTTAGCTCTATGCTTCCATAGCCAACTCATTCCTAGGATTACATCACAGGAATGTAAGGGAGATACATACAGGTTTACTTCAGTTGAGAAACTAGGGAGATCAATCTTGGCTTCAAACAAACATTGCTCCACCCGAGCCTTAGATTGGTTAGCATATTCTACTAACCAAGATTTTGACATGTACCCAGCTTTTCTAGGAAATTTATTCAAAATTCTAGGAGAAACAAAGTTTTTAGTGGCTCCTGTATCAATCAAAATAGATATAGGGACTCCAAACAAAGTACCTATCATCTCAATGGGCGTGATTTGATACTCTACTTGACGATTGTCGAGAGCTGCATGAATCCTTTGCTGGAATGCTTCTTATTGAGTAGGTAATGCAGTACCTCTTTGTTGACTGTTTTGATTCTTGTTAGGGCAACGATTTGCATAATGGTCGCCCCCACAAGTAAAGCATCCTCCAATGGGTCCTTTCTTATCTAAAGTCTTCCCATTGTTATCCTCATTCCTTTTGAAATTGCCATTCTTCTTCTCATTTCTAGAGCCACCCTTGCTTTTCTAAAATCCTTTATCATCTCTCTTGTTCTCGTAACTCTTTTCATATCTTTTCTTTTATGGTTGGTTGTTAGGAGTTCCACTAAACCTCTTGTGGCTTCTATCACGATAAGCTGAGATAGATTTCAACTTTTGCTCTTGCTTGATCGCCTTCTCATACACTTGATCCATTGTTGTGGGACCATGTACATCCACTTCTCCACTGATTTGAGCATTTAAGCCCATGATGAATTTTCTGATCCTGAATCTCTCATCCTTTTGATACTAAGGAACATACTTCAAGAGTCAAGTGAACTTTTCTCCATATTCCACCACTGTCATATCTCCTTGACGAAGATTCTGAAAATCAGTTAGTTTCTGATCAAAAAAGAGTTGTGGTAGCCATCTCTTGTGAAAGAGCTCCATGAACTCATCCCAAGTTACCCTTAGAGAGCTTAAATTCAATTCCATCTTCTTATTTATCCACCCAGTGGATGCTTCTCCTGCTAGTTGGAATGCTCCCCATACTGCCTTGGTCACTTCCGAGTAATTTCTTATCTCAAAATATTTTTCCATTTCTATTAACCAAGCTTCTGCAGAATCTCCGGTCACTTTCCATCAAATTTTGGTGGAGTAACCTTCTTCATAACCTTTGAGAGCTCTGAGGTTAGTCTATCCCTTGCCTCTTTATGAGGTTCCGTACTATTACTTTGATCTTCATGATTTTCTCCGCTTTCTCCATGAGAGTTTTCACCTCCTCCCTTAGTATTCCCTTTATCATCCACCTTCTTTTCCAAATCACCCAATCTTTTCTTGGTTTCCTCAAGCATGGTTATTATTTGGTCTAGCTTATTATTTGATGTGTGGTTTTTCTCTTCACTTTCTCCTTGGTTAGTTCTTGTTTGAACCATGTTTATCGATTTCTCACACCTGAGAATATTGAGTTGTCCATTAGTTCATGATTATAATGCATCCCATTAAATTAAAACATAATAAACTCAATTAAACAATAGTTTGGTACAAAAACAACTCTTTTTATTTATTTCATTCCAAAAGTATAGAGCATTTATACAAGAAATGACTTCAAAATTCATGCTCAAGAGGAGTATATCCTTCAAATTCATTTTTAGATACATAATCTCGAGGTATATAATCCTCTGACTCACTATCAGACCTAACTTCTATGATCTCAATAGTTGGGGGTATGCGGGGATCTCGCCTAACCATAGTTGCTTCCTCATCTAACATATACTCTATGATTTTGGCAGTGATCTTAACTCTTTCCATGTTTTCCCTCCTCACTCGCCTAATTCCAGTTAAGGCAGTTGACAGAGTTTTAGTATCACTTAACCAAATGTCACTCTCATCATTGGTACCCTCAAAGGTTTTGATAATGGCCTCACATTCTCTTTTTGCTTTAAGAAAACATTAACTCGTATTAACAAACTTTCTTTGTGTCTTCTTAAGACATACCATCCTGGCACAAAAAATTTCAAACATTAGCTAACCACATAATGTTGACTACAGGCAAGCATAGTGGTCTCATAAGCCCTAGTGCTGAACCTGGTAGCTCTGATATCATATGTAGCATCCAAGTTCTAAAAACATAGTAAAACAAGAAATTTACCATAGAGTAAATCAACAAGGTAAAAATGAGATAGAGAAATTTTTTCTTTTATTCAACATATAATCAAGTAACTATAATTACAAGATTTCTCTTTACAAAATACAATAAACCATATTGTCTTTCTCAATTACAATGTTTAAAAATGTAAATCAATTACATATACAAATTTTGAAATAAATACTACTTCTGAATATCTGACATCTTTATCACAAGTCTTGGCATGTTTCTTGCTTGGAGAGAGAGTATCTTTCCAGTGATTTACCTCCATCCATAGACCGGCGGTCTCCCACACATCTTCTACATAGGAAGTGGCCCTACCCTTCACAAGGGACATAGACCTTAGGTGACTAGTGGTAATTTGCCTTTCCTGAGTACATAGTGTTGTATCCTACTCAACTCTATCAACCATACAACCCTAGATACCCTCTAGCTAAGTATGATTTCTGATAGGTTGAGCAATCCAGATACAGTGAACTGACAATGCATGCAAAAAACAAATGCATTACTTTGGCCAAAGTTTTTAATATTAATAACGTTCATAATAAACATGGTCGTAGTGTTCACCCACCCCTACTCAACTTGGATACTGTAGTATTCCCGCAGTTTATTCTTACCAACTATGTTTACGTAAATAGTTTAATTATCTTGTCATAATAATAGTTTTCTTGACTTAGATAAGTCTAAACGACATAACCATTCATTTGGTTTATAATCGATTCTAGGGTTTTTATAAAAACTCTTGAATATTATGATATTTCAATATACTTTCACATCTCATATCTATGAGACTATGGTTCATACTTGACCTTTGGTTTAACCCTACTAAGGTTAAGAATACTATAGTTCTTGTAAAGTTAATAACTTCTTATTCAAAAGGAATATGAATACCTTTCAATTTACCTCTACATGATGTCATAAACCATCACTACATATATACTCATATATGATTTTATGCATGGTTGTTTCCATATAGACATAGTCTATTTCAACGTATTGGTTTACTATAAAGCTATACTCATCAAGATTACTAGTATAGACATTAAGAAGGTCTTTTGACATTTATCCCATTTATCAAACTATCCCTAGTTGTTCTACCACTCAAAAGGTCATACCATAGTTACCTTAGACCACCAAGAATCTATGTTCTTTGGATAAGATATCGTTTTGACAATGCATAGAAATTAAAACAAGAATGGTTTCAAAATGATAACGACACCACTTAATACTTTATCCTGTATTACTCTTGGCTGGTAAGTTTTTTATAACAAGTACCATTTACACTAATCTCGATGACAGTTTAATACGTATCTATCCTATGATAAAGTATTTGACTTATTTCAAAATTATTGTTCATTCAATAGAGCGACTGGTTTTCTTAAACACTAGAAAACTATAATAATCTCCATCTAAACAACTCATTTATTTCCCAAACAATAAATGGGTCTTAATATCAATTTAACGACGAAAGTATTATCGACCTGAAATGATAATGAAACAAATACCATTGCAAAATCTTGCATCGGCCTTTTCAGGCTAAGTCGACACTTCTCTAGTTATACTAAGATATACACATACACAGCTGACTCTGTCAATTGAGTTAAATCGATAGTATTCAAGGTGACATAGTCGGCTTATCTAATTTGCACAGTTTACACAATATACTAAAAGGATAACCAAACTAAATTAAATGATTTACCAAGATAAGCAATCATTCAAATTATCATTGTCTTATAAAGCATATCTTGTAGGAGTATTTACCTGACAATGATGATTTACATAGATGTATGGACAGGTAGAAAACTTCTGTGTTCGTCCCAGATAGCCACGTTCTCCACTTTCTATCACTTCTTCCCTTACTACCCACTGCGAGTTCTTTTCTTTCTAATCACCAAGACTCAGCAAACAAAACATGTCCATAAAAGATACGCCATCGACTAGCTAAGTCGTGGCTTTAAGAGTTCAAACAGACTCATAATGAGTCGTCATCTCCATTCGCTCCCATTCTTAGTAGTTGAAAAATCATTTAATTCCAACAGTTTTTGCTTTATGGTTTGATTGCAAACGCCTGCTAGAAATATGCAAACATCTACATATGTTGATGATGAAAGCATCATTTGAGGAGATCAACGATGGCAGTTGGGTTATCCGCCACTCCTCTTCTAAGAGGCCGCCAACTCATTAAACTAACTTTGAGCAATTGATGATCACAAGAGGTGATTCCATCCATTAAGCAGTTATAATGAAGACACTCTATATTATATGCCTACGGTTGCTCAAGAGTAAATATTAATAATTATCATGAGGTATTATCCTCATTCGATGCATATATATGTACTTATTTAATTATATCAAATATAGTTTACATAACATTATCTCTATTCGATAGTTATGGTTGATCAATTAGAATAATAATAATAAGCAAAGGTTTATGAATAATGTGAATGGGTCAAGTTTACCTCCCCATCACAATCCTTCATTAAAACATGTCGACTCGACGAGATCGACATTTGACGTTAAAAGTTGACAATAAAAACACTAAGTGACTTATTAATAACAACACCATCATTTTACGACAATAACATCGTAACTTTTATGTTTAACGTAAATGGTCACTATTCACACACAAATGACATCGTTTATATTACTAAGGACTATGATGACACACTATGACTTTCAAAGATTCATGAGATATTGACTATCTGTCGATTGGGTTCAAAAGTAAGCTGACAAGATAAGACTTACCTCTTACGATGCATTGGTTCACGTTTTCATTAAACACTTATACTCGATTTGGCAAATAAAATACTCGTAACCTGAGGTTTATATCTCTCTCCTCGAAAGATACTCTCTCTCTTTTCTCTGAGAGTCATTTGAAAACCTGTAATCCTGTATCAAACTTGTTACCAAACAAATTATGACCAGTGCATCATTATTCAAATAATAAATCAAATCTCATAATGCAAATATTAAATTGATAATAACATAATCATTTCCCTAATTTCATAAATGACATTCAATATAATCCATGTCTTTCCTTGTCATTGATCCAAACATCATAATAAATTTACTTATGTCCAAGTAAAAGTAAAAAGTATAGCAAGACAAAAAATAGGGATGTAACAAAACCGAAGAAAGGAGAATCACTTGTCATGAGGAGAGCACTATTTCAAGCAGAGACAAATGAGGAACCACCGCAGAGGAAAATTTTGTTCTAGACCAGATGCAAATCAGGAGGTAAATGTTGTAAGATTGTAATTGATAATGGTAGTTCTGATAATTTGGTTTCAGAGGAGATGGTGACTAAGCTGAACCTGGAGAGACTGAAACACCCTAAGCCATATTAGATAGCATGGATCCAGGATGAAGACAAGGTACTGGTGAGTGAACAATGTTTGGTGAAATTTCATATTGGATCTTATCATGATGAAGTATTGTGTGATATTATGCCTATCGATGTATGTCATATATTGTTGGGTAGACCATGGTAGTATGATAGAAAAGCTATACATGATGGGAGAAAGAACACTTATACTATAACATCTAATGGAAAGAGAATCACATTGATACCTTTGGAAGATGAACCCATGAGTGAAGTATGTGGGAATGCTAGAATCTGTTTGGTATATGGAAGAAAGTTTTTGGATGGATTGAGACATGAGAATATGTGTTACGCTTTGATTCCTAAGAATCCTGGAACCCTAATCACAAAGACTGAAGAATCATAGCCAGAGGAGATAATTGACTTGTTGACAGAATTTGAAGACATCATATCAGATAATGTACCTGAAGGATTACCACGAATCAGGAGTATCAGTCATCATATGGATCTTATACCTGGAGCTAGTTTGCCTAATAAAGTAGCACACAAAATGACACCAATGGAGAATGCAAAACTAAATAAACAGATATAAGAGTTGTTAAGGAAATGTTTGATCAGAGAAAGCCTGAGTCCTTGTGTAGTACCTGCAGTGTTAGCACCTAAGAAGGATGGAGAATAGAGAATGTGTAGAGACTCTAGAGCTATCAACAAGATAATAGTTAAGTATGGATTTCACCTACCTAGGATGGATGACATTATGGACTGTTTGAGTGGAGCTAAGTATTTCACAAAGATAGACTTGAAGACTGGATACCATCATATCAGAATCAGAGAAGGAGATGAATGGAAGACTGATTTCAAGACAAATGAAGGACTATATGAGTGGCTAGTGATGCCTTTTGGATTGACTAAGGCACCGAATACTTTCATGAGATTGATGAATGAAGTTTTGAAGAGATTCTTGGGTAAGTTTGTTATTGTATACTTGGATGATATTTTGATTTTCAGTAAGACAAAGGAAGAATATTTGTGGCACATTAGATAAGTATTGTAGAGGTTAAGAGAAGAGAAACTACTGATAAACATCAAGAAATGTAGTTTCATGAAGGAAGAACTGGTATATTTAGGGTTTGTGATTTTTACAGAAGGATTGAAGATGGACCTTGAGAAATTTAGAGCAATTGTTGAGTGGCCAACACCTGAGTGCATTGGAGAAGTCAGATCATTTCATGGATTAGCTAGTTTCTACCAGAATTTCATTAGAAATTTTACTTCAGTATGCACACTTATGACAGAGACAATGAGAGGTGACAAAGGATTTTAAGTGGACATTAGGAGCAAATAAACGTTTTGAGTTATTGAAGTAGAAAGTGATAGAGCAACCAGTATTAGCACTACTAGATTTCAGTAAAGTATTTCAAGTAGATTGTGATGCAAGTGGAAATGCAATAGGAGCAATGTTAAGTCAAGAAGGTAGACCAGTAGCATATTTCAGTGAGAAGTTGAATGATGTAAGGAGAAGATATTCAATGTATGATCATGAGTTCTATGCCATAATTCAAGCTTTAAAGAAGTGGCGACATTACTTGTTGCCTAAGAAATTTGTGTTGTATATAGATCATCAAGCTTTGCAACATTTGAACAGTCAAGGAAAGCCAAATCAAAGACATATGAGATGGGTAGAGTTCATGCAGAGTTACACTTTTGTATTAAAGCATAGGAGTGGGAAATCAAACAAGGTTGCAAATGCTTTGAGTAGAAGAAGGAATTTGTTGATAGAGATGAGAGTGGAGGTGTTAGGTTTTGAAGAGTTGAAGTAGATGTATGAAGAACATCTTGATTTTGCAGAACCTTGGAAAGCATATTGGTGTAGGAGCACCTAGATGTCTAAGTTTTGGTTAATGTTCAAGTTGTTTTGTTTGGTTTAAAAAGGTCTTGGAAACCATCTAAATGTTGTAATAAGGCTTGTAGCCATGTTGTAAATGGACTATGTCCAAATGACTATGAATCTACTATTATCTTGTTGTTAGGACAATCATGTTGTCTTAGGTAGTTTGCAATAGTCATTATGTAAGCCTTTGTTGAGGCATTTAAAACAGTCATTAAAGTCATTTTAACCTTCATGTTGTAAGCCTATAGAGGCATGTCAAAGGTTGGAAAAATGTCTACACCTTGTCATAGGTTCTCCACATGTTAAAAAGTTTCTAAACATAAAGTAGTCGGTGAGAAAAGACAGTTACTATATCAATCTTTAGAACAACAGTTAAAAAAATCAAGAAAAGCTCATTGGTGGGGCAGTTTCCTTAGACCCCAATCGACTTCATGCTTTGGAGAAGGTTTATTTGAGGCTTGCCAAACATTATTGTAAAGATATTTTGAAGGAATAGAAAGAAATAACAAAAAAAAAGACAACTATTTTCTATTTTTTCTGCCTTTTCTGATTTTTCTTTACTATTACCAGGCCGTACCTGTGACTGTACGGATTTATCATTGCCCAAGTTTGTAATGGATGGAAAGGGGTGTGAAGTAGCTTGGATTTAAACTTTGTTTGGAGTCTTGACATTGATCTAGATGAAAGATATCACTGGTTTTCCCAAAACTATTTTTTAAGTTGCTGTCCCCATAAGTTATTTGCTGTTTCCCTGAGAAATCCATACTTGTACAGCCTGAAGGTGGTTGGTGTCTGAGATGGTTGGTTAGTGTGGAGAGTTACCTGTCAGTTGAAATTGGTTTGGGCTCTTGACATTCTTGTTTATCTCTGCATTTCTCCTTCCTCTGAAAGTAGGTTTGAAAACCTAGTTTAGGGCTTCTTTTGACAGTCTGATGGATTTCTCCCCATTCCATTGACCTTAGTCTGTCCTACTCAATGGAATGGGTTGTATGTTAGGTAATACAATGTCTTGTGAAGGTTTGGGAGGCAAAAGGGTAGTTGGTGTTGAGGATCCCATGTGAAGGACTCTGCAAACCCATGTGTTGGGATTGAGTGAAGGACAACAACAACTAAGTTTGTTTGTCATGTTTGTCAAGGAAGACATTACATGTGTTTGATTTGTTATTGCTTTGTCAATGGAGACATTAGGTGTTTGGTGTGTCATAGAGATTGGCAAGTTGAATAGGAGTGAATTGAGTTAGAGGAGATCATCCCAAGGTGGATGTTGTGACTGTCTTAGAAAGGCAGAATGAAGACTGCTGTCTTGTAGGTCTGTGTAGTGGAGTTGAAGGAATGTTAGATGGAGTTAGGCATCTTGGGATAGGTGTCTTGGAGTCCTCCCTCATGTTGCATGTCAAGAAAAAGTTGGTTATTGTGTGAAGCCTACATTGTGTGAAGTTTGAACCCTAATCTTGAAAGCCATTGCATTGGAGGTTGAAATATTCTTTCTCAGTGATAAGTTGTCTGTTGTCCTAGATGCTCTGCATCATTTGTGGTATCAGAGCCACTAGTAGGTCCTTGAAGGAGTAAAGGATCTTGTGAAATAGTAAGAGTTTGAGAGAGTTGTGAAGATGCCTCCTAAGAATCAGATGGCTAGAGAGAACAATGAGTTGAGAGAAGCCTTAGAGGCTAGAGAAAAAGAGTTGAGGGATAGAAGAGAACATGATGCTGCAAGGGACAAAGAGTTGAGGCAAGTGAGAAGGGAGAATGCAACAATCTTGGCTAGATTGGAAGCATTGGAGAAGAATCCTAGAAAGGATGAACAAGAAGGTTCAGAAGGAGATGAGGAGGTAGATGAGAATCCTCCTGAGGATGAGTTGGATGTTGAAGAAAAGAAGTTTGTGAGATTGCTGAAGGCAGTCCAAGGAAGTGGAACCAAGGCAAACATAGAGTTACCTATCTATCAGGGGAAGATGGATAGTGAAGAGGTATTAGGGTGGATAGATGCCCTAGAAATTTTTTTTGAGTATGAGGAGATGAGTGATGAGAAGAAGATCAAGTTTGCAAAAACAAAACTGAGAGGAACAACACTTACATGGTGGAGTAGTGTGTAGATAGAAAGAGTGGCTAGAGATGCATCAAGAATCACTTCTTGGGGTAGGATGAAGGACATGATGAAGGATCAGTTTCTTCCATCTGATTACTCTATTCAAACAAAGAGGATGAGGCAGAATCTGAAGTAGGACATGGATGTTATCTCCTATACTGAGCAATTTCATAAGCTTAGTATCAGAGGGGGATTAGAAGATGAAGAAGAGAAAGTGGCAAGATACCTTAATGGGCTTAGGTATAACATGCAAGATGAGATTGGTTTGACAATACCAAAAAACTTGGAGAATGTTTTCAGTTGGCCATCAGGGCTGAAGAGAGGGTAAAGAGGAAGCAAGAAAGGCAAGGAGGAAGTGGAAGAGGATATAGAGGTAGGGGCAGACCTACTAATGAAGTTCAGAATAGCAATGAGAAGGATAAGGAGATGTCTATAGAACAGAGAGGTGGATATAGAGGTGGAGGTAGATTTGGATCAAGTAGAGGAGTGTTCACAGGCAGATGTTATCACTGCAATGAGGTGGGACACACATCTTTCAACTATCCTAAGAAGGATGGTGTTGACAAGACCAAGGATAGAAGAGTTCACTTGGCACAAGAGGAGGAGAAGCCAGAAGAACCAGAAATGTCGTCAGCCTCTCCAATGATGGATGGAGAAATGCTTATGGTGGAGAAAGGTAAAATGTAGCAACCACCATAGGTATCTATTTTTAGAACTAATTGTTTAAGCCATAGAAAAATATGCAAGTTGATTGTAGATTCAGGTTCTCATGATAATCTAGTTTCTTGGGAAATGGTGAATAAGTTGGGATTGAAAACATTTGATCATCCTAGTCCTTACGATGTCACTTGGGTGAGTCAAGAACAGCAGGTAAGGGTTACTAAGAAGGCATATGTTGATTTTACAATTGGTCCATATCAGGACTATGTTTTGTGTGATGTTATTCCAATGACATGTGGACATATTATTTTGGGTAGACCATGGCAATATTTGAGGAGGACAATTCATGATGGTTATACTAATAACTATGTGGTGCACAAAGATGGTAAGAAGTTCAAACTGATTCCTTTACCTTGTGAGGAGAAGAAGGAACATGTTGCTATTTGTTTTCAAGAGAAGTTACAGTTGGGTATGCAGGTTCAAGATGATGGGAAGCAATAGGAACAGTTGCACCAACAGAAGGTGGATGATAGTCCTAAAGAGTAGCAGGCTTGGGACTTGAGTTATGTCAAGGTTGGAGACATTGATTGCCCTATAAGGAGGCAGAAGAAGGAAGTCAAACAGCAGATAGTCCAGGGAGGAATGAATCAGAACCTCCAATTGGGAAGAGCTAAAGCATTGTAGCAGCAAGGTCCTAGACAAGGACACCAAAACAAGTTTTATGGTTCTAACACTGTTTATCGGAGCCATGCAGGTTGGAGAAGGAGAAAGATAACTCTGGGAGAGTTCATGTTTCCTAGTAAGAGGAACATTCCAACAAGATGGAAGAATGGATGAAGCAGCTCCCATAACTCTTGGGACAAGAGTTTTCATCATGTCAGGGAGTATGGTGCAGGAGCACCTAGATGTCTAAGTTTTGGTTAATGTTCAAGTTGTTTTGTTTGGTTTAAGAAGGTCTTGAAAACCATCTAAATTTTGTAATAAGGCTTGTAGCCATGTTGTAAATGGACTATGTCCAAATGACTATGAATCTACTATGATCTTGTTGTTAGGACAGTCATGTTGTCTTAGGTAGTTTGCAATAGTCATTATGTAAGCCTTTGTTGAGGCATTTAAAACAGTCATTAAAGTCATTTTAACCTTCATGTTGTAAGCCTATAGAGGCATGTCAAAGGTTGGAAAGATGTCTACACCTTGTCATAGGTTCTCCACATGTTAAAAAGTTTATAAACATAAAGTAGTCAGTGAGAAAAGACAGTTACTATATCAATCTTTAGAACAACAGTTAAAAAAATCAAGAAAAGCTCATTGGTGGGGCAGTTTCCTTGGACCCCAATCAACTTCATGCTTTGGAGAAGGTTTATTTGAGGCTTGCCAAGCATTATTGTAAAGAGATTTTGAAGGAATAGAAAGAAATAACAAAAAAAGACAACTGTTTTCTATTTTTCTGCCTTTTCTGATTTTTCTTTACTGTTACCAGGCCGTACCCGTGACTGTACGGATTTATCATTGCCCAAGTTTGTAATGGATGGAAAGGGGTGTGAAGTAGCTTGGATTTGAACTTTGTTTGGAGTCTTGACATTGATCTAGATGAAAGATATCACTGGTTTTCCCAAAACTATTTTTTAAATTGCTGTCCCCATAAGTTATTCGTTGTTTCCTTGAGAAATCTGTACTTGTACGGCCTGAAGGTGGTTGGTGTCTAAGATGGTTGGTTAGTGTGGAGAGTTACCTATCAGTTGCAATTGGTTTGGGATCTTGACATTCTTGTTTATCTCTGCATTTCTCCTTCCTCTGAAAGTAGGATTGAAACCTAGTTTAGGGCTTCTTTTGACAGTCCGATGGATTTCTCCCCATTCCATTGACCTTAGTCTATCCTACTCAATGGAATGGGTTGTATGTTAGGTAATACAATGTTTTGTGAAGGTTTGGGAAGTAGGAGGACAGTTGGTGTTGAGGATCCCATGTGAAGGACTTTGCAAACCCATGTGTTGGGATTGAGTGAAGGACAATAGCAACTAAGTTTGTTTGTCATGTTTGTCAAGGAAGACATTACATGTGTTTGATTTGTTATTGCTTTGTCAATGGAGACATTAGGTGTTTGGTGTGTCATAGAGATTAGCAAGTTGAATAAGAGTGAATTGACTTAGAGGAGATCATCCCAAGGTGGATGTTGTGACTATCTTAGAAAGGCAGAATGAAGACTGTTGTCCTGCAGGTCTGTGTAGTGGAGTTGAAGGAATGTCAGATCGAGTTAGGCATCTTGGGATAGGTGTCCTGGAGTCCTCCCTCATGTTGCATGTCAAGAACAAGTTGGTTATTGTGTGAAGCCTGCATTGTGTGAAGTTTGAACCCTAATCTTGAAAGCCATTACATTGGAGGTTGAAATAGTCTTTCTCAGTGATAAGTTGTCTGATGTTCTAGATGCTCTGCATCACATATAAGGAACCTGTTGTGACAAATAGAAGTAAGTGGTTGGATTATTTTGAAAGGAAGCTAGGTGTGCGAAAATCGCTTCCTACACTAATCTAATGAGGGGAGATCTATGCAAATTCAAATTAATCCTTACAATTACAGCAACCTGAAACATATTACAGAGATTGCAGCAATACACAGAACCAAAAAGAAGACAGAAGAAGACATACAAGATATATCCTGGGGAAAACCCTTATCGAGTGAAAAACCCCACACTTAGAAACCTGCACAATGTATTATCAAAACAAAATAATGTTTACAATACACTTGCAATGCAAGCTTCAATGGTCTTCGACACTCGTGTATGGAGTCAATTTAGTAGCATAACAATACATGTCAATCATATACTACAACGCCTCCTCCAAGCACCTGTTTATATATAATATACAAGGCAAAATTAGTCCTATCTTGGAATGGGCATCCAACTTGGCCTCATGACCCAAAACCCACACCTAAGGACACTTGGTCAACATTGTAGAATGTTCCTGACACTTGTACACAACTCCCATCCCAAAGAGGTTGCCTATTCCTAAAATGGGCTCTGACAGATGTTCTTACGACTCTTACGACCGTCATAGAATCTGTCATAGCAGTTACAACTTACAGCTGTAAGAGAATCTATCATAAACAGGCTATAAATAGCATATTCTCTTACAACATGTCATAGTCCACCTTGGGGCACCCAAATATGCCTTTTTCAAAGATGCTTCATGACACATGTCTTCACGTGTCTTACAAGCTTCTATTTCTGACTCTTACATGTCATAACTTCATCATAGGAATCCGTCATAACCATTTCGGTCAACATTCCCTTACACAACATCCAAGATGCTGACACATGGCAAAATTCTCCTAACACAAAGTGGGATGCCTATCTCCTCATGTGAGGACAAAATTACAAGTTGTCACCTTCCATGTAGGATGACATATCACCATGCCACATCCCACAAAATCACAATATGGAATTTAAAATTAATTTACAATATAGGCAGTGAATAAATAAAACAATCATAAATAATGCAAGGAATTACCAAGGTTGAGACACCTTAATTCCCAACTTTCTCCCACTTGTCGAACACCTTGTAAGAGCCAATAGAATAACAAGATTTAACTGCTATAGGCCGAGAGGCCCATAGACTCCGAACACCATCTGAACTTCTCTGTGCTCACTGGCTTCGTCAATGCATCTGCAACATTATTCAAAGTATCTACCTTCTCCAAATTTACCTTCCCATCCTCTACCATGTCTTGTACGAAGTGAAACTGTACATCAATATGCTTTGTTTTGGCATGGAAAGTTGGATTCTTCACAAGGCAAATTACACTCTGACTATCACAAGAAATTGTAATCTGTCTTGCATCAACACCAATATCTGAACATAATCTCTTAAGCCAAATGGCTTCCTTACAAGCATGAGTTGCTTCCATGTACTCAGCTTCTATTGTGGACAAAGCAACCATAGGTTGTTGCTTAATCATCTAACTAATAGCACCACTAAACAGTGTAAACACATAAGCACTAGTGGATCTCCTGCTGTCAATGTCACCTGCCCAATCTGAATCCACAAATCCACGAATATCAATAGAATGTAGAGGTCCTGTAACATTAACATGATAGGATATGGAATACTCAGAAGTACCCCTCAAATATTTAAACACTCACTTAACTGCATCCCAATGAACTCGTCCAGGATTAGCCATAAATTAACTAAGGACTCCCACTGCTTGGGCAATGTCTGGTCTTGTACAGACCATAGCATACATCAAACTGCCAACAACACTAGCATAAGATACTCTGCTCATGTCCTCCACCTCACTAGGAGATTTTGGACAATCATTAATAGACAACTTTGTCCCCAAAGAAACAGGAACACACAATGGTCTACATTCTGCCATGCTGAACCTATCCAACACGGTCTTCGCATACTTACTCTGGCTTAACCAAAGTTTTTTGTTAGCTCTGTCTCTTCTGATTTCCATTCCTAGAATGTACCTGGCTACCCCTAAATCTTTCATTTCAAACTGTGCTGACAATTGAGACTTAAAATTAGAAATCATATTCTTACCCTTCCCAATGAGCAACATATCATCAACATACAGTGCAACAATGAGAATACGATAACCATCAAACTTATAATACACACAGTGATCCGATTTCGATCTCACAAATCTAATTGACAACACAAAGGCATCAAACTTCAAGTACCACATCCTAGGAGACTGCTTCAAACCATACAAAGACTTTTCAACTTGCAAACCAAATTTTTTTACCTTTCACCATGTAATGCTCTAGCTGTGACATGTAGATTTCTTCCTCCAAATCACCATGAAGGAAAGCTATCTTCACATCCATCTGCTCCACCTCTAAGTCATAAGCTGCTGCAAGAGATAACAGGAATTGAATGGATGTCAGATTTGCAATGGGAGAGAAGATCTCACCATAATCTATACTCTCCACTTGTGAATACCCCTTTGCAACCAATCTGGCCTTATACTTCTCAACACTGCCATCTGCACCAAATTTCTTCTTGAACACCCATTTGCATCCAATAGGTTTCCATCCAGCAGGCAAAGGCACCAAGTCCCAAGTTTGATTCTTTTCCAAAGAAGCCATCTCATCCTCGATGGACTCCTTCTAGGAACCTGCATATTTCATTTCCATAGCCTTTGATATAGTTCTAGGTTCATCACTGTTAGTAATTAAAGCATAAGTGCAACTAGAATCAAGCAATGTAAAACCAAACCTTTTAGGTTACTTTCTTATCCATGTAGACCTCCTCAAGGGCTAAGGTTGAGGTTCAAATTCTTCTTCTGAGCTTTCAGAGCTGCTAGAGCTCTCCTCATCATCAGGTCCAACATTGTCTTTCTGTTCAATCTTGTCAGGTGTAGCAAGAAAATGAACAACATCCTCTTTCTTTTCTTTTTCTTCTAGCTGTAAAATAGTGGAAGAAGGTGTAAGCTCTCTGAAGATGACACTTTTGCTATACAACACTTTTTCAGCCATAGGATCCCAAAGCTTGTATCCTTTCACACCGACACCATAGCCAATGAAGATACACTTCACAACCTTGTTCTCCAATTTTGACCGCTTCTCCCTAGGCACATGTGCATATGCCTCACAACCAAAAACATGAAGATGCCTTACTGAAGGCTTTCTACTAGACCACACCTCCATGGGTGTCTTACCAACAAGAGCTGATGTAGGAGATCTATTTACCAGATAGCAGGCAGTGGAAATAGCTTCAGCCCAAAACTTTTGTTCTAGGCTAGCTCCACTAAGCATACTCCTAGCCTTCTTCGTCAGTGTCCTGTTCATCCTCTCTGCAACTCCATTTTGCTGTGGAGTGTATGGAGTTGTCTTATGTCTTTCAATCCCAAGTTGCTTGTAATATTTATCAAATTCTATAGAATAGAACTCACCACCATTGTCAGTTCTCAAACATTTAATCTTTTTACCAGTCTGATTTTCAGCAAAGGCCTTAAACTCCTTAAACTTACTATAGACTTCAGATTTGCTTCTGAGAAAATAAATCCTTGTCCTTCTACTGTAGTCATCTATGAAAGATACAAAATATATAGATTTTGATAACGAAGGAACATTAACAAGACCAAACACATCAGAATGAACAAGGTCCAACACACCATAAGACTTATGAGAACTCAAGTAAAACTAAACATGATTTTATTTTCCATATATGCAATGTTTGCAAAAGTCAAACTCAAGATTACAATCATCTAACCCCTCAATGAGGTTTTTATTTTTCAGGGTTCTAAGACCCTTCTCACCAATGTGGCCAAATCTCTTATGCCATACCATTGTCTTTTTAGCAGGAAGTTTAACTTCCAAGGCATGATTGCAACTATCAGAACTAGATACAACATATTTCTTCACTGCTCGTTCAGATGGTGGGGATGAAGTGATTGCTGCCCTCTTCCTTGAGTTAGAAGAACTATTGCATTGTGAAATACATGCTTCCATCTAAAACAGAGTACCTCTCCTAGTACCCTTAGCAAGTACCATAGCTCCTCTAGTCATCTTGCATCCTCCCTTCGAAAAAACAACCTACACATCTGCATCATTCAACATACTTCCAGAAAGCAAGTTACATGCTAAGCCTTGGATGTGCATAACCCCAAAGATCCCCTTCACTCGTCCATTAGGGAATTGAATAGAAACTCTTCCATGACCAACAATCTTCATATGAGAGTCATCACCCAGGTACACCTTTCCACCATCGAACTCCTCATACTTAGTGAACCAGTCTCGATGCGAGGTCATGTGGAATGATGCACCTGAATCAATCAATCACACATCATCAGATACATGGGTTGTCAGGGCTATGATGAAAGCATCACCATCATCTTGTGACTTGTCAGAATCTAAATCTGGGTTCTTCTTCTTCTTTTTCTTTCCCTCTTTGCATTCCTTTTGAAAATGCCCAGATTTACCACAATTCCAATAGAGAGCCTTGGAATTTCCAGGAGATTTGGATCTACCCTTCTTAGCTTTCTTGTCCTTATTTTTCCCTTTCTCCTTGGATCTTCCATGAACTGCAAGAGCCTCTTTGGTTGCCTCAGAAGACTTTCTCCACATCTCTTCAGACAATAGCGAAGAAACCACTTCATCCATTTTGAAAGTGGATGTGGTTCTTCCAATAGCCATGACAAGATGATCCCATGAGTCTGGCAAGGAACAAAGCAAGGTCATACATCGATCCTTCTCCTCCAACTTCACACCAATGAATGTCAATTGTGCAACCAACATGTTGAAAGCATTCATATGTACTGCAACGGATCCTCCATCCTCCATTAGAAGAGAATACAACTTCTTTCTCAGAAGAAGTTTGTTAACTAGGGATTTGGCTTGATACACATCTCCCAAATTCTTCCAAAGAAAGTTTGCAGTAGCCTCCTCATGGACATTTAACAGGACAGAATCAACAAGACTAAGTCTTATGAGACCCTTAGCCTTCCAATCCTTGAGATCCCAATCAGCTTATAACATTGCAGCTGGTTTAGTGCCACTGATAGTTTCCCAGAGGTCTCGATGAACAAGCATGTCTTCCATCTTGAGCTTCCACAACTCGAAATTGGTGCCATTGAACTTCTCCACCTCTATTCTTCGAGATGTGCCTGCCATCTCCTTGCTGCAATAAAATTTAGAATACTCTGTACAGACTCCAACTTAACTTAAGATCAGCTCAAAAAACCCCTACCCAACAACTAGGACCAAAGGTGATCAAGATCTGATACCAACTGAAAGGAAGCTAGGTGTGCGGAAATTGCTTCCTACACTAATCTAATGAGGGGAGAGCTATTCAAATTCAAATTAATCCTTACAATTACAGCAACCTAAAACATATAACAGAGATATTGCAGCAATACATATAGAACCAGAAAGAAGACAGAAGAAGAGAGACAAGATATATTGTGGGGAAAACCCTTATCGGGTGAAAAACCCCACACTCAGAAACCTGCACAATGTATTATCAAAACAAAATAATGTTTACAATACACTTGCAATGCAAGCTTCAATGGTCTTTGACACTCATGTATGGAGTCAATTCGGCAGCATAACAGTACCTGTCAATCACATATTACAACTCCTCTTCCAAGCACCTGTTTATATAGAATATACAAGGCAAAATTGGTCCTATCTTGGAATGGGCGTCCAACTTGGCCTCATGGCCCAAAACCCACACCTAAGGACACTTGGTCAACATTGTAGAATGTTCCTGATACTTTTCCATAGCTCCCATCCCAAAGAGGTCACCTATTCCCAAAATGGGCTATGACTGATGCTCTTACGACTCTTACGACCGTCATAGAATCTGTCATAGTAGTTACAACTTACAGCTGTAAAAGAATCTATCATAAACAAGCTATAAATAGTATATTCTCTTACAACATGTCATAGTCCACCTTGGGGCACCCAAATATGCCTTTTTCAAAGATGCTTCATGACACATGTTTTCACGTGTCTTACAAGCTTCTATTTCTGACTCTTACATGTCATAACTTCGTCATAGGAATCTGTCATAACCATTTCGGTCAACATTCCCTTACACAACATCAAAGATGTCGACACATGGAAAAATTCTCCTACCACAAAATGGGATGCCTATCTCCTAATCTAAGGACAAAATTACAAGTTTTCATCTTCCATGTAGGATGACACATCACCGTGCCACATCCCACAAAATGAAAATATAGAATTTACAATTAATTTACAACATAGGCAATGAATAAATAAATACAATCATAAATAATGCAAGGAATTACCAAGGTTGAGACACCTTAATTCCCAACATATTTCATTCAGGAGGATATGTTGTTCAAAGGAAATCAGTTGTGTATACCTAGGAGTTCAATGAGAGACTATTTGATTAAGGAGAAACACAATGGTGGAATGGTAGGACATTTTGGAATAGATAAGACAGTGGCTTTGGTAAGTGAATATTACTTTTGGCCTCATATATATAAGGATGTAAGGAAATTTGTGCAGAGTTGTAGAGTTTGTCAGGTTGCAAAAGGGGGTAGTCAGAATATTGGTTTGTATAAATCTTTGACAGTACCGGAGAGACCTTGGGAAGCATCAACATGGATTTCATATTGGGATTGCTGAAGACACAGAGAGGACATGATTCTATATTTGTAGTGGTGGACAAATTTTCAAAAATGACACATTTCATACCTTGTAAGAAGACAACTGATGTAGTGCATGTAGCTGACTTATTTTTCAAGGAGATTGTGAGATTGTATGGATTACCTAAGAGTATAGTTTCTGACAGAGATACAAGATTTATTGGATATTTTTAGAGGACATTGTGGAAGAAGACGAAGACAGATCTAAAGTTTAGTTTAGCATTTCATCCATAGATAGATGGACAGACAGAAGTGGTAAATAGAAGTTTGGGAAATTTGTTGAGATGCTTGGTAGGAGATAAGGTAGGAAGTTGGGATAAAATCCTAGCACAAGAAGAGTTTGCATATAATAATTCAGTGAATAGGAGTACCAGAAAGACACCTTTTAAGATTGTAACTGGAGGAAACCCTAGAGGAGTTACAGAGTTGAGAGATATCAGTATGGAGAACAAGAGAAGTGCATAAGCAAAGGAATTTGCATGACATACGAAGATAGTACATATTTAGGTTAAGAAGCATTTAGAGCAGATGAACAACAAGTATAAGGAACAAGCAAATGAGAAGAGAAGACAAATAATTTTCAGTGGGGGATGAGGCAATGGTATATTTGCAAAAAGAGAGATTTCTAGTAGGTACATATAACAAGTTGAAGGTGAAGAAGTTTGGACCTTGTAGGGTACTCAGAAAGTTTGATTCAGGAAATGCATATGAAGTGGAGCTACCGGAGACATTGAGGATATCACCTATTTTCAACATTGCAGACCTATATCAGTACCATAAAGGAGAAGTCAGTGACAATAGTGAAGAAGATTTGAAGAGGCAATTACCACAGCAACAACCGGAGTAGATTGAAGACATCTTGGACAACAGAATTGGACACAGTACTAGAGGTAAGCAATACAAAGAATATCTAGTCAAATGGAAAGGCAGACTAGAAGAAGACTCATCTTGGACTTCTTAGGCTGAGGTGGACCATCTTGGTTTTCCTTTAGCCCCAACAAAGTGAGGGACACACTTTTTTCATCAACCCTGGGTGTCTGATAAAGGAGCATCCCTGGTTCAAGAGAAATCTTGCATCAACCAAAAATATTTGCATTTCTTTTTGTTTTCTTTCATTTTTCTAGTTCAGTCAATAGAAGTTTCTGTATTTTGGTTTGCATTCTACAATAGTTTCATTTCAGACCTTATGGAGCTGGACTTAGTATCTACATACTATCATCTACATTATATCCAAAATTTAGATCATTTGGACCTGTCTACTAGAAGATGTCACTATCAGAAGATCACCTATTTTCATAGAGCACAACACATAGACAAACATATGAAGGACAAGGTTCCCAGAGCACTTCCCTAACTTGCAGAGCTAAATGAAATACCAATCAAGATATTTTGGGACCTGGCCAACCTCCCTTGAGATCTGCATCAAGTTCCCATCAATTGCGGAGGATTCCCAGATGTTTAAGACCAACCTAATTGCTGCTACATGTTACACCTCTTTCATTGGAGTTTGTAATTTTTCTTGGCTGACCCGGAGGACTCCTTGAGCTTAGAGATGATATATTATATCATGTATTAGATGCATAGGAAAATAGTTAGTTCAATGATATAGTTTAGATAGATAGAATTTCTTCTGTAAGGTACTTCAAAGCCATATATTGCATATATGTTGTACTAGAGAATCAAGCCTGTGAGCTTAGTTTTGTAAGCCCGCATGTTGCCAACATAGAAGTCTTTGAATCTATGATATACTAAGTATTTGAATCACTCATAGCCTTCTACTTTTGTGTTGTTTTGGTTGTGTTTACTCTTGTTGCACGACCTGGACAGTTCACTATGTGGACCCTTCGACCGTGACTGCACCATGATTGGTCTTCCTAGGGTTTATTCACTCAAGGTTGTGTATTTGGAAAAAATCATTAGGACCTAAGGCCTCTCATTCCAAGGCACCCCTTAAGTTGGTTCATAGTGATCTTATGTCATTTTTTACTCCATTATTTTTAGGGGCCAAGTATGTGCTCACATTTATTAGTGACTTCTCATGATGACATAGATGTACTTTCTCAAGTACAAGAGTAAGGGTTTTTCCACTTTTAGGACCTTCAAAGAATTTGTGGAGAAGTAGTTTGGTATTTCTATTTGGTAGATATGCATAGATAATGGGGGGAGTATGCGAACTAGGCATTTCAATATTTCTATCATAAGCATGGTATTCAACATTAGCACATAGTTCCATACACTCCTTAGTATAATGATGTGGCCAAGAGAAATAATAGAATTGAAGATGATGAAAAGTTAGAAGACATAAAAACATAAGGAAAACATAAAACTAATGATTTTACCTCAAGTCTTCAAACAATCCATTCTCCTTGATAAGTTGGAGGAATGCATGCACCCAAGAAGCAATTCCTAGCTATACCTAATATAAAATGAGTGTGGATTACTCCATTCTAACTAGCACAAATGGAGGTAAAGATTTGGCAGTGAGATGAGGGAAATTGGCTAAGATTTTGGCATAAATTGGATGCTTGAAGACTTGTTATAAAAATGCTTGGAGAATCTTTGAATTTATAGATTTTTGGAGGATTTTTGATCAATGGTGGAGGTTTGAAATGGAGATCCAAGGGTGGAGATTTCATAGTGAAATCAAGGGCTAGGGTTGCATCATCAATATTGGAGAGCTCACAATATTTTAGAATTTTAAATTCCACCTTGGAAAGGCTTTGCATTAATTAAGATAATGACTTATGAATGAATTAAAAATTTATTTGTGTGGGAGAGGGTTTATTTAAAAATTGGGTTTTATGGATGAATGGGATGAAGATTGACTCATGCATGGATTTGGAAAGGTGAGGTGGAGACATGTGTGAGATTTATTATTTAAATAATTCTCTTTCATGAATGAGGAAATATGAGGTGGAGACACATGTGACTCCCCTTAATTAAAAATTGTTAATTTTTTAATCAAGTGTGGGGAGATGGGATAATGAGGGGTTAAGCTAATTAATTAAGTGATTAACTTAATTAGTATGGTTGTTGGAAATTAAGAGATGGGTTACGTAGTGGCATACATTAATTAAGGGTTTACTTAATTAATTTGGGTCTAGGGGCATGTAGGGTATGGTATCTAATTAAATAAATGATATTTATTTAGTTAGTCTAGGTTAGTCATGGGCTAGGTGGACTAATTAAATAAGTGGAATTTATTTAATTAATTTAGGTTAATGGCAAAGGTTATGATAATTAATTAAATAAACTGTAATATTTATTTAATCAATTATGGACAATGGACTATGGGGAATTGTTAAATTAATTAAATAAATTGATTTTATTTAATTAATTATGGACAATGGTTAGGGGGAAGTAATTAATTAAATTTGACATATTTAATTAATTACAGATAAGTGACTATGGGGGATTGATGAATTAATTAAATAATTTGATTTTATTTAGTTAATTACAGAAAGGGGGATAAATTAGTATAAGTGTGTCAAGAAATGGTAACATGGGTTATGCCATTTTTAGATGTCTACATCTTGCCCCTCTTTGATGTGGCGTCATGACCAAGTGGGAGTGGCGTTAGATCAAAGAAATTTAAATTTTGGCCCCAACTGATGGGGAGAGACAAAATGGATGTGTGATGCCCCCTTGAGAGATTGAGCAAATGTTTTTCTGGGCAAACTCTCGAAAAAAATGGTGATAAAAAAGGGGTGTAGGATGAAAAATGGGGTCAATAGGAGAAAAATGGGTGAAAACAGATACGTTTTGTGGCTTGGGGGTGAAAAGGTAGAGTTAGGGTTGACGTGGAAAGCATAGATAGGCTATGGGGGGCCAATCATGCCACATTTGCACACTTAATCTTGTTGACTAGGAGAGAGAGAAGAGAAATAGTGATGGAACAGAGGGAGATTCTGTTGCAAGTATGTGCCAACCAATGTTGTCATTGATGTCAACATGTTTGTGTTGTCATTGGTGTCAACTGTGTCTTCTAAGTTTGTTGATTGTTGAGTGATTGAGTTGTCATTTTAAGGGCACTGTCGGAGTATTTTGCTCCACATTTCCTCTATGTTGAAGACTGGAGTATGAGATTTGTATATGTATACGCCTAAAAATGACACGACTCAGTCTAAATAAATATTCTTAATATTTATTCCCTTCTAATTCTTCTATCAATAAATAAATAAATCAATTTATTTATTTGATTCATATTCTTCTAAGTTAATTAAATATCAAAATATTTAATTATCTCTTCTAAAGTCAAAATTAAATAAAATCTTTTATTTAATTAAATTCTTCCAAACAATTAAATAAATCTCAATTATTTAATTAAAATCAAATCATTCTTCCAAATTTAAATAAATCAAATCAAATTTATTTAAATCCTCTCAATCTCTAAAAATAAAATATAATCAAATATTTTATTTATTCTTCCAAATTCATTCTAAATTAAATAATACCAATTATTTAATTGGTATCTTCCAATAATATCTTCTCTAAATTTAAATAAATCAAATATTTATTTAAGTTTTCTTTTTCTTCTAAATTGAGTTATCTCTAAATATAATTCAATCCTTGTGCACATGCAATTGAATATTCTAATATTTAATTGAGCTAAAATATCTTCTCATCCTCATGCAATTTCTATTCTCGAGTTCTATTCTCTTAACTGATTAATCTATTCTTTTAATTGATTTATCTCTTCAGTTAACTCATTTTTCTATTTTATTAATTCCTCTCATGCAAAATATAGCAAGACACATGTCTTCTTCTTATTCGCGCACATTCCTCAACTGTTCTATACTGTTGATCTTTTCATTCTTTCTATACCGTTGATCTTCTTTCTCTCAAGTCTATAAATTGAACCCTCTTCTTCCATTTCATTCATCCAAGTTTTAAGTAGTGTTACTCTATAGGAATTACAGTGCGCCTTTGGCACCAATTCCTTCATTGCTTGTGATCACACTCGTTATCATACTACTACCATTGTTGTGAAGCTCATCTTCATTGCAATCAATTATCATAGTCGTTCTCCATTGACAATCTTGGAATCATGGCAAGGAAGTGCACTCTTTGAGGGCCTTATTCATACATGTAAGATCGATTGAGATAGGCAACCAACGGAAGCTATGAAGCTTTGAGGTTTGCAAAGGTTTTTGAAGCACTTTTGTTTGATTGATCTCTTTGTTTCTATATTTCATTGAGTTTTGGGTATTTTGATATTGATTATTCATTTGAATCCAATTTTTCCTTAACATTTTTGGCGCCCACCATGGGGCCTAGCCCCAATTTAACCCAAAAATTGAGTTTTTGTGTTTTAGAAAGTCGTACACAAGAGGAAATAATGCATTTGATACATCCTAACACGCATCTGATATCTGTTACGGTGCATTCGTCCCTTTAGTGCATACAGTCTCTAATTTGATGCATACACTGTCTATTCTAGCGTATACATCCTTTCGGCGCATATAGACTCTATTACGGTGCATTTACCTTCTGATACGACGTATCTGTCAGATCGGCACATATACATTATTTTCCTGTGCTTTTGACCTCTAACTTAATGCATATGTACTGCGGCGCTTCTGATCGCTGTTTCTGCATATTCAGTCTTTGAAGTTGCGCATCTGATGTAGGCAGTGACTTTTAGGGTTTTCTTGAAGTTTTTACTAACGCTGACATCTTTTTACAAGAACCCTCTTGATCTATTTTGCAGGCTAGGTTTGGTTTAGTATCATATAGTTGCACTTGTTGACTTACACTTCGATTTCTAATGGGAAAGTAAATGGATGCTCATGCAAATCTCACATAGTTTAACTAGGAAGGCGGTAATTGAATCCTTGCTATCTTGCATATCATTGAATCATTGCTATATTGCTACCTTTCAAAGTTAACAACCCATTGCTATCTGGATAAATTGAACTCATCATTGCTATCTTGGTAAAACTAAACCATTTCTAACTCAATTATCACTTCAAAGTTAACAAATTCATGCTACTTGGATAAAATTGAACTCATCATTGCTATCTGGGTAAAACTGAACCATTGCTATCTCGATTATCACTTCAAAGTTAACAATTTGTGCTACCGGGGATAAAACTAAACTCATCATTGCTATCTTGGTAAAACTGGACCATTGCTATCTTGTTATCACTTCAAAGTTAACAAAATTATGTGCTTACCCAAGTAGATAGCTCATCTAGTTTTTTTCATTTTAACTAGGGGAAAAGAACCACTGTATTCTATTTTTTGGGAATGATACCAGGCCTATGCTCTCCCCTATCTTGAGTGACCAAAATGCCAGACATATCATTTTTGCATGTGTTTTTCATTTAGAGGGGCCTGCTCTTGGATACTGTTCATCCAAGTAGGAACGACCCTAAGTGGTAACAGGCTAGATGCCAAGCCCTTCCAAGCCACTATAAATAAATTGTGTTTGGAATGAAAGCTTCAAACAACGAGTGTAGTTGTGTTATACCGACAGCCAACCTCCCCCAAAACCCTCCACGGCGCAACCCTTGCAGGCTGGGAGACTCCATAACGGAGAGTAGTGCTGCTGCATGTATAACCACTCGAACGGTTGCCTTTATTACTCATCCTTTATTTTAGTAGACCAAAAACCCCTATAATCTGGTGCAGGGAAGGGCGATTATCACCTCCCAAAGATGCTTCACTAAAGATAGTGATAATTCAGTTTTATACTGCCCTTTGAAACCTAGGTTTGTACTTGCTTTCTTTTTAGTCCGAAAAAGAGTAAAAAAATCACAAAAAAATAAAAAAACCATAAAAACATTCTCATGTGTTTGCTGTGTCTTCTTGCCATAATTTTAGAAAATTAGATCAAAAAGACATTCTTGCAACCAAAGTACCAAAAACATCAGAAAAATTTCCAAAAACTTGCAAAAATACTGAGAAAAATAGAGTGGCACATTCGTCCTCTTCTGCTGCGCATTTGTGCCAACCTGTGGCACATTTGTACTAACTTGCAGCACTTTTACTACTTGTTACGGCACATCTACAATTTACCAGTGTGGTGCTTCTGTGCTGACTTGTGGCACATTTACTAGTTTATGCAGCGCAACTATTCTAGCGCATGCGTGATAGTGAGCACTTCCACAATCTTTGAGAGAAAAATTTTATTATTTATGGGTACCCATTTTAGCCTAGTTCCAAGTTCTGAGATTAGGTCTTACCTTGTAGTCATTTTTCCATCCATTTCACGTCAAAATCTCTCTTTCATTGGTCATCCCATTCACCTTCTTTCAGGTCTTCCTAGTCCAAAGTTAAAGTATCCCATATCAGATCAGCATAGGCCCCTTTTTCATATCATTGTGGATTCAAGTAACCCTAGTAAGTCACATAACTTTGCTAGTGGTCTTGGTGCACGACTAGTCCCTACATAGTAAGATAGGTATCTAGTACCCTTACTAGTGGCTATCGTCTTGTATCAGCTGTCTTACTTGGAATCATTGATCAAAAGAGTCCCTTGTCCAAATCTTGTCATAAGTATCCTATTCTCAACAGTCTCCATTGGCACCTTTCCAAAATCTCTAGTTTCATCCGACCTCATCCCATGTCACCTTGCATGGTTCTTACTAGATCTCAATACAAAAAGCAACTTCAAATGGCTAGATCATCCAACCACATTATCACCCCTCATGATAGTGATGAGGAAATCTCTCGCGAAGAGTATGAAGGAACCCTCCAAGATTAGAAATTCCAACACTTCTTAGAGAGGGTGCTCCATGAGGACCCTCACAAGTATTTTTATCATCTTACAAATCTTGGAATTAAACTCCCTGCTGATTTCAATCTAAGCAAAATACAAGAAACTGTAGAGGATAATCATGAAAAGGGAAAGAAGGCCATAGACCCAAGCACTCCTATGGAAGAAATGAGGAAACAAATCGAGGGTCTAATGCAACAAATGATGGATTTCAAGACGGGTACAAACACTAAAACCTACTCCTTGGAAGATATTGCACCGTACCCCTTTGATAAAAGTTTGAACATGACACCATTTCCCTTTCGATTCAAAGTTCCTAAGTTTGACAAGTACAAAGGTAAAGGGGACCCTAGAGATCACATTAGGGAATTCAACGCAACATGCATGGAAGTAGCTCACAATGAGACTTACTTAATGAGACTATTCCCTAGATCCCTAGGTAGTCAAGCCATGGAGTGGTTCTCACGTCTTCCATCGGGCATCAAAACTTTTGATGAGTTAGTCAACAAATTCATCACCCACTTCTCTTATAATATTGAACATGAAGTTTCCATGCTTGAGCTATGCAACACCAAACAAAAGAGTGGTGAATCATTCACCTCCTTCCTACAAAGGTGGAGACAACTAGCTCAAGTAAATGTTCATATGATGTACCAGAGAAGCAATTAATGGAGATGTTTGTCCATAACCTCAACTCTGATCTTAGCTACCAAATACAAATCCAATGCCCTACTTCATTCTCGAAGGTCATTGAAATGGGATTATTCATCAAAAAGGCTATGATCACCAAAGGACAAATCAAGTTATACAAGGACACACCTACGTCCAACTACACGACTGACAAATTAAGGTTTTGGACTAAGAATAAAAATTTTGTCAATGATGGAGTAGTTAATGCCAAGGTGGCGGCTCCCAAACAACAACCGATATTCACTCTCAAAGGAGAGGCAAGCAATGTTACACCCAACAAAACATTCTCTAGGGAGCCAAGGACGTGGTTCAACTCAAATCCTAGGTGAAAGTTCACACTGCTGGGTGAGTCCCAAGAGTCTGCATTAAGGAAGCTATTGGACAACAATGAAATCTCTCTACCGCCAACAAGTGATTATGAGCCTCAAATTAAACCTCACTATTGAAAAGACACCGACTATTGTGAGTATCATAGAGGAAGGGGACATACAACCAACAATTGTATCCCTCTCAAACATGTTATTCAAGATGTGCTTGATCAAAATCAAGGAGGAACTCAACAACATACTTCTAATGAGACACATGTGGCTTACAAAGATCCACTTCTCAATCATGACAGACCATACAGCAACAACAACAACAACAACCGCAACAGGCAAAATCAGAATAGTGGGAATAATAATGCCAACTACACAAGTGTACCATTTGACTATACCATCAATTGCATAACAGAGCACATACCACAAATCAATGTGGTCACGCTCAACCAACAATCAGAGCCTAATCGAACTGATTATAGTATCATTACTTGCAGTGGTAAAGTCACGTTAAATACCATTCCTCCAAGGTCGTCACCTTCTCAATCCAACTTCCATTAGTATAGCATCATAGACCAACTACAGAAGACTCCTGCCCACATTTCTATCTTAGAGTTGTGTTGATCATGATGTTAATCATAAACAAACATAGAAAATAAGTACACATTAACCTTTATTCATCTTGAAAGATACGATGAATTTAGAGAATTCATGATCCCAAGTCTCTGGTGATTAGGTCTTAATCTTCTGACGTTACTCAGAGGTTGATGTGTGTTGCTATTTCCATTTTGGGGTCTTACGTAAATCTCATCAGTAAGATAATGTTTTCTATAATGATGTTGCATAGATAGTTATTTTGCACAAGATATGCTTCAAATATTATGTCTATCTTTGAATCTTTGCATGATATTTATCATTTCTGATATGCTTCAACTTCAAATATGCTGAATATGTTCAATTATCTACGAGATGTCTGCATATTTGTATTATTTGCTTAAGATTGTCAATTATTTGCAATTATGATGGTGAAATGTTCTGAAATTGAAAGAAATACTTCAAATTAATGTTGAACCTTCAGCTATTGAGCCACACATACATCAAATACAGTCATGAAGAGAAGAAATCAAACCATATGTTCACCAGGACATTCCACAGCTAGATACAGTCGATGCTAACTTCAAAGGGATTGTATGAAAACAACACATGTAAGCAGATATATACTCCAAGGGATGCAACAAATCACAACATGTATCAAGAATTCATACACTGATTACTCAAGATTTGTTATGGATTGTAATCAAAATAGTCTTCTTCTTCATTAAGTATGCAAGAACAAATATGTATACAACAACTTTGAAATGAGCCTTGAATATTTCAGCAAATAGATTTCAATTAAGTTTTGAATGTTCAAAATGAGGCATCCCTGCACCTTTTATAGCACAAGGTGAGGGAGCGGTTACAATTGATCTACGATCAAGATTTATCTATTAAAATCTACGATTCATACTTCATTGACTAAGTCAACCTTTTCCACGTGGCACAGGTTGCCAGCTAACAACCATCTAGGTAACTCATATTTTCCTAAGTACCTAATACATATGTTCCCTTTATGGTGTACCTTCATCATCATCTTTATCGTCATGATCGTCACTTTCAGTGCTTTCGCTATCTTCATCATCATGATGATTATCTCTTTGAATATGGACCTGTATAGCTGTCCTGATATTCTCATATGCTTGCACTATCTTTTCCAATTCTCTGCCATCCTAAGTTCTCGCTTTGGCAATGGCATGTTTATGCACCTGATATTTGCTTTGGAGAGATTCCAATTTATTCCTGCTACTGCTGGATATTTCATTATAATTTTCCACCTTGACCTTTATTCTCATTACTTTATCCAGTACTTCTTCTGTCAGGTGGTTGAGAGGGTCTTCATTTACTAGCTAGAAATTACTATGTAGAGCTTTAATGGCAAAATCTTCATCGTGATTTTCTATCTTTCCCTCTATCTTTCCTTCTAATGCTTCCAAAACTTCAGCCTCATGAGACATCATATCATGTAGCTCCATGCTGATGTTTCTTAGTTTACTGTTGCATCTTTTAAGCACATCACATTCAAACCTGATGTCTTTATTCCAGATATCAATCAATATGGCTGTATTATTATTCAGTACTTGATTCTTTATCAAAATCTGAGGATCAATCCTCCTCATTTCATCCAAAATGCTCATGGCTTTTTCTAATTGAAATGACCTCCTGCCAATCTCCATTTGCAGTTTATCTACTTTTTTCCTGGAGGTACATAAAGAATTCCACCTCTTTAAAGAGGTCTTTACCACTCCCTCATCTCCATCGAGCGTGGATAACATCCATTTTAACATTATTACTGATTCATGCCTCATGATGTTCAACTTTTTGACCTCCTCCTAAGAAATTGCAGTCAATGGGACTGCTTTGTCACTTGATGTATCATCAGGGTTAATTAACCATTTTATATATGGATGCAGCTGAGCAATGTGCTCTTTATGCTTCTTATTCTTTTCTTTCTCTCTTTTCACCCTTTGGGTTAATGAATCAATAATGTCCTTACCTTCCTGGCCTTCCTGATCTTCATTGGAAAATCCCAAATCTACTGTAGTAATCTAGAATTCATCCAGAGTGATCTTGCCTTTTTTTATCAACTGTAGGAACAGCTACCTGAGTGGTTCTCCTGCCTGTATCAGGATCCCTTCTAATAGCAGAAGTTAATCTTGCCTTCCTCTTTGGCTTCATTAGAGTCTTTGAAAACAATGTTGAAACATCAAACTCTTGTATCTCTAATCTAGACTCGGTACTTATCTCTTTCTCTAGCCATGAGGGAACTTGGTCTCCGGATCCTGGGTGCCCACCATCATCATGATGATCATCTTGATCTCCAGTAACTGTATCTATTTTTGACGGACATGGTGATTTTCTTATTTCTTCCTCATGATGTTCTTCATGAGGGTGATCTTTGGGTATATCCTCCTGTCGAGGACCTTCTTTTTCTAGAGGGTGATCCTGTTGATCATCTGCATGTTTATCATGATCCTAATCTTTTACTTCCTCCATGGGTATCTCATCCACTTTAGCATTTTCCTCATCCTGAGGTATATTGGTATCCGTGGATATTATTTCATCTGACTTAGGTTCTTCCACCTGCTCCGCAGCTATAATCTATTATGTAATTGTGATAATTACCTCTCGAGCCTTATGATCATCAGGACCTAATATTTCTTTATCTTCTTTATCCCTTGGTGGAATTTGTACTGCCTTGGGCTCAGCTGATGCATCCTACTGTTGTTGACCCATACCTAGAGCTTTATCTTCCACTTCCATTCATTTAACCTCTTCGACATTTTCTGTCCTTTCAGGTGTACCTGCTATATCTTTAGGATTTACATCCTCTACATACGTCAAATCTATTGTTACAGGACTTGTCACCTGATCAACTAATGCATCGAGCCCTATCTGTTGTGCAATCTTCTTTGGGCTCTTTTCTTTTTCTTGCTCCATTTACTTTAACTCTTCTAACACTGCTTGTACTGCTAGGGTTCCATGAGGAGTTATCCAGGTACTAGCAGCAAGGGTCTCCATTCTTTGTGAAGCTACATCCTTCACCACCTCATCATCAGATAGATCAATTGTCTCATCTAATGAGACTAGACCACTTTGCATTACTTTAGAGGCTTCTTTCATTTGTTCTTCTGCTTGTTCAGTTTTAAACTTTACAATGGTGGGAAGTGGAACGTTATGCTACAATTCCTTATTGAATACTTCTCCACCTGCGCCTTTTAGCATTATAGGGGTTTGTTTTATTTCACCGCTCATGGAAGTTCTTGGTTTCTTAGGTGTAGTTGATATCAAATGAGGTGCTTTTCTCTTTCTTGTTGAGGATATAGGGCCTTCCTCTTCTTCAGGCTCTTCTTCGAGAGGGATATCCTTTTCTTTATCCTTATGTGATGTCTGACCCTCCTCATATATATTAGTGGGATGTGCAACTAGCCTCTGGATTCCTTTATGCTTTTGTTTATCCATGGGAGGTGGTGCAGATGATGCTGATGTTTGTCTCGATCCTTATGCATCTTCAGTTGACATTTCTATTCTTTCAATTATAACCCCTTTGGGTTTAGGATCAGTCTTCTTACCTTTTGAAGGTTTCTTACTTTTTTCAGGAGGTGGTGCTCTCTCTCCTTTGGATTTTCTCTTTTCAACTAGGAAATCATCATATTCATCTTCAGGAATTTCCTCTCTTCTTATTATCAATAGTAAGGACCACGCCCTTCTTCTTCAATGCATTTGTTTGTTCATTGATCCATGCCTAGGTCAGCTGCAATATCCTTCCTGTGAATGGATCTAAAGAAATATCTACTGGCATAGTAAGATCTGGTACTGATATTGTATCATTGTATATCTTTTTCTCCTCTTACTCATCTACCATTATGTTACCATCATCCCTCTTTGATTGTGCAGGGACTGAGATGCAGCCAAAGGTCTTGATCTGGTTAAGGGTTAATCTTTGATATCTTCTTCTTCTGGCTTCAGCCTCATCTTCACAATCTGCCCAAAAATCTTCAAGATTCTTCTTATGGATGGGCTTTCCCATGATTTTCTGCATCCTGCCATATGGATCATATGACCTAGCCAAAGGGAATGGCTAGAAATTCATCATTGTTAAACTAGCTATGGCTTTCTTAATGTTCTCAGAATCTGGGCACATATACCAGCCCATTGTTACTGGAAACAATACTGGTGGGAGTTTATTACTTGCTTTGTAAGCATCCAGTATTGTAGCCACTTGCCTCATGAACTCCATTAAAATTACTACATCTATGGGATATCTTGGGAGCATGAGGGGTTCCTTCTTCAAAGCCTTCAATTCTTATATAAGAGAATGTTGCAAATTGAATAAACCAGGCTCCATGCCTGTATAAGACTTCCTGAGCTTCCATGCTCAGCCTTTTATTTCTATCCTCCTCCATTGTTCTTACCAGATGCATAGAGAATGCATCATTCACTAGTTTGTAATTCTGGAGGTAATTTGCTCTTTGTAGCTGGGGATGATGATCCCATATATGTGCATCATTTGTTGTGCCACCAATTTTCCCATCTGTAGTCAATGCATCAAATGTACCCTTGTAGGCACATGAATAAACTATGTATGAAGTCATGTAGAAGGAACAATCTGGACCTCCTAAGTTCATCAGCTGCTCATTTAGAGCATCACTTATCATCTTGGCCCACATTGGCTTGTTATCTGTATAAAGGCACATCAAAATGACTGCATAGATCCAGTCCTTAAAACTTCCAGCATCAGGCTGGCCTGTCACTTTGCTAAGCAAGGCTATCATGTATTGGTACTCATCGTCAAAGTCAAATTTATATAAATGACTGGAAGTTTAGTTGTTGCAGGATAAGGACTATTCTTTGCCCTCCATTGGTACATTTTCTTCCTAGCAGCCTTCTTGCTATTTTCATATTCTGCTTCTGATTTCTTCAAATCTATGTTGGCAACCTTCTTGCCCAATGGAAAACTGAATGTAGTAGCAAGACCTTTGATTGACATATTAGCATATACTCTACCATGCTTCTCTACCTTCCTTGTCTGTGGGTTATAGTTTCTTGCACATTCAATGAGTAGCTCAGGAGTTTCCATGGAATAAGGGAAACCAATTGCATTCCACATTCCAGATACAAAGACTGCATCCAGCAAGGTGTTGTTACTCTTCTCATCACTCATTTTGGCTGACCATGTAGCCAGATCTATATTCCCTTGGTGTGTGTCCGTGATGGCACCATATTTGAACTGGACACCCTCGGGTTGAGCAAACATGGGCTTTAGAAAATTTGCCTCTGACTTAGCCAACCGCTTATCTGCCATGGATGCCTACAATTAACAAAGCTGGTCTTACAATTGATATCTTATAAGCATGCATATACGTTATATTTTCATTACTCATCATGCATACTATATTCTTCCAACACTTCGCTTATCTCGATATGCATAATCTAGAACTTCAAACTAGAAAACACCATGATACCTAGATATGCAGAATATGACAACAAGAGGGTTTCAATTACTTACCTGATGTTTTTATCCTCCTAATTACGTTGATAGCTATGTGCAAGGAATTCAAATACCAGTAATGCTCACGTATCCCTTTTTGGTACGAGTTATATGCGTCCGCAGGTAACCTTATGAGGATTTGCAATCTCGGAGCTCTGTAAAAACTTATTTCGTCGCAAGATGGGTGTAAAATGAGCCTGTAAATCACTTTTAACCTCTTCATTAAGGAAAATTAGGGAAAATTAGGGCAAATTAATTTAAACAGCTAATTTCTGTGTACAAAACTTCTGGATCTCACCAGGTGTATGTATCGGGTTCATAATCGGCGAGAATCACCTACCACATCTGAGTGCATTTAATGTTATGGCGGCATGGCATAGGGTGATCTTCGCAGGATAGGATGATATTCAAATATCAGGTGATATTTGGATATTGGGTGATGTTTAAATATGATCTCCCTTGGACTAAAATGACCTCCTATTGAAATATCAGGATGATGTCATCAGGATAATAACTTGGTTCAGCGTTATGGCTCTATGACGTCATCATCATGTTATGTAGGAAGGGTCATGTTTAGAAATATACCTCTGTGATGTAAAAAGGATGGTGATGTCATCATCATGTTTATTTCTTCATTTATTGAGTTTCGATGATGTCAGCAGGATATTGGTTCGGGGTGATATTTTGCGACAGGCCGATATTCAAATATCGGGTGACATTAAGAAATATGATCCTCGCAAAATACATGACATTGTTTGACGGGTAAATACCTCTATCACCTAAAATTGACGTCTGGACCTCCGGATAAATGATTTTATCGAGTGATATATTAGATCGGGGTGATCTTTTGTAAGATGACTGATGTTGAGAAATATGATCCTCCCCTCAGAATATCAAGTTTGACCAGGACTTTGACTCACCATAACTCTTGTTCTCTAAGGAATATCAGGGTGATCCAAAAGGCAAACCTGCATGAAATTTTGTGTTCTATCTAACCATGAGGTTATTATCATGAAATATTAACTCTGAAAACTAACCTCATCATGATGACTTACCCAGTGCCTTTTATGTGGGATCATCTATATTGACTTACTTTTACAAGACTGCCAGCAAGCAGAACACACAAGCAAAGCCAAACAAAAGTTGGGTCCTTGTTTTGCCAAGTCAAAATGGGGCATGTTGTGTAACCACACAACAACTTGCTACCAAAGAAAACATCAAAATTCTAATGATTCAAGTGATATGAACACATTCTAACATAGCATTCTAATTCTTTCTAAGCATAAGCATCACAATCTTTCTAAATGATAAAATGTCCTTATGGTAACAATGCTAACTCAGGATCAGTAGTGTGCAAATGATTAATTATCCTCATCTTGAAAGCAAGCTGGAAACATGAGTAACTAATGTTAAGCTACATAGTTGGAGATCATCCCTCATAGCCAACCTAGATAGAGCCTTGCTGCCAGTAGGTGTCTATAGCCCTGGCAAGGTTATCTATACAATCCCCCTAAGTAGAGCTCCACTGCCAGCATGCATCTATAGCCCCGGTAGAGTTACTTAGATGGCCTAATTTTATTATAATTTTAGATTTTTCTAACATTTATACTTCATATATATGATATCATCATGTAAGCTCAAAATGCAAGGTATGGTCACTTGCTATTTGAGGTTGGAGATTGCATTGGTAGCAAGGGAGTCCCTTTAGATTTTTCACTTAACACCTATACTTATGTGTTCAACAAACCCAAGGCTGTTAGGTGAGTCATTATGAAGAAATCACTTTGGTTAAGAAAAGGCAACCTGATGAAAAGATATCACAGACCTAATCATGATGACTTTCTCAAAATGAGTCACAACCTATATATAAATGTGTTCTCATCACTTGAATCTTAACAATTTTGTTATTTTCTGGGGTGATGAGCTGCATCATCTTGACTAACCAAAACAAAACTCAACAAGCAAACAAAGCAAAAGCAAAACAAAACACTGTACAAACAACTATACAAATATACATTATGATACACATGACTGACATGAAGCTACTTAGGCTTGGAAATAATGTTTGAGGAACTGTCCATTAACTGGCAATGTTAACATCCTCACCTGTCAAGTTCTTAAGCCTGAAAGTGTTGTCTCCTAATATCTCAAAAATTTGGAAGGGACCTATCCATAATTTGTCAAACTTACCATGGTCTCCTTTCTTCTCATGGGCTTTATCCCACATCAGGACTAAATCAGATATCATGAAGGCTTTGACTTTGGCTCTTTTGTCAAACTAGCATTTGACAACAACCTGATGTTTGGCAAATTGGTCAATTACCTGACTTCTTTTCTCTTCTAGGTGCATCAACTGAAGTAACCTGACCTCTTGGTTATTGTCTATGCCTAAGTACTCTTGGGCAAACTGCAAGGTAGGAATCTTTAGGTTAATAGGGAGGATGGGATCCACCCCATAGACTAAATGATAAGGTGAGTTTCCTAATGCAGTTTTGTTTTTGGTTCTGTCTACCCATAAGGCATATTTCAGAAGTGTATTCCATTCCCTAGGGTTCTTGTCTACTAACTTCTTTATGATATTCAGCAAATTTTTGTTAGTGGATTCTACCAATCCATTCCCTCGGGGATAATAATTAGATGAGAACTTCAGTATGATTCCATAATCAAAAGCCCAACTTGACAATTTAGTTGAAGCGAAAGCGGAGCCATTATCACTTACCAGAGCATAGGGAACCCCATACCTAGTGACTATGTTACTTTCTAGAAATTTGATGACATCTTTTGCACTGCAAGTCCTGCTGCTAGTGGCTTCAATCCACCTAGTACAATAGTCAGTAATGGTTAAAACGTACTTGTGGCCCGATGATGATGGAGGATTAATTGGTCCTATGAAGTCCATGCCCTATTGTGCAAATGGGCGCTCTTCCATCACTGGCTATAGGGGTTGAGCAGCATACCTCTCTCTGTTGGTAGCTACCTGACATGTATGGCAGCACTTAATATGTTCTGCAATATCCTTGAAAATTGTGGGCCAGTAATATCCTGCTCTGAGGATTGCATGTGTAGTGGCCAAGGAGGACCCATGTGCTATTCCAAACTTGTCATGTAGCTCTGATAATACTTTATCTGCTTCAGGCCTCTCTAGGCATCTTAGGTATATTCTTGCATAATTTTTCTTGAAAAGTACCCCTGCTTTCATCATGTACTTCTGGGACTTTATTTTCAGGGCTCTTCTTTGTGAAGCCTGCAGTCTAGGAGGACATCTTCTAGTGATCAGGATATGCCTGATATCTAAGTACCACTCTCCACTGTCCTTCTCATTGATAACATACTGCTGACTTGTGATATTGGGATCGATTTCTGATATCATTTGACTTAAAGCCTGTCCTCTCACCAGTTTCATGGGTGTGATATCCATGTCATATTCCTATAGGACAATGATCCACTTAGCCCTCTTTTCTCCTGGCTCACTTTACATCGACAACATCTTTACAGCTGTGTCAGGGACTACATCGATCACTTTGCTTCTCAGGATATAGTGCCTGAATTTCTTCACTGCTCTGACCAAAGCAAGAGCTTGCCTTTCTACATCCATATACCTGAGTTTTGCACCTCTGAATGGATAGCTCATGAATGCTATAGGTTTTTCTTCTTTTTCTTCATTCCTTTGTGTCAGTACTGCTGCAAAGGTATGCTCTGAAGCAAATGAATAAATGTAGAAATCTTTGGTGTAGTCTAGACTAATCAGCACTGGAGCTTCAGATATAGCTTTCTTTATGTCTTCAAAAGCTGCTCTAGCCTCTGATGTCCACCCAATCTTTGCATCCTTCTTTAGCATAGCATTTAAAGGTCTCACTATCTCAGCAAAGCCAATAATGAACTTCCTGACAAAATTTATCTTACCAAAGTAAGATTTAAGCTCTTTCTTGCTTCCTGGAAGCTGTAATTTCATAATGGACTCCACCCTGTCAGGATCAATGATAATTCTATTCTCAGTTATTAGGTGGCCCAATAAATTTCCTATTGTCACCCTGAATATGCATTTCTTGGGGTTCAAGGATATCCCATATTCTTCACATTTTTTTAATACATTTCTGAGATCTGTCACATGGTTTTCTCTATTTTTAGAAAATACTGTTAAGTCATCCATGTATATGACTATACACTTTCCTATTAAGCCTCTGAAGGCTATATCCATTGTGCGCTGGAATGTTGCTTCAGCATTTATTAGCCCAAATGGCATGCGTCTATACGCAAAGATACCCCACTTGGTGGTGAAGGCAGTTTTCAGTTTGTCAATTTTGTCAACCATTACCTGATTATAACTAGAAAAACCATCCAGGAATGACATCATCTTTGCTCCATTAACAATCTGTAGAACTTCATCTAAGGAGGGTAAAGGATAATTATCTTTCTCTGATGCTTTGTTCAGGTTCCTGAAGTCTACACATAGCTTGATGTCTCCATTCTTCTTTCTCACTGGGACTAGATTTGTAACCTAGGTGGAGTGCCTCATAGGAAATATTATCCTAGCATTTAACAAATTTTTAACCTCCTAAAAAATTATAGGTTCCGGCAAGGCATTGATTGGCCTTTTCTTCTGTTTGAAAGGTTTAGCATTTGGCTTGAGAGGTATAGTGTGAGTTATGACTGAGGTGTCATACGTTTTCAGCTCATCATAAGTCCATGCAATGACATGGATATAGTCTTTGAGTGCCTGAGTTATTCCTTCTAATTCTTTTGGTGTGTAGACCTTACCAATCAAGACATTTCTCTTGTCATCATTTTGTCCAATAGTCACCTGTGAATATTGTCTTCCATCAGCCTTTGGAAAATCCTTCTGCTTCAGCATATTATCTAAGTCAAAGGCTCTCTCTAATTCAATCATACCTTTGGGAATCCTGTTGCTAGGCAACTCTAATATTTCCTCTTCTTCCCAAAGATGATCTTCCACATTGTTCTCATCTATGGTCTAAGCATCGAATATATCTCTGTTGGAGATGAAATCTAGGATATGCTGATCATTGTCGAATACCTGGAGATTAGTAACATTATCAGGTACTGAAGGCACTGATATCAGTTCTACTGAAAACCTCTTTAAACCTAAAATAGACAATGGCTCTAAGGTACTAGCAGCCTGGGCTAGAGCATCTACTCTATGGTTCTGGTCTCTGGGTACATGGGTGATATTAAATGCATCAAAGTCTTCAATCAGATCCCAAACCCTGTGTCTGTAGTTAGACAGTTTTCTATAATTACAAGAGTAAATTCCTCTCACCTGTCTCACTACCAATTTTGAGTCTCCGTAGACATGCAGAATTTTTACCTTCTTCTTAAGGGCAAATAATATCCCATGTATTAGAGCCTCATACTCTGCTACATTGTTAGTACAGGGAAATTGTAGTTTGTAGGCTGCTAGGTAGGACTTTCCTGATGGATCAATGAGATCAATTCCTACCCCAGCACCTTGTTTTGACTAGGATCCATCAAATCTAAGGGTCCACGGTTTATCTTCAGTGGGAGGCTTAGCTGAGCCTTCCCTCTTCTTTGCAGCTCTAGCAGCTGCACCAGCTGATATCCACTTTAACTTAGGAATTTCAGCCCTCTCAAACTTCATCTTTCTTTTCTCTTGGGAAGCTGATTTATCTTCTTTCTTTTCATCACCAGGAGGATGATCTTCTGAACTAGGCACTATATGCCTCTTTAAAATATGTAAGCATAGTGAACAGGTAGTCTCTGAGTGAGGTGCCTCATGCAACCTACACCATCCTTCAGTCAGTGCATCTTGTGGCAATCTCTGCTATTCTATCATCCTTTTAATTTCTTCTGATAAAAACTTCTCAAATCTGGTCAAATTACTGCCTCTGTCATCATCAGAAAATTTGTAATCTGACTCCATCAGACAATCACTCCCAGGGGTGATCTTATCATTTTTGTTACTCTTCTTTTTAGTGCATACCAGAATTTCTTCTGATTTCTGGATAAAATCCTCATTCTGACACATCTTCTCCTGTTCCTGTAGCAGACGAACAAAAATCAGTATGATCATCATCACCATATATGGAACTTACCTCTGATGATGATGATGACATTTCTCTGCATATTTGTTCAAGCTCCATCATGTCAATGCAAGTTTCACAAGTTTTCTCAGAATGTGCTTCATTGTGTAATCTGCACCAACCATCAATCAAAATATCATGAACAGGTATATCTAATAATCGGCAGCGTTCTACCTATTTAGACAAGTATATTTCAAAACTTTTGAAATGATCTACTTTTGTTTCACCTCCCTGATCATGATCAGGTCTTAAGACTACAACATTATCATCATGATGATGATCATCAGGATTATGATCATCATGAAAGTCATACATCAGGACTTCCTCTATTCTGACAGTCTGAGGTCTGATGGAGTATACTCCGGGTTCAACATTCACGTACATGATCTCATTTGTTTTGTTGTACTCGGTGATCATGTGTTTCATTCTTGGTTCAACATCTACCCTTATCTGGTTTGGTATACCCTTCCAAGGTAACCACATATGACTGAAATCGGTGGACATATATCCGTTGAGGGTCTTGGACCAATCTCTACTAAGTAACATACCATATGTATCAGGTATATCTACTACCTGAATGTCAATATAGTATTGGATCCTAGGGTCTGATGCCAGTTGCATGTGAATGTGAGTTAACTCCCCTATTGCATTCACCTCTGTTTTGTCTAGCTGGGTTACATTCTTTAGAGATTTAGCAGGATGAAACCCTAGAGCATCACATATGGCCAAAGGCATGACATTCGTGGATGCTCCTGAATCCACTAGATAGTTGTGCAGGTTTTTACTGAACATTCGTATGGTTAGGAGGAATGGAGGTGACTCACTTTTATCTCTGTACAAGGTCATGTGAGAAGTATCCGCAGCTTGAACAGTAGCTGGGACTTTAGGTTTAATATTATTATCTCTGATAGCATGATCCTTACTTCCAGACTGTCCTGATAAATGAATATCCTCTTTAGGAGTAGGGTCATCTAGTGATTTCATAAATGCCTTTTTTATAGCTAGAGTTTTCAGCAATTCTGACAAGGATAGGCTGATTTTGATTTTCTTCATTTCGTCAGCCAGATATGTGACTAAATTGTCAGACTCATGAGGCACGCTCAAAGTTTTTGATGTTATGTTTGATGGTGATAAATACTGAGTATTGACCTTAGGAAATCCTAGATTATTGTTGGCTTTGGGATCAGGAGGGGTATTAAAACTATTCGGGGGTAAGGAAGATGTCAATGGACCAGTAGGTCTGTTGGCATTACTTCTCAAGTTATAGTTGTGCTTCCCCTCGTACTGCTGTTGGTAGGCATGTACCTCCTCAGGCTCATTTGATGGTTCATTGTCATCCTTAAAGGGGAAAACATAATTTGACTCAAAATTCATGGTTGATTCTTCACATGTCTGGCTATAATGCTGATGAGGTGACACCACATGCTGATAAGGCTAATCAGTATAGCTTTCCAACACTAAAGCTGAATCATATCCACAGGGAACAAATTCATTCCCTTCCACCATATGTGGGTTTCCTATAGTATTAGATACCTCTGTTTGGAAAATACTTGCAGCAATTTGAAATTGAGGGCAATCTAGCTCTGCATGAGCATTTGTATTGTGTATCCTACACCAATTAGTGAGGGCGGCCTTAGCAAGGTTGACCCTAGTAGTCTATTTATCTTCACCAGGAGGTTGACTATCTAAAGGTGATGGTAAGGAACCATTATTTGGCCTGGAGTTCCATACTCTAGGCTATCTAGGGGGATTGTTATTACCACTGTTATTGTTATAGTTATTGTTGTTATATCCCCTGTCAGGATAGTTTGGTCTGTCATTGTTATAGCCTCTATTCTGGTTAGGTTGAGAGTAGAAATTTTGGCTTCTCAAATGAGTGATCTTAGTTGTAAGCTTCCTTAGCCAAGCTAATATTTCTTTGATCTCTTCCTTTTCTTCCTGAGCCTTAGCTACTACATTTTCTGTTGAAGACTTGAAGAATGAGGATCCATTGTTATTCTGACTATTCTGGTCTATAACCTGAGGTGCTTGGACTTGTCCAGGATACTGCATCATCTGGCCATTTCCGTTAGGAGGTGGCATTATTCTCAATGGAGGTACCTGCAGAGGTGCTAGCATTACTGCTGGAGGCATCATGGCTCCATTATACTGTGGCTGGGGAGGATATCCTAGATAACCAGGAAGTGCAGGAAAGGCTAAGTTCAGTGTAGGAGCAGGGACTAACTGCTGATTGACTTTAATAGCCTCTTGAAAAGCTCCTGTTAACGTTGTGATTGCAGGATGAGCCCTCCTAATGAACATAGAGGTCAAAGGATCTAGGACTGAATAATAGATACTCCTAGTAGCTTCATCTGCTACAACATATGGAGCAACTAACTTGGATAGCATTTTCTAGAACCTAGCATTAAAATTGGCAATAGGTTCTCCCTCAAACCTTTTAATTGTGGCAAATAGGTGATAGTTCATTGAAGGGTCAATAGGTATTTTGAACCTATCAGTGAAAGCTTTCTCTAGGACAGCCCATGATTTGATCGAACTTCGACCAAGACTAATGTACCAACTAAGGAAAAAGGAAGTAATCTGCATACAACATCCTGATGCTCTATTCTGGCTCTACAATAGGCTTCCTTAAAGGTTCTGATATGATCATCCGCGTCTTGATATGGATGATATTTTGGACAAAGTTTGTCTGGATTCTTTGGTAACTCATGATATGCAATGAAAGTTAAGGGTGACTCTACTGCAAAGAATGACATTGCAACTAGAGGAGGTTGAACTTGAGATATAACAGGCTGAGGATGAACCTGAGGTTGTACAGGTGATCCTGTAGGTATCTGTAGATCAATAGGAGTCACAGGAGAACGTTCAGATGAAGCTCCTGATGCACTAGACCCTGGAGTGTGATGGATATCTACAGTTCTAGGTCTGAGCCCTCTAACAGGTAGTTTGTAAAAAATTCCAGTGGATCTAGACTTGGTATTTATCCTGTGAGCCAGGATTTCTCAATTTTGAGGAAAATTGACTAGATGTTTGTAACGATCAGTTGAAATTCACCAGCAAGGACTGTATTTATGGTCAGACCATAATATTGACTAGGTATTTGTGGAATATTTGCAGAGATGCTGCAAATATGAGGTAAAATTTGAAGTGTTGTGTCACAAACGACAGGATATCAAGTTTTCAAGCTATTTACCTCAAAGATTTATGCAAATTTACACGAGACAAGGCATATTTCTTCAAATTCATGATGATCGACTGTAAAGCTTGCAATATTTATGATTGATTTCAAAAACTTTACACAGGATTAGCATATACCAGCTTAGAACAATAAATATTTGCGTCTAACTTGGAAATTTAGCGGTGTCTGAGCGTTATCTTACAATTTTTATCATCACTTGATGTAGTGATGATGATCCTTTAGCTTCAGGCCCTTCTTCTAGCGCCAATTTATGTTGATCATGATAATCATAAACAAACATAGAATAAAAGTACACATTAACCTTTATTCATCTTGAAAGATACGATCAATTCAAAGAATTCATGATCCCAAGTCTCTGGTGATTAGGTCTTAATCTTCTAATGTTACTCAAAGGTTGATGTGTGTTGTTGTTTCCATTTTGGGGCCTTACGTAAATCTCATCAGTAAGATAATGTTTTTTGTAATGATGCTGCACAGATAGTTATTCTACACAAGATATGCTTCAAATATTATGTCTATCTTTGAATCTTTGCATGACATTTATCATTTCTAACATGCTTCAACTTCAAATATGTTGAATATGTTCAATTATCTACGAGATGTCTGCATATTTGTATTATTTGCTTAAGATTGTCAATTATTTGCAATTATGATGGTGAAATGTTCTGAAATTGAAAGAAATACTTCAAATTAATGTTGAACCTTTAGCTATTGAGCCACACATACATCAGATACAGTCATGAAGAGAAGAAATCAAACCATATGTTCACCAGGACATTCCACATCTAGATACAGTCGATGCTAACTTCAAAGGGATTGTATGAAAACAACACATGTAAGCAGATATGCACTCCAAGGGATGCAACAAATCACAGCATGTATCAAGAATTCATACACTGATTACTCAAGATTTGTTATGGATTGTAATCGAAATAGTCTTCTTCTTCATTAAGTATGCAAGAACATATATGTATACAACTTTGAAATGAGCCTTGAATATTTCAGCAAATAGATTTCAATTAAGTTTTGAATGTTCAAAATGAGGCATCCCTGCACCTTTTATAGCACAAGGTGAGGGAGTGGTTACAATTGATCTATGATCAAGATTTGTCTATTAAAATCTATGGTTCATACTTCATTGACTAAGTCAACCTTTTCCATGTGGCACAGGTTGCCAGCTAACAACCATCTAGGTAACTCATATTTTCCTAAGTACCTGATGCATATGTTCCCTTTATGGTGTACCTTCATCATCATCTTTATCGTCATGATCATCACTTTCAGTGCTTTCACTATCTTCATCATCATGATGATTATCTCTTTGAATATGGACCTATATAGCTGTCTTGATATTCTCATATGCTTGCACTATCTTTTCCAATTCTCCACCATCCCGAGTTCTTGCTTTGGCGATGGCATGTTTATGCACTTGATATTTGCTTCAGAGAGATTCCAATTTATTCCTCCTATTGCTGGATATTTCATTATAATTTTCCACCTTGACCTTTATTCTCATTAATTTATCCAGTACTTCTTCTGTCAGGTGGTTGAGAGGGTCTTCAGTTACTAGCTGCAAATTACTATGTAGAGTTTTAATGGCAAACTCTTCATCCTAATTTTCTATCTTTCCCTCTATCTTTCCTTCTAATGCTTCCAAAACTTCAGCCTCATGAGACATCATATCATGTAGCTTCATGCTGATGTTTCTTAGTTTAATGTTGCATCTTTTAAGCACATCACATTCAAGCCTGATGTCTTTATTCCAGATATCAATCAATATGGCTGTATTATTATTCAGTACTTGATTCTTTATCAAAATCTGAGGATCAATCCTCCTCATTTCATCCAAAATGCTCACGGCTTTTTCTAATTGAAATGACCTCCTGCCAATCTCCATTTGTAGTTTATCTACTTTTTTCCTGGAGGTACATAAAGAATTCCACCTCTTCAAAGAGGTCTTTACCACTCCCTCATCTCCATCGAGCGCGGATGACATCCATTTTAACATTATTACTGATTCACACCTCATAAGGTTCAACTTGTTGACCTCCTCCTGAGAAATTACAGTTAATGGGACTGCTTTGTCACTTGATGTATCATCAGGGTTAATTAACCCTTTTATATATGCATGCGGCTGAGCAATGTGCTCTTTATGCTTCTTATTCTTTTATTTCTCTCTTTTCACCCTTTGGGTTAATGAATCAATAATGTCCTTACCTTCTTGGCCTTCCTGATCTTCATTGGCAAATCCCAAATCTACTGTAGTAATCTAGAATTCATCCAGAGTGATCTTGCCTTTTTCTTCATCAACTATAGGAACAGCTACCTGAGCGGTTCTCCTGCCTGTATCAGGATCCCTTCTAATAGTAGAAGTTAATCTTGCCTTCCTCTTTGGCTTCATTAGAGTCTCTAAAAACAATGTTGAAACATTAAACTCTTGTATCTCTAATCCAGACTCGGTACTTATCTCTTTCTCCAGCCATGAGGGAACTTGGTCTCCGAATCCTGGGTGCCCACCATCATCATGATGATCATCTTGATCTCCAGTAACTGTATCTATTTTTGACGGAGATGGTGATTTTCTTATTTCTTCCTCATGATGTTCTTCATGAGGGTGATCTTTGGGTATATCCTCCTGTTGAGGACCTTCTTTTTCTGGAGGGTGATCCTGTTGATCATCTGCATGTTTATCATGATCCTGATCTTTTACTTCCTCCATGGGTATCTCATCCACTTTAGCATTTTCCTCATCCTGAGGTATATTGGTATCCATGGATATTATTTCATCCGACTTAGGTTCTTCCACCTACTCCGCAGCTATAATTTGTTCTGTAATTGTGATAATTACCTCTTGAGCCTTATGATCATTAGGACCTAATATTTCTTTATCTTCTTTATCTCTTGGTGGAATTTCTACTTCCTTGGGCTCAGCTGATGCATCCTGCTATTGTTGACCCATACCTAGAGCTTTATCTTCCACTTCCATTCATTTAACCTCTTCGACATTTTCTATCCTTTCAGGTGTACCTGCTATATCTTTAGGATTTACATCCTCTACATATGTCAAATCTATTGTTGCAGGACTTCTCACCTGATCAACTAATGCATCAAGCCCTATCTGTTGTGCAATCTTCTCTGGGCTCTTTTCTTTTTCTTGCTCCATTTGCTTTAACTCTTCTAACACCGCTTGTACTGCTAGGGTTCCATGAGGAGTTATCCAGGTACTAGCAGCAAGGGTCTCCATTCTTTGTGAAGCTACATCCTTCACCACCTCATCATCAGATAGGTCAATTGTCTCATCTAATGAGACTAGACCACTTTGCATTACCTTAGAGGCTTCTTTCATTTGTTCTTCTGCTTGTTCAGTTTTAAACTTTACAATGGTGGGAAGTGGAACGTTATGCTGCAATTCCTTATTGAATACTTCTCCACCTACCCCTTTTAGCATTATAGGGGTTTATTTTATTTCACCTCTCATGGAAGTTCTTGTTTTCTTAGGTGTAGTTGATATCACCTGAGGTGCTTTTCTCTTTCTTGTGAAGGATATAGAGCCTTCCTCTTCTTCAGGCTCTTCTTCTAGAGGGATATCCTTTTCTTTATCCTTATGTGATGTCTGACCCTCCTCATATATATCAGTGGGATGTGCAGCTAGCCTCCCGATTCCTTTATGCTTTCGTTTATCCACGGGAGGCGGTGCGGATGATGTTGATGTTTGTCTCGATCCTGATGCATCTTCAGCTGACATCTCTATTCTTTCAATTATAACCCCTTTGGGTTCAGGATCAGTCTTCTTACCTTTTGAAGGTTTCTTACTTTTTTCAGGAGGTGGTGCTCTCTCTCCTTTGGATTTTCTCTTTTCAACCAGGAAATCATCATATTCATCTTCAGGAATTTCCTGTCTCTTCTTCTTATTATCGACAATAAGGACCACACCCTTCCTCTTCAATGCATTTGTTTGTTTGTTGACCCATACCTGGGTCAGCTGCAATATCCTTCCTGTGAATGGATCTAAAGAAATATCTACTAGCATAGTAAGATTTGGCACTGATATTGTATCATTGTATATCTTTTTCTCCTCTTACTCATCTACCATTATGTTACCATCATCCCTCTTCGATTGTGCAGGGACTGAGATGCAATCAAAGGTCATGATATGGTTAAGGGTTAATCTTTAATATCTTCTTCTTCTGGCTTCAGCCTCATCTTCACAATCTGCCCAAAAATCTTCAAGATTCTTCTTATGGATGGGCTTCCCCATGATTTTCTGCATCCTGCCATATGGATCATATGACCTAGCCAAAGGGAATGGCTGGAAATTCATCATTGTTAAACTAGCTATGGCTTTCTTAATGTTCTCAGAATTTGGGCACATATACCAGCCCATTGTTACTGGAAACAATACTGGTGGGAGTTTATTACTTGCTTTGTAAGCATCTAGTATTGTAGCCACTTGCCTCAGGAACTCCATTAAAATTACTGCATCCGTGGGATATCTTAGGAGCATGAGGGGTTCCTCTTCAAAGCCTTCAATTCTTATATAAGAGAATGTTGCAAATTGAATAAATTAGGCTCTATGCCTGTATATGACTTCCTAAGCTTCCATGCTTAGCCTTTTATTTCTGTCCTCCTCCATTGTTCTTACTAGATGCATAGAGAATGCATCATTCACTAGTTTGTAATTCTGGAGGTAATTTGCTCTTTGTAGCTGGGGATGATGATCCCATATATGTGCATCATTTGTTGTGCCACCAATTTTCCCATTTGTAGTCAATGCATCAAATGTACCCTTGTAGGCACATGAATAAACTATGTATGAAGTCATGTAGAAGGAACAATCTGGACCTCCTAAGTTCATCAGCTGCTCATTTAGAGCATCACTTATCATCTTGGCCCACATTGGCTTGTTATCTGTATAAAGGCACATCAAGATGACTGCATACATCCAGTCCTTAAAACTTCCAGCATCAGGCTGGCCTGTCACTCTGCTGAGCAGGGCTATCATGTACTGGTACTCATCGTCAAAGTCAAATTATATAAATGAAGTGGAAGTTTAGCTGCTGCAGAATAAGGACTATTCTTCACCCTCCATTGGTACATTTTCTTCCTAGCAACCTTCTTGTTATTTTCATATTCTGCTCTTGATTTCTTCAAATCTATGTTGGCAACCTTCTTGCCCAATGGCAAACTAAATGTAGTAGCAAGACCTTTGATTGACAGATCAGCATATACTCTACCATGCTTCTCTACCTTCCTTGTCTGCAGGTTATAGTTTCTTGCACATTCAATGACTAGCTCAGGAGTTTCCATGGAATAAGGGAAACCAGCTGCATTCCACATTCCAGATATAAAGATTGCATCCAGCAAGGTACTGTTACTCTTCTCATCGCTCATTTTGGCTGACCATGCAGCCAGATCTGTATTCCCTTGGTGTGTGTCCATGATGGCACCATATTTGAACTGGACACCCTTGGGTTGAGCAAACATGGGCTTTAGAAATTCTGCCTCTGACTTAGCCAACCGCTTATCCGCCATGGATGCCTGCAATTAACAAAGCTGGTCTTACAATTGATATCTTATAAGCATGCATATACGTTATATTTTCATTACTCATCATGCATACTATATTCTTCCAACACTTCACTTATCTCGATATGCATAATCTAGAACTTCAAACTAGAAAACACCATGATACCTGGATACACAGAATATGACAAGAAGAGCATTTCAATTACTTACCTGATGTGTTTATCCTCCTAATTACGTCGATAACTATGTGCAAGGAATTCAAATACCAGCAATGCTCACGTATCCCTTTCTAGTACGAGTTATATGCATCTGCAGGTAACCTTATGAGGATTTGCAATCTCGAAGCTCCGTAAAAACTTATTTCGTCGCAAGATGGGTGCAAAATGTGCCTGTAAATCACTTTTAACCTCTTCATTAAGGCAAATTAGGGCAAATTAATTGAAACAGTTGATTTCCATGTACGAAACTTCTAGATCTCGCCAGGTGTATGTATCAGGTTCGTAATCAGCGGGAATCACCTACCACATCCGTGTGCATTTAATGTTATGGCGGCATGGCGAGGGGTGATCTTCGCAGGATAGGATGATATTCAAATATCAGGTGATATTTGGATATCGGGTGATGTTTAAATATGATCTCCCTTGGACTAAAATGACCTCCTGTTGAAATATCAGGATGACGTCATCAGTATAATAACTTAGTTCAGTGTTGTGGCTCTATGACGTCATCATCATGTTATGTAGGAAGGGTCATGTTTGGAAATATACCTTCGCGATGTAAAAATGATGGTGATGTCATCATCATGTTTATTTCTTCGTTTATCAAGTTTGGATGATGTCAGTAGGATATTGGTTTGGGTTGATATTTTGCGACAGGCCGATATTCAAATATCGGGTGATATTCAAATATCGGTTGACATTAAGAAATATGATCCTCACAAAATACATGATGTTGTTCGACGGGTAAATACCTCTATCACCTAAAATTGATGTCTGGACCTCCGGATAAATGATTTTATCGGGTGATATATTAGATCGGGGTGATCTTTTGTAAGATGTCTGATGTTGAGAAATATGATCCTCCCCTCAGAATATCAAGTTTGACTAGGACTTTGACTCACCATAACTCTTGTTTTCTAAGGAATATCAGGGTGATCCAAAAAACAAACCTGCATGAAATTTTGTGTTCTATCTAACCATGAGGTTATTATCATGAAATGTTAACTCCAAAAACTGACCTCATCATGATGACTTACCTAGTCCCTTTTATGTAGGATCATCTATATTGACTTACTTTTACCAGACTGCAAGCAAGTAGAACACACAAGCAAAGCCAAAGAAAAGTTGGGTCCCTATTTTGCCAAGTTAAAATGGGGCGTGTTGTGTAACCACACAACCAGTTGTTGCGTCTATCTCCTTCCCACAAGGAGATTCTTGATAAAGCCTTAGTGGAAACCACTGTACCCACTAACTTGGCCCAAGAGAAGTTTCAGGCCATGGTAGGTAATCTAATCTCCTCAAGTACCATATCATTTATTGAATAAGATGACCTCTCAGTGTCTCAACCTCATAACACCCCTTTTCACATTGTTGCCTTCATCCACAAGCACCACATTAAGAGGGTTCTCATTGATGGGCGAGCCAGTTTAAATATTTGCATACTTAAGCTGGTCCTTACATTGGGGTTCTCTGAAAATACAGTTGATCCAAGGAAGAAGATAACTATCAAAGCCTATGATGAAGAGGAGAGAACTACTAAGGGAATAGTGGTATTACCTAGACAAGTGGGACCGGTGATAAAAGATGTTGTGTGCCAATTCCTAGATAGGGAGCTCGCCTATAATATTCTCCTAGGTAGACCATGGATTCATGCCATGAAAGATGTGCCTTCTACCTATCACCAATGCATGAAATTCCCTCATAACGGTAATCAAGTCACCATCCAAGGTGACCCTGACCCCTTTCAGCATTGTAACTCTGTCCTTTCAAAACCTGATTGCATCATACCAAACCATAGAGCATCTACATCCCCTACCCCATAGCATGATCCTACCTTTGAAGCTTCCTCATCAAAGCCCAAAGAGTAGAAGATTACCATCAAAGAAATAGGAGTAGGGGAATACTCCATTGAACACAGCCTCAATCTAGCCAAGATGCCTTTATCTCCTAGATCCTTTGGGTGACCCAAGTATTTTCCAAAGCCATCTGATCCTCCTATATCTCCCACAACTCCCTTTGTAAAATGGGGGACCTTATCAGATGAAACTGAGGAAAGAGATATCATACAATGGCTTTATACTAAAGAAGAAGAGAACATACAATAGGAACCACCTAAGCTCCCAATGGAAATCTATGGGTGAGGTGAATCTATCCTACATAGAATGGGTTACAAAGGACAAGGTCCCATTGGCCTAAGAAAAGAAGGAATTATAGAACCCATTCAACCTTCTTCATCCTCATTGGCTAGAAATACAAAAGGCCTAGGATATAAAGATAAGGACAAAGTAAAATCAAATGCTTGCCTTGTGGAAATGATCCATACCCTTCAAGAGGACAGTGACAGATTCCAATGAATATGAGTGGGATGCGCTGACAGAGAATTCCTATGATGACAAAGAGGTCGATACCATTCAAACTTATAGCCCCTACCGTGAGGGACAAATGCTACCGAATAGACCGTTAGAGTGTGATTTGCCTATCCATGAGAATATAACTTTTGAGGAAGGTTCGAGTTCTACCGTAATAAACAATTTGGAGGAAAGTACCATCCTGAACACTCTCCCTACCAATACTCCTAGTATATCCATTCAAACTATCAACAAATCAGATCTATCCTCTGACTCCCTCCCCCTTGTGCATCCTGAGCTTATTGATTGGGATCTACGAGGAGCCCCACAACTAGATATGTTCCAAAACAATGATGCCTATATTGACTACATGGAACTTAGGGATCACCTACCTAAAGGAGATCATAAAGCTGGGTTTGCTATTGAACTTTGGGTATTTTGGAGAGGGTGCCAAGCCTTCCAGTCGCAAAAATATCAAAATAAAAACTGGATCTGATGGTGAAAACCGCTTCGTGGCAGTGTCAGATCCCAAAATAGTAAAAAGAAAGGATGCATCCGAAGTTGAAAACCCAACTGTGGCACCTGATGATGGAAGGCTTGACACTCTCCCTGATGACATGCACTAGGAGAAGTCTCAGATTGTTGTGGAACCCACCAAGCCAGTTAACATTGGAATAGAGGAACAACCTAAGATCATTCACTTTGCTAAGTCTCTAACCCCACTAGAGAAGACTAAGATTGTACCATTCTTCAAGAGAAAGCAAGTCAATTTTGCTTGGTCATACGTAGATATGCTGAGGTTAGATCCAGATTTGATTCTCCATCATCTTTCGTTAGATCTGGGAGTGAAACCAGTGAAACAAAAGCTTAGAAAGATGCATCCACACATAGCATTGCTTGTAAAAGAAGAACTCAAGAAACTACTAGATGTAGGGTTCATCAGAGCTATAGACTATTTGGAATGGGTCTCCAACATAGTACCAGTGTCTAAACCTGATGGCTAAGTCAGACTATGCAATGATTTTAGAGATCTAAACAAAGCTTTCCACAAGGATGATTTTCCGTTGCCAAATATAGATATCATAGTCGACTTAACAACAGGGCATACCATGTTATCTCTCATGGATGGCTTCTCAGGATATAATTAGATTAGGATAGCACTAGAAGACCAACATAAGACAGCTTTTACTTGTCCATGGGACACTTTCTGCTGGAATGTCATGGCATTTGGGCTAAAGAATGTAGGAGCCACATATCAACGTGCTATGACCACTATATTTCATGATATGATGCACATCACCATGGAAAATTATGTAGATGATATCCTTGCAAAGTCACTCACAAGAGAATCACACCTTGATGTGTTAGAGAAAGTCTTTTAGAGATTAGAGCAATTCAGAGTCAGGTTGAACCCAAAGAAATGTGTGTTTGGAGTCACCTCAGGCAAACTCCTAGGTTTTATTGTATTGGCAAATGGAATAGAGGTAGACCCCGCCAAAGTCAAGGCTATTATGGACATGCCACCACCCAAGAATCTTACTCAACTAAGATCTCTATAGGGCAGGCTACAAGCAATCTATAGGTTTATATCACAACTGACAGACAAGTGTCAACCCTTCAGTCATCTCCTACATAAGAACATTCCATTTAGATGGGATGAGAAATGTGAAGAGGCATTCGACACATTGAAAGAGTATCTTATGAATCCACCTATTCTCATGCCTCCTATCCAAGGGAAGCCATTGATACTTTACATATCTGCTAACCTACAGCTCTTGGGGCCCTTCTAGCACAATAAAATTATGAAAATAAAGAAAGAGCCGTCTACTACATTAGTTGCACATTGGTGGGCTATGAGTTACAATATTCTCAGATAGAAATATCATGGCTTGCAATAGTTTTTGCTTCCCAAAAACTTTGACATTATATGCTTGCACATCTAGTCAAACTTATTACAAAAATAGATCCACTGAAGTACCTACTAAGCAAAGCAGCTCTTACACGTCACCTAGCAAAATGGGTAATGCTCCTAAGTGAATATGACATTGAGTATGTAGACAGAAAGGATATCAAAGGGCAAGTCATTGCTGATCAGTTAGCGGATGTACCATTATAGGACACCACACCAATGCAATTTGAGTTTCCAGATGAATCCTTATTCAATATATCTACACATTCCTAGACACTTTACTTTGATGGGTCCTACACAAACCATGGATCGGGGGAAGGAATCTTGTTTGTAACTCCTCATGGTGACACTATACTGAAGTCTTACCACTTGTTATTCCCATGCACCAACAACATAGCATAATATGAATCCTTGGTCATTGGTCTCAAAATGGCAACAGAATGGAAAATCAAAGAGTTACATGTCTATGGTGATTCTCAACTAGTGATAAATTAGGTCAATGATGATTACCAAACCAAAGATGAGAAGCTTGTCCCATACAAGCGCATGGTCAAGGACTTTAAGGAATACTTTGTGATCATCTATTTTGAGCAGATACCTTGCATTGAGAACAAAGTAGTAGATTCCATGGAAACCATTGCCTCTCTTCTTGAAATACCAGAGAATGAGTCATGGTATGAGTTCTTAGTGGAATCAATTCAGCAAGCAGCTTATAATCTTCCTGAAACCCATTCCATATGCCTATTAGTTGGATCTGATTCACCTTGGTACGGTAAGGTTTACACCTACCCCAAGAACAATACCCTCCCACCTGACTTATCTTCAAACCAACGATGAACCTTTATACGCCAAACCTCTCGTTATAGCATTATTGCCGACACCCTATACTGCCGTGGTCTAGATGGTACTTTACTCTGTTGTTTAGAATGAGAAGAATCCCAAACCACCTTACAAGACGTACATGAAAGGATCTGCGGAACACACTCTAGCGGTCCTTCCTTAGCTAAGAAACTCATGCGTTTGGGTTATTATTGGCCAAACATGGAAACAAATTCATACTAATTTGTGAAGAAGTGCAAGCAGTGCCAAATACATGGGAACTTGATACATGCACTACCTCTCGAGTTGAGACCTTTAACGACACCTTGGCCCTTTTGTTAATGGGGACTCAACCTTGTGGGTAAAATCCATCCACCCTCGTCCAACGGCCGCAAATTCATAATAACTACCACTGAATACTTTACCAAGTGGATTGAAGCCGTTCCCCTCACCACCATCACAGGTAAACAAATCTCCTCATTCATTCTCAATTACCTCATTTGCAGATACAGAATTCCCTCATCCATTATCACGGATAACGGAAGACCCTTCAAAAACCATGATGTCCAAGAACTCTGTGACCGATTCAAAATCCAACACCATTTCTCCACACCCTATTACCCCCAAGGCAATGGTCAAGCTGAAGCATCCAACAAGACCATCTTGAAACTCCTCAAGAAGACAGTCAATGATGCGGGTCGTGATTGGCACATCCAACTCAATCCCGCTCTGTGGGCCTTCAAAACTAATATACGCACTCCCATAGGTGCTACCCCTTAGGCCCTTGTCTATTGCTCAGAAGCTATCCTCCCCATTGAGGTCAAGTTACCATCTCTCAGGGTGTCGTTAAAAGGTCTCATAACAAATGAAGAATACAGAGTTTTCATATTGCAAGAACTAGAGTTGCTGGAAGAAAGGAGACAGAAAGCCTTTGACCATCTCAAAGCATATCAACAAATGATACACAAAGCTATAACCACAGAGTTCGCTCAACAGTCTTCAAAGTTGGAGATCTAGTACTTAAGGAGAACCCCCGCAATCAACAGGATTAGGAAAATAAAGGCAAGTTTGAACACAACTGGCTTGGGCCTTATGTGATCGTAGCTACTTATGGATCAGGGGCATATCGGTTAACAACATCAGAGGGTGAGTTGTTCGATGACCCAATCAATAGCATGCATCTTCGCCGGTTCTATACCTAGGAGAACCCCAATGTAAGGGGGCATATAATTTTTAAAAAAATCAAAAAATACAAAAAAATATATATTTTTAGAAAAGTACAAAAAAATTGTCCTTTGGTGAAACCTAGCAACAGGTGCCTTGGATAGGTATCATGATGAAAACCTGGCAAACAGGTGTCATGCATACTTCCTAGCTTTCGTGCAAATAAAAGCAAGTGGTGAAAACCTAGTAAATAGGCGTTACTTGTGATAAACCGCTTCCTCCGTCTTTGGGAAACCAATCACCTTGTGTCCATTCTTCCTTCAGTTGTGTCCCATTTGATCCATACCTATTCCATAATAAAAACCTAACGATAACCTATCATGGATTGCTACTCTATCTCTTTGTTGCCTTGTCAACCAAGGTTTTATCCCATATCCTATCTAAAGTGTCAGCCTAGCATAGTGTCTCTCGTTAGTATCCATGGTCCAAGTCCATGAACTACGTTGCCTCTACGTCGTCACGTAGGCAAGGCCATATTTCTATGCGCCCCCAAGGCTCCACTGTCCCATCCGTCCCATGTCTAGTCCTTCTATCTATCTGAGTCTGCACCACTTTCCACCACCTAGGTCTTAGGTCCTGTTACCTCCCGAATTAGTAGAGGGTTTGCCAATTCCAATGCACGGGCAGATTCGGTCAACAGATACGGGAGGTTGCGTGAGCAGCCTCCCCTTCACTTCTAGTTTTGCCGCACCGAGGGGGGTGTCCTTATTTACTAAAGATGTAACATTGACTTGCCCTATGACAGGAAGATTTAGCTTTGTGATAACAGGCAAAATACTCTCATGTGTGGACCAAGATGTGCATGGTACATCACAAGGTTGGTAACATTCTTGAACATGTTTGTCTGGTTATGGATGAGAGTATGCACGGGTCCTAATCCTACTCCTACAACTAATAGGTTGAAATAATGGAATGGTTTGAATTTGATGGTTTGGGTGCAAGACAGGGGTTTTGGATCATAACTACTTCACAAGGGCAGACTGGTGCCTATCTCAGGGCAAGGAGTCAACTAGACGTATACATAAGAATGGCTTGCAACTGGCATTCGAGTTTCAAGGGGTTAGACTGATGCTTGCCTTACAAGCATCACCCAAGGATGGGTACTTAACTATTCATGCTTACAAACATCCCAGCTGACATACATTCTTCTCCATACCTTAACCTAAAACAATTTAATCCACTCCTTGAATGGAAGTTGGAGATCAAGCATGTGATAAAAAACCTGTATCCCTGAATCTATGGAACCCTTAGCGACTAGATTCAAAAGAAGAAATTGCATGCAACAAATGGAGATAAACAGATAAATACATGCAGCAATGCATTTATTATATAACATTAACACTGAAACTAAACATATGTGCAAGATACATCACATATGCAACACATAAACTCCAAAATGAGATCGAGCAGACAGGAAATGCTTTGTTTTTTGTTATTCACACAAAAGTTTGCCCTAGTCTTCAACCAACACAATGAGTAACATAGTTTGGCCTTTATACCAAGACTGTAAACTCAGCCAAAATTAATTACAAGGCAAATCAAAAATCTATCAAATTCAATGCATGAGGAATGGCGCTCAGAAATATTCAATGCTGTAGAGAGACAAATAGGAGTGAATAGGTGGAATCGGGATCCGCACCGCCACTCAAGGACATTCATCTTCAATCGGGTTGTTGACCCGTCCATCATCGACCCAAATCCTGTAAATGTCGCCATTATTGCTCAGTTACCCAGAGATCCCCAGTGGAGTGTCATTGGAGTTCTTCCCGCCCAAATGCGGCCGTAGATACAAAGAAACCCATCACTCCAGAAAAATACAAAACCATTCGTCGATCCACTCCTATCGCTGAAATAAACGGCTCAAAACACCTTTGAAAAGTCGTGAACCAGTAATACCATGCCACATCAGCACCTCATGCATCTATCGCTGATTTTTCCCATTTTTCATTTTTCCATCTTCGCCCTTGTATATGCAAGAACATATGCATATACAATCGCCTTTTTTAAATCTTTGTATATGCAGGATGTATATACACTCAACTACTTATCATACAAGGCAAACCCCAAATTGTTATAAAACAAAATAAAAATGCATCAGGTCCTGCCTTGTACATTTTCTATTGCACATCCCCTTTATATATTTGTAGATACAAACAAAATATACATTCTGTGGATTTCAAATTTTTATACAGTGGATTGGAAACGCCTTGAAATCTGGGTTGTATCTCTCCTTGCACATCGCATTGTATATCGGCATATACAATGCACAATATACATGCAAGCCGCGGATGTTAGCTACCTTATCTGCTAGATTGAGAAACTTTTCAAATCCAGCTTGCACCTTACTCTTGCATCATTTGAATGTATATCGGCATATACAATGCCAACATACAAGTGAGAATATACATACAAGCAACAGATTTTATCCTTTATTGATCAGATTGCATGTTCACTCTAGATTTCGGCTTGTATCTCCCCCTTTTGCATATCGCATTGCCCATACAAGTGCAATGTACATTCACTTCATACATACAAGGCACGGATTTCAAAAATTATGAAACACATTGCATTCGTCTTGAAATATGGCTTGCATCTCAACCTCTTGTATATTGGCTTTGTATATCGCATATACAAACACGATATACAACCCGCGGACCTCAAAATCCATCCATTGCAGCTTGATTTCCTCTTCGGGTCTGAAATGTATATTTACTCCTTATATATTCGATTGTATATTTTGTTTGTATGTCGAATATATAAAGGCAAACATACAAACCTCCCTAACATACAAATAGGGAATCTTCAGAGAATATGCGAGGAATGCATATTTTACCTTGTATGTCGGAGATACAAAGATCCTTGCATATCTGCGGACCCCGCCGCATGTATCTCCCCCTCGCCATTGTAGCAAATGCACATTCTAAGCCCGATATGCATTTTAGAAATGCGTATAACTCATTTTTTCAAAGGGTGATAGAGATTTCTGACCCGCCAATTGCACATTTGACCAACATGCATATACAAACACCCTTGTATATACAAAGTTACCTGCACCTTGACTAATTTTTTGCATTTTTTAGCACTGTAGAGGCCGAAAGTGTTAGAACTTTGGATTTTTGGGAAGGTGCCTACATATTTAAATGCTTAAAACTGGACTGCTTATGCAAGCGGTAACGGGTCCATTAGGGTTTACCCTAAACTACGTTGCCTCTGTGTCATCACGTAGACAAGGCCATTTAGCAATGAGCCCCCGAGGCACTAGGTCAGTCCCTTAGGGTCTGTCTCACCAATAAAGATTGTGGAATCTTCTCACTGAGCAAGCAAGTACAAACAAAACCCGCTCTTTTCAAGCAGAAATTTTGATGCAAGACATTAACCTATCTAAAGCAAAGCAAGAAAACACCTAAGGCATTCTATATGATTTTACCTAAATTATGGCAAGAAACAAACACATCTAAATACAAACATGTTTTGTGGATTGGAATCATGGTTAAAATACAGAGTCTTGATTTCTACTATCATGTCTTTCTATGCTATTCGAGGATCCTAAAAGCTAGAGATGCTATGATGGGGGAATGATTATTTTCTTTGTTTGTTGTTTGTGGATTAAACTTTAGTAATGTGAATCCTTGTCTAACGACATGATCGGCAAAAGATCGTCGAGGACATCAAAGGTCAAACATGAACGGGACAATCCTTGACTGTTGATACGCAAGAAATAATCAGGTCATCTCGGTTCAATTATACCTCGATGCTTGTATTAACTTGCTAAATCAAAATCTATGTAAGCAATACTCAAGTCATCTCGGTTCAATTATACCTAGGTGCTTGTATTAACTTACAACATTCGGAAAAAGTACCAAAAAATCGCACAATGATGAAATAAGCGCTTCAAAATACTTGCACCATCAAGATGTCAAAAGCAAAGCATCCATTATACATCCATACAGCCATATCCCATGCAATAAAAGATCCAACAATGCAGAGTATCAATACAAAATCAAAGCTTGTGAATCTTTCTATCAAGTCATTTTTTCAATCAGTCTTCTATCTACCATTACATAATCTCTGTGTTGATAGAGTACATTTGGACATCACAAAAACATAGCATATAGTTGCATATCATATCACATGAGATAGTCAGTTACATGATTAAATCAGTTGCATACATAATAAAGTGCATCAGGTCATCCATATACTTTTTTTGCAATCATCATATAGTGTCAACAGAAAAAATCAAAAACATAGATAAGTGCATCACATAAATTGCATAATCATATAGATACCATTTGCATTCACACACATTAGAGGCATATCAAGTAAAACACCTAAGTTTGCATTAGGTCATATAGCATCACATAGCATCGTATGAAAAATCTGCATTAGATAACATCGCATAGCATCAAGTAAACATCTAAAGTCTGCATTAGATAAACATATGCATCACATCCTACAATAGAAATGCATCATAACTCATAAATATAAAGAGCATCAAATAAATTGCACCATCATATAAATATCATAAATATGTCCAAATGTACAATATCAAGTGGTCCATCTCTGAGTCAATGTCATATATAATGAATACATCTCAAGGATGGTGATACGTGTCTCAAAATGCAAAAGTGGTACATAAGTATATCCGGCTATCTGAGCCATCAAAAAGTGTAGGTAGGAGCCAAAAATTTGTGCAAGTATCTGCTATCCTTATTGCTGTGAACCACTGCTATTGGCAGTGTCTCCTGAATCCCCTCCTCCGCTGGGCTGAAACTGCTGTGGGCCCATCACGGAAGCCCCTGACCTCGATCCACCTACTCTCTGAGAAGCCATAGATTGTCTCATGTAGCTTGGAGCCCTCTGACTAACTAGCACAACACCATGGTATAAACCCTGATAGTACTGTGTCTGAGCCTGCGCTCTAGCAAGCTCACCCTGCACCTGCGCTAACTGTGCCTGCACCTACGCCAACTGTGTATGTGCCTGTGCTAGCTGTGTCTGTGCCTGTGCTAGCTGTTCCTGCGCCTGGTGCACCTGTCCAACCAAAAAGATGCTAGTGGCATTTGTCCCAAGGGCTACCACTACCGTATCCCACTCTACTCGGATAACTCATATTGGTGCCTCTAAAATATCTCACTCTCTGGTGAGCCCTGAGATAACCTTTGCATCTGTCTCCTATCGGGCCTCAGCCATCCTAAGATGTTCCCGCAGCTACCTAACCTGTCCTCTCAGCATTGCTATGGCCCTCTCCTAGACATCTGACTGTGTTGGACCCTAAGATGCATGTGCCTGTCGCTGCCCCTGTGGCTGTGCCACCTGCTGAGGTGGCAACATCTGTGCCTGCTGTGGAGCCTGTCGTGCGACCTGTGGTTGCACTACCTACTAAGCATGGGAAGGTCCCTCCCTAGCTCTCCTCATCTGTCTAGGTCTATCTCCATCTCCACCACCTCCTCCTCCTCGATCATCTCCACCACCTCCCCCTCGTCCACGATCTCTGCCACCTCCCCATCCTCCTCTCCTCCTCCTCCTCTTGCTAACCTGACCCTCATCATATGAATCTACCTCATCTATATGAGGCACCATCTCTCCAGGCCCTGAATACCTCAGAAATGGATGGGTAGTGAAGCACTCCTCATAATCCTGCGTCATCCCAGCATCTGCAATCTCTCTCCTCATATCCCAGGCAACATAAGGCATCTGCCTCGAAACTCTGCCACTGCCTCTTCATAAGACGCCATTGGCACCCATCTGAATCTCTCAGCGTGAGTCCGCGCAAATAGAGCCTACCCCTATTTCACATGTCATATGCACCAAACTGTGATCTGGCGCATTTATCTATCCTATTTTCTCCTAGCATTTATTGTGCTAAAAATTGACTCTAGGGAAAAAAATTTGAGATACATACCGAGGGTTCTGCCTCTGCTGGCTGGTCAAATCAACGGACTCGCTCAAAGCGATGCTCCTTGTGTGGAATATCCATCCTTGTGCTGACTGCTCCATGTTCTATACTCTCCTAAGCTCTCAGAAGAAAATCAAACAAAGACAAGTGTGCAAATGAATTGTCTTGTGGACCCCGCTCCTATATATAGTATGCAAACCCTAATCTAGCTATGTGGTGACTATGACTACTTTTTGCACCCGTTTCTTCCTATTTTCTTCCCATTTCTCTAAAACGCATCCTATTTTTCTTCAAACCTAACCTAGTTTTTCGTTTATCTTCGTGAGATTGTCTGTCTCTCGTCCTTCTGCCTTCTTCTCATCCAATCTCCCGAGGGGGCATCCTATCGTCATAACCTGTACCAGGGGGCAAACTAGGGCATGCATAATTATTCAACAATCAATTTCTTTGAAGCAACGCCGTAAATTGGATTGCATCAAAGAGAGGCAAAATGTATACGCCTAAAAATGACACGACTCGGTCTAAATAAATATTCTTAATATTTATTCCCTTCTAATTCTTCTATCAATATACAAATAAATATATTTATTTATTTGATTCATATTCTTCTAAGTTAATTAAATATCAAAATATTTCATTATCTCTTCTAAAGTCAAAATTAAATAAAATCCTTTATTTAATTAAATTCTTCCAAACAATTAAATAAATCTCAATTATTTAATTAAAATCAAATCATTCTTCCAAATTTGAATAAATCAAATCAAATTTATTTAAATCCTCTCAATCTCTAAAAATAAAATATAATAAAATATTTTATTTATTCTTCCAAATTCATTCTAAATTAAATAATACCAATTATTTAATTGTTTCTTCCAATAATATCTTCTCTAAATTTAAATAAATCAAATATTTATTTAAGTTTTCTTTTTCTTCTAAATTGAGTTATGTCTAAATATAATCCAATCCTTGTGCACATGCAATTGAATATTCTAATATTTAATTGAGCTAAAATATCTTCTCATCCTCATGCAATTTCTATTCTCGAGTTCTATTCTCTTAACTGATTAATCTATTATTTTAATTGATTTATCTCTTCAGTTAACTCATTCTTCTATTTTATTAATTCCTCTCATGCAAAATATAGCAAGATACATGTCTTCTTCTTATTCGCACACATTCCTCAACCGTTCTATACCATTGATCTTTTCATTCTTTTTATACCGTTGATCTTCTTTCTCTCAAGTCTATAAATTGAACCCTCTTCTTCCATTTCATTCATCCAAGCTTTAAGTATCATAACTCTGTAGGAATTACAGTGCGCCTCTAGCACCAATTCCTTCATTGCTAGTGATCAAACTCGTTATCATACTACTACCATTGTTGTGAAGCTCATCTTCATTGCAATCAATTATCATAGCCGTTCTCCATTGACAATCTTGGAATCATAGCAAGGAAGTGCACTCTCTAAGGGCCTTATTCATACATGCAAGATCGATTGAGATAGGCAACCAACGAAAGATATGAAGCTTTGAGGTTTGCAAAGGTTTTTGAAGTACTTTTGTTTGATTGATCTCTTTGTTTTTGTATTTCGTTGAGTTTTGGGTATTTTGATATTGATTATTCATTTGAATCCAATTTTCCCTTAACAGTATATGTTTAAGAGAATGTTTGAAGATGCTAAATCTAGAATTTGGTGGTTCAGATCACTGTACAAAAAAAGTTTTATTCACTAGTTTGAAGACTGTGCCTAGCAGCGTTTGCAGAGTGACAAGGGGAAATTATTTTGCTCCACATTTCTCCACAGTTTGGATTTTGGTCTTGTGGTTCTAGAGTTAAATTTATAAGGTCCTTAGCTATCTTCCTTCCAAAGAATTTGTGATCTGGTACTTTGGAAGGCAAGTCATTGATTAGCAGAGTTTGACAATGTTTGTTGTGAAGCAGTTTGTGACATATCTTCAAGTGATATTTGTTGTACTCAAGTGAGATTTGTTGCGGTTGGATTTGTTGGCTCCCATGTGATTCTATGTTGTTCGTAGATGTCTCCATATTGTATTGAAGACATTGTTGGCAAGAGACACTATACGGATTCATGATTATTGTCATTGATGGCAACAAAGTTCATCCCACACATCCGCAGGACATGGTGTGTCTCTACCGGAAGTCAGAGTGAAGAATGTTGTGATCCAGTAAACAAGAACAAAGCATGTGGCAAGGTCCGACAGATAGGTCTAGATCTCTCAGAGGAAGTATCTTGGTGGAGTGCGGATTTGGGGAAGTCAAGAGGACTACCTTGAGTGGTATATTCCAAGGATTTAGCCTCCGGTGATAGATGAGGAAAAAGATATGGATAGTTGAGTACAGGATTCCTGAGTGACTGTGTGAACAGAGGAAGAACTGACTGACAGAACATCAAACTACTTTCCGGATGAGTTACTGATTGTGTTAAAGGTTATGAAGGCATGAAACATGTTTGGCCGACATGATTAATGATTTTTACAAGCATATAATTGATCCGCATTACTTAATGTGTAAGGATTCAGCTGACTGATCAGAATTAGTGAAAAGATTGACTATTTCGGGTGCCGACTAGAAAAGTGATGAAATTACTTGTGCAGATATATATACACAATGGATTTAGTTGTGAGTAGTGTTGTTGTTGTTAAGGTTGTGCAATTAAAAGCAAAAGTGCTGAGCAGAAGCAGTAAGGAAGATCTGGTATGTGAAAGAAAAGCAGAAAAAGAAAAGAGGAAAGATGAAGTGCAGCAGATCTGTATACTAAGCCTAACTAGAACTGAACTCCAGCATTTGTGGATGCTCCTAATCAGTTCAAGTATTGTATAACATTCTCTTTGTAGACAGTGAGTCTCTTGTAGGCAGTGTGCCTCTTGTGAGCAGTGTGCTCGGGCAGTGAGCCCTAATTGGCAAGTGCCACTTTTGTAATTCCTTATTCTTCTAACAGAGAATAATCTTTGGGTAAATCACCCCATGGTTTTCTCCCTTAACAGGGTTTCCACGTCAAAAATGTTGTGTCATGTGTATCTCCTTTCATGGTTATGTTTACTTGTTTGAATTAATGCTACATTGATTAATAAGAAAGTTCAAAAGGAAGAAATAATTAGGATAACTGATTCACCCCCCTCTCAGTTATCAACAATTGGTATCAGAGCTAAGTTCCTCCTAACAAGAGTCTAACAGCTCGAGGAAGATCTGGGAATCCAAATGGATGCATATGGTTTAAAAGAGCAACTCAAGACTGCCCTTGAGGATCTTGAACAATCAAACTCTGAGGTCAATGAATTAGAGGAAAGACTTAAACAGGCTGATGATTTCATGAGAGAACTAAAAGACAAATTAAGTCTCTCTATTAAAAAGAGAAAGGAACTGCTTTAGCAATTGGCAAGACAAAGTGAAGCAAATAATGCAAATGAAGAGATGACTGAGAAAACCAAGTTATGTGAAAAATTATCAAAAGAAGTCATTATGGTAAGACATGAAATGGAATCAAGAGTTATAAAGTTTACCCAAGAGATTGAAGAGAAAAGAAAAACTGAAGACAATCTAAGACAATCTCTCAAGGAGAAATCAGAAGATTGCCACCAAATGGATAGAATTATCAGACATCTTGAATCTGATCTTGAAGATGCTAAAGATAATGAAGAAAAACTTGAGGATCAAATTGTCTCTCTCAAAAGGGATCTTCAAACAACAAATGAATATAAAGAGAAATTCAAGATAAGTTCTGCTCAACTTGAAGTTCTTCTTGGAAGTCAAAAGAGGGCAGATGACAAGTGTGGTTTGGGATATAAGAAAGGAGAAAGCTCCGGATCCGGTCAGAAGAATTTTGAATCAGAAAATCCAAGGAACAGGCCTAGAAGACCTACGGTAAGACAACCCAATGCTCAAAGATATCCATCCTTCAATGGATACTGCCACAGCTGCAATCACTTTGGTCACAAAGCTAATCAGTGTAGAAAGAGAATGAATCAGACTAATTTATCCTTCTCCGGACAATGATTTAACTGCAAAAGGTATGGTCACAAGTCTCATGAATGCAGAAATATGCAAATGAACAAATCATTCAATGGTAGATGCTTTACATGCAATAGAATAGGTCATATGGCTAATCAATGCAGATCAAGTGGATATCAGTCAAATATGCAAAGAAATGTTGTTTGCCAAATCTGCAATAGGTACGGTCATAGTGCAAAAGTCTATAGAAGCAAGAATCAGGACAAAAGAGGTCCGGTATATCATAATCAGAATCAAGATAAGGGTAAACAAAAGGTGAATGCAGATGAAGTTAAAAGTGAGATGAGCAAGATTTGGGTGAAGAAAAGTACTGAGAATATAGAGGTTGGATCCGCACCAGACTCTGGTGCTGATATTCCTTCCAGAAATAAAAAAGTGAGCTCTGGCTCAGGGGGAGGCACAAAGAAAACCTTGTTCCCCCAGCTAGTCAATTGGTGCCAGAACTAGCACAAGAAGAGTTGCGGATTGAAGGATTCATAAGGAATACATTCAAACAAACTGTGGTTAAGATTTGGCAAATTTGCAAGTTGTTTAAAGTTCAGGATTGATCCGGTTCTTCGAGTCATCTGAATAAGGCAAAACTGGAATAATGTAGGTCAAGCATTTATTGCACCTGACATTAGGGTTTGCGGAGCAATATAAGGGTTTTCTCATTAACCACTCATTCATTCTGCATTCAAGAAGAAACAAAAAGTGGAGCTCTGCAACAAAATTTCTCAAGTTCATCGAAGATCATTTGCAAAAGACATTTTTACAAAAATCAATCCGGCCATCTCTGTGAAACTGAAAGGCGCAAAAGGTATTTTCTATTTTTCAATATCTCACTGCAAATCTTTTGAAAATGGATACTCCGAATATAGTAAAGATCTCAGATAGGCCCCGACCTAAAATTAAGAAACACCCATACAAATCATTGGAGGTAGATCCCTTAGGAGCATTCTCTAGTGTTCCACATGGCGTTTTACACACAGAGGACATTAGGGTTTACATACATGCAAATATTGAGGAGTTTGGGGAATTCAAACTAAGAGATATCTATCACAAACAACTGATAGACGATGCTTTTGAGCTTAAACCAGAGTATAAGGGTATCCAGAAGAAACATTTTGATCAATTCATTCATTTCCCCTACTTTGAAGAAGATGAATGGGTCCGGTACGTATTGAGTAGGGTGCATGACAACTTCCTATGGCTGAATAGACCTTTGCAAGATCACAAAAGAGGCAATTAGGGCAGTAACTGGTCTCTACTCTTCCGGAGGGATACCTATCCTCAAATCTGTCAAAAATAACATTGTAACTGAGGCCACTGGATCAAAATTTGATAAGAGGGCAATGACCATTGAAGATATTTCTAACCCGGATATCAAGTTTACATCTATGATAATAGGATACAAGATTTATCACTCCAGTAGGGAGAATTCAGTATCCAGAACTGCAGTATATACTGCCTATGAGATGTTGAGAAAGAATGTAGATTATGATCTCTGTGAACTTCTTTTAAACCAATTAATGGAAAACATACAAAAGATTAAAAAGGACAAAAAGAATTCTTTCAAGTATGGTACACTAATATTATGTCTATTTTTCTACTTCATGAATGAGCTTCCCAGATCAAGTGGATGGGTATAGCAGAATGACAAACCGGTAGCAGTCCAGATCAGAGATTACTTACATGAACTTGGGGATGCTAAGACAAGGAATACGGCTCTGTGGGGTTACTTCAAACACTTTCAAACTACGATGCAAATCAGAGAAAGAATCCCCAAATCAGCAATTAAGAAATACAAGGATACAGTGTGCTTCATGGTAGACACTGATCAATGCCTAATGGAGGCAGTAGAGCCAAGGATAGTCTAGATCATGCCTATGGGGTATGAAGTGGATGAACAAATTGTAGAATTGCATGTCCAACACATGCTCAGTCAACCAAAGGACCCAAAAGCAGAGAGATTTGGAACCTTTGAAGAACTAAGTGTGAAAATTCACACTGAGCTCAGGCAGCTAGAAATCAAAAGAAAGGTAAGAAAAGAAGTTGAGGAAGTTGCAAAAGGTTTTGGCATCTTAAAGCAGGCACTTGATGCCAACCAGGAAAAGAGGCGAAAGGCTAAGGAAGAGAAGAAAGAGGCAGAAAAGAAAAGCAAGAAAAGTACTCCGATAGAAACCTCAACCCGGACCAGATCACTAAAAGGATCTGCACTTGTCACAACCAAAAGCTCAAAAACATCAAAACCAGGAGGTCTGACATCTGGCAAAGGAGAGAAAAGGTCTAAAATAAAAGCCACAAGGGCTTATGCAAGTCAAAAAGATGAAGAGGAAACTGAATCAGATGAGGGGGTAAAGGAAATAAAGAAACAGAAGAAGAAAGGATCTGGTAAACCTTCCACAGGACAAGACAAGGAAGAGAAGGAAGAGGAATTTATTGAAAAACCCACTCTCTCCTTAGATGATGTAGTTAAAGCAACCACAATGGATGGGAACCTGCAACCCCTAACAGAATTCTATGATGACTACAATGAAGCAGATAAAAAGATTCTAGAGGAAGCCACAGTTAAGTTCTTGAACATTTACAATAAAGCTTTTATTGAAATTATCTCGTTAATTCCTAAGAGCTTAGAAAAGGAGTTGGAAATGAGAAAGACCAATGCCATGGAAAAAGACCTTGAGATCTGGGAACAGATAGCTATTCAGCTATATCCTTCAGTCGATCCCAAGACAATGAATATGGTATTCAAAGACTGCAAGGATGAATTCAGGAGCAAAGCAAGGATGAATCAGCTTATGCTTGGTGAGACTGACAAGGTAGCCAAGGACACTGAAGAGATTCTCTGGAAAACCTTCAAAAGATTTAATCTTCCTATCATAGAGGACTTGGGTACTGACCCCTCGACCACAAATGTTGCAGAAGAAACTCCTGAGAAAATGTCAGAAGAGGTGGGCCCCGAACAGACAAACATTTCTCCTCCAGTCTCCCCTACAGTCTCCGGATCTAAAGGAGAAGAAAATTTATAGGAGAAAGAAGCAGAGGTAAAAGAAAAAGAAGATGAAAGTTCTAAGGCTACAAAAGGAGAGAAGACTTCAGTAGAGAAAACCACAACTGCTAGTGGTGGGATTGTAGAAGGAGAGAAAACTCCAAAGGACAGCTCCAAGACTGCAGAAGAGAAGAAACATCTGTCTCTGGCAAGAGACACTACACAAACTGTCCAAGAATTCCTGAGCAAAGAAACAATGGAGATTGATGAACCGGAGCTTCTACAAGGTCCATTCAATTTTGATTCTCTTTCTCTGGTACAGACAATGAAGATAGCTTCATTTGCAAATGCTAAGGCTAATGAAAAACTCCTAAAGTCTCATATGGAAGACTGTGAGTTGATAGAAGCTGCATCTGGAGTGTTGGAAAAGATCATACCATCTTTTCAGAAGGATCCCACAGCCTCCTCTTCCGGTAATCTCAAAACCTTAGTCAGCAATGTTAGTACACATTTTGATTCTCTAGAAAAATCAGCTGAAGAAAAGGTCCGAAAGGAGTTTTTGGATAAGAGATTCTCAAAGGTACAAGGATTAATCACTAATGATAGGATAAATATGAGTATTGGAATAAAGAGCTTAGAAAATGCTCTTAAGGATGGCGGTGAAATATACAAATTTTGTATCTCCTGGTCCAAAGCAACAGTAGAGATTGAGAAGAAGATAAAAGTGCAAGAGGATAAACTACTAAGTTTGTCTCAAAGTTTTGATCCTCTCTCTTCCTCCATAGTAAATCAAGAGTGTCAAACTATTGCAATCACAAATGCAATAAAGAATTTTGAGAAGGAAAGGAAGAACATAATCAGCCAAATGGGTGAACTTAGAAGGATTATTATCCCTAAGTTAGAGGCCATAAATAATGCTCAGATTACAGCCTGAACCAATGATCTGACAGATCTTAAGAAGGCTGAAGCATTTGCATTCTTGTTGAGTGGTCACATCTCAATTTTGGACAGGATGAAGCAGAGTTAGGCGACAGAAGTTGTACAACTGAAGAATACTTTTTTAGACATACTTAAGTATATGTAAGTACAACTTGTATATATATACTTATGCGGCTAAGTATAGTTAAATTTTGAAAATTTTGGTATGCGGACCCTATCCTTTGCCATTGATGTCAAAGGGGGAGTGAGGAGCAGTGAAAAATGAGGAATCCAACTAAGGGGGAGCTCCAGAAAATGTATATAAAGACAGAGTAAGCTCCGGAAAATGTATATAAAGACAGAGCATCAGCCAAGGGGGAGCATAGTGTAAACACTTAGTCATTTTTCTCTAAGTGTTGCCATCAATGCCAAAGGGGGAGATTGTTCGCAAGAGACACTATATGGATTCATGATTATTGTCATTGATGGCAACAAAGTTCATCCCACACATCCGCAGGACATGGTGTGTCTCTACTGGAAGTCAGAGTGAAGAATGTTGTGATCCGGTAAACAAGAACAGAGCATGTGGCAAGGTCCGACAGACAGGTCCAGATCTCTCAGAGGAAGTATCTTGGTGGAGTGTAGATTTGGCAAAGTCAAGAGGACTACCTTGAGTGGTATATTCCAAGGATTTAGCCTCCGGTGATAGATAAGGAAAAAGATATGGATAGTTGAGTACCAGATTCCTGAGTGACTGTGTGAACAGAGGAAGAACTGACTGACAGAACATCAGACTACTTTCTGGATGAGTTACTGATTGTAGTAAAGGTTATGAAGGCATGAAACATGTTTAGCCAACATGATTAATGATTTTTACAAGCATATAATTGATCCGCATTACTTAATGTGTAAGGATTCAGCCGACTGATCAGAATTAGTGAAAAGATTGACTATTCTGGGTGCCGACTAGAAAAGTGATGAAATTACTTGTGCAGATATATATACACAATGGATTTAGTTGTGAGTAGTGTTATTGTTAAGGTTGTGCGATTAAAAGCAGAAGTGCTGAGCAGAAGCAGTAAGGAAGATCCAGTATGTGAAAGAAAAGCAGAAAAAGAAAAGAGGAAAGATGAAGTGCAGCAGATCTGTATACTGAGCCTAACTGAAACTAAACTCTAGCATTTGTGGATGCTCCTAATTAGTTCAAGTATTGTATAACATTCTCTTTGTAGACAGCGAGTCTCTTGTAGGCAGTGTGCCTCTTGTGAGCAGTGTGCTCGGGCAGTGAGCCCTAATTGGCAAGTGCCACTTTTGTAATTCCTTATTCTTCTAACAGAGAATAATCTTTGGGTAAATCACCCCGTGGTTTTCTCCCTTAACAGGGTTTCCACGTCAAAAATGTTGTGTCATGTGTATCTCCTTTCATGGTTATATTTACTTGTTTGAATTAATGCTGCATTGATTAATAAGAAAGTTCAAAAGGAACAAATAATTAGGATAACTGATTCACCCCCCCTCTCAGTTATCAATAGACATGTGTTTGATCTTCAAGCTATAATGAAGTTTACACTTGTTGCGGAGATGATTCATGTATTGTAGAAGCATGTTCAAGCGTGTGAAGATGTATTTGGGTCCGAGCTAAGCCGTGAAGTGTTTCTCTTTCATTCATTTACTCCGCAAGTTTGTTTAGGTCCAGTCCTAATTTGGTTTATGTATGTATGCTGACCTTGAAGATAGTTCAAATGGTTGTAGATTGTATTGCCAACCTTGATGTACATTCCAAGGTTGATGATGTGTATAAATATATGTAATGAATTTGTGAGTGAGGTGAAGAGTGTGAAGATGTGAAGATAAAGTGTGTGTGTTGTAAAGGCAGAGCAGAAGAGATATATTATGCTTCAATGGAACTGAACTCAGGCATGTTCTGGATACTAATATATTAGTTCATGGCAGTGAGCCACCCCTTGGCAGTGACCCTTTTTGCAGTGAGCATTTTGGACAGTGAGCCCTAAGGCAATGAGCCTCTTGTTATTTGGTATTGTTATTACGTTCTATTGTGATCTAACACTCACCGTGGTTTTTCCCTTTTAGGGTTTTCCACATAAAAATCTGGTGTTGATGTATTTATATTTTGATTATGCTGTTCATGTTTAATCTTCGTAACATAATAAGAAGTTAAAGTAAGTGGATGTAAATATGATTGTGTTTAAAGAAGTTAAGGTTTTTGATACAACTAATTCACCGCCCCTCTCAGTTGTCTTGTGCCTTCAACAGATTCCACGTGAGGCACACTGAGCTGAGAGGATCTAACAGTACCAGCGAACTCCATAGGCTGGTGAGCAGGTATGACGGTTATCCTTGACTTTGTCATTTTCAGGTTTTGGGTCATTTTGGGAATTAAATGCGGGTAGGTTAGGTGTCATAGTGCTTGCGCACAAGCACATAGTTCTAGAGGCATGGCAATTAGCACTTGCATCTCGTTCAACACTTTAGGCATGGTCAAAATAGTTAGCGATGTTTTATTGTTTAGGGTAGCTAAAAAAGTGCTTGTGGTTGTATTAACACAAGAGTTGTGTTTTGCAACACTTGTGGCTAGTTCAACACTTACGGAAAGGGTTGTAGCACTTGTGTCTCAATTGACACTTGCGGGGTAGATGGTAGAGCTTTTGTGCCGATGAATGTATTAGAAAATTAAGAGAGCAAGTCAAGAAGTTCAAAGAGAGAAACAAGGAAGTCAGAGAACAACTAATGTTGGCAAATGAATCCATGAAAGTGCAAGATGAAGAAAAAGAAAGGACTAAGGAATATCTGAATCTAATGGTGAAAGACAAATCTGAAGAATGTACAAAGCTTGAAAAGGAAGTTATGAACCTGAAGTCAGATTTGGAGAAGGCAAAGAGCTGTGAAGTAAAGTTCAAGATAAGTTCTGTAAAACTTGATGAGATGATTGCCAGTTTGAAGAGCCCTGGTGACAAAGAAGGCTTGGGATTTGAGAAAGGTGAAAGTTCTAAAAATGATCAAGAAATAAATGTTGAGAACAAGAAGGACAAAGGCAAGCAGATTCAGAATCAAAGAATTAAACCTAGAAGACCACCAGCCAGGCAACCAAATGCTCAAAGGTACCCATCTTTCAATGGTTATTGTAATTCATGTAATAAGTATGGTCATGAGGCTACTCATTGTAGGAATAGAGTGAATCAAAATATTCCATCTTTCTCTGGTCAGTGCTTTACTTGCAATAAAGTTGGTCATAAATCTAGTGAATGTAGAAGGCAAACTAGGAATGGTCATAACAATGAAAGGAATGCTCAATCTTTTAGAGGTAACTACTTTACATGCAAAAGAGTTGGTCATAGAGCTAGTGAATGTAGAAGTTAGATAAGGAATGGCTATAATAATGAAAGGAATGCTTAATCTTTCAATGGCAACTGCTTTACATGCAATAGATTTGGACATAAGGCTAATCAATGTAGATCCAAAATGAATGGAAGGAACAACAGTCAGAGGAATGTTGTGTGCTATAATTGCAATAGGCCTAGACATATTAAAAAGTTATGTAGAAGTAAGAACCTGAAGAAGGATATTCAGGCAGAAAGGAAGAAACCAATACAAAAAGTTGATCCGATAGAGAACAAGAAGGAGATGAATGAGATTTGGTTGAAGAAGCATGTAACAGAGGTTTAGGATAAGCCTGTACTAGTATCTGGTGTAGATGTTCCCTCTGGAAACTGAGATTAGATCTTTGGCTGAGGGGGAGTCCTATTGGAAATCTTTTCTCCCTTGCCAAAGGATTGGTGTTGATGCCTCAGCATGAAGAGACAAGGTCAAGGATTAGAAACAAAGGTTTAAGTTAGGATAGAGACTGTGTTTGTAAAGGATAAAGGAAGAGTTGTGTAGATTAAGAAGATTTGATCAGGAAAGAAGACAGGTTATGAATTCTAGCTAAGTATCTATCTCATAAAATCAAGTTACAGTGTTCCAGTAATTTGGTCTGCATTGGTCTACTGTTGAAGATAATGCTCTGTGGTTTTGGCATATGGTTATTGATCATTAGTTACATTTACATCTAGAAGTTTGTCTAATTTTGATAATTGTTTTGAGAGTAATGAGTAACATAAGTTTGGGTTGACAGAACACAGTTATTTCTAGTACAGAACAATTTTCATGATGATTGAAAGTATTTGATGAACTTAGAGGCAAATGGATATGAATCAGATGAGTCTTCAAGTAGTGAAGAACAAAAAGATGAAGAAAGTGCAAGTTGAAGAAGCTCTGGAAAAGGAATCCTAAGACCCCTAGGGTTTGAGCAGAAGCATCACACTGAAGACCAGATCATTGGTGATAAGAGGAAAGGTGTGTTGACAAGAAGCAGAGCTGCAGAAGATCAAGTAAATCTCTATTTACTCTCAAATGTGGAAACTAAAATAGTAAATGAAGCATAGAATGATGAACATTGGGTCAAAGCAATGGAAGAATAACTAATGTAGATTGAGAAGAACAAGACTTGGGAACTTGTCCCTAGACCTACAGACAAGAATGTGATTGTAACAAAGTGGATATTTTGGAACAAACTGAATGAAGTTGGAGAAGTTGTGAGAAACAAGGAAAGACTTGTGTGTAAATGCTATTCACAAGTTGAAAGTATAGGTTTTGAGATGACTTATGCTCCAGTGGCAAGAATTGAGGCTATCAAAATGTTTCTGGGATTTATAGCACATAAAGCCTTTCAAAACATATCTAATGGATGTGAAGAATGCTTTCTTGAATGGTAGGTTGAAGAAGACATTGCTTTATCTAGACTAATGATGACTATCTCTCAGGGGGAGCTGGTAGTAGTGACTAATGATAGGAGGAGCCTAGAGAAGAAAAGTTACAGACATATGAGTGTTGATCTAAGGAAATTATTGGTTATATGTGTTGTCATTGTTATATTATCATAATATACATTGTTTTCATAAGCTGTCATTGAGGATGATAAAAGATATGATGTTATGTTACCAAAGAAGAAGGAAAGTTCAATGGTTAGATGTCATGCTCTGATTTGTGTAGAGTCTAGTCTGAAGTTTTGAGAAGACAAGATATGTTACTCCAGAAATGTTAGTTTGTGAAAGTCCTAAGGTCCTCTGAAATGTGACTAAGAGTTGATACAGTTTGGTGTGTACTCTTAAGGGGGAGTATTCAAAGCAGTTAAGAACAAGTACAAGTATGTGCAGTGGAAAGAGATGTGTAGCGCTTTGCCATTGATGTCAAAGGGGGAGAGATATCATGTGAAAAACTTAAAGAAAAAGAGAGTTTAGATGTATAAAGAGAAAGGAGGAGTTCTGATGCAGAATTGTGTCTTGATAGTGGAACAGGTTGTTTAGTTTTTCACCTCATATGTTGCCATCAATGACAAAGGGGGAGATTGTTGCAAGTATGTGCCAACTGGTGTTGTCATTGATGTCAACATGTTTGTGTTGTCATTGGTTTAAAATGTGTCTTCTAAGATTGTTGATTGTTGAGTGATTGAGTTGTCATGTTAAGGACACTATCTGAGTATTTTGCTCTGCATTTCCTCTATGTTGAAGACCAGAGTATGAGATTTGGATATGTTTTAGAGAAGTGTTTGAAGATGCTAAATCTAGAATTTGGTGGTCTAGATCACTGTGTAGAAAAAGTTCTATTCACCAGTTTGAAGAGTGTGTCTGGCAGTGTTTGCAGAGTGACAAGGAGAAAGTATTTTGCTCCACATTTCTCTGTAGTTTGGATTTTGGTCTTGTGGTTCTAGACTTTATATAAGGTCCTTAGCTATCTTCCTTCTAAAGGATTTGTGATTTGGTGCTCTGGAAAGAAAGTTATTGATTAGCAGAGTTTGACAGTGTTTGTTGTGAAGTAGTACGTGACATATCTTCCAATTGCTATTTGTTGTACTCAAGTGAGATTTGTTGCAGTTGGATTTGTTGGCTCCCAAGTGATTCTATGTTGTTTGTAGATGTATCCAGAATGTATTGAAGGCATGTGTTTGATCCACAAGCTATAATGAAGTTCTTGGAAGCGTGTATTCAAGCATTCTTGATGTTTGCATTAGTTCTGGCCGACCTAGTTACTTACACTTGTTGCGGAGGTGATTCATGTATTGTAGAAGCATGTTCAAGCATGTGAAGATGTATTTGTGTCTGAGCTAAGCTGTGAAGTGTTTCTCTTTCATTCATTTGCTCTGCAAGTTTATTTAGGTCCATTCCTAATTTGGTTTATGTATGTATGCCGACCTTGGAGATAGTTCCAATGGTTGTAGATTGTAATGCCAACCTTGATGTACATTCCAAGGTTGATGATGTGTATAAATATATGTAATGAATTCATGAGTGAGATGAAGAGTGTGAAGATGCAAAGACAAAGTGTGTGTGTTGTAAAGGTAGAGCAGAAGAGATATATTATGCTTCAATGGAACTAAACTCATGCATGTTGTAGATGCTAATATATCAGTTCATAGCAGTGAGCCACCCTTTGGCAATGAGCATTTTTGCAGTGAACATTTTGGGCAGTGAGCCTCTTTGTTATTTGATATTTTTACTACATTCTATTGTGAGCTAACACTGACTGTGGTTTTTCCCTTTTAGGGTTTTCCACGTAAAAATCTGGTGTTCATGTGTGTATGGTGTTGATGTGTTTATGTTTTGATTTTGCTATTCATGTTTAATTGTCATAATAGAATAAGTTAAAGTAAGTGGATGTGAATGTGATTGTGTTTAAAGAAGTTAAGGTTTTTGATTCAACTAATTCACCCCCTCTCAGTTGTCTTGTGCCTTCAATAGATTCCACATGAGGCACACTGAGCTGAGAGGGTCTGACAGTACCAGCGACCTCTGCAGGCTGTTGAGCAGGTATGTCGGCTATCCTCGACTTTGTCATTTTTAGGTTTTGGGTTCATTTTGGGAATTAAATGCGGATAGGTTAGGTGTCATAGAGCTTGCACACAAGCATGTAGTGCTAGAGGTCAGACGATTAGCACTTGCGTCTCGTTCAGTGCTTTAGGCGCGGTCAAAATAGTTAGTGTTGTTTTATCGCTTAGGGTAGCTGAAAAAGTACTTGTGGCTGTATTAACGCAAGCATTGTGTTTTGCAATGCTTGTGGCTAGTTCAACACTTACAGAAAGAGTTGTAAGACTTGCGTCTTGATTGACTCTTGTGCGGTAGATGGTAGCACTTTCGTGTTAAATGACGCTAGCACAAAATAGGGTAGCACTTGCATGTCGAATGGTGCAAGCATGAGGAAGGGTAGCACTTTCATGAGGAAAGGAACTAGGGGTTGGTTTGCTAGTGCAAGTGAGTAAAATGGTGCTTGTGGTTGGTTTGTTAGTGCCTTCATGCCTTTTGGTGTTTAGCAAAGACTATTAGTTCTTTCGCACCTATTTGTGCTTTGGCAAGAAATTTTAGTACTTCCGCACAAATTGTAGAAAAAAATTTAAATTGATGGCTTGGTGGATGCAAGATGACCTTCCTTCACTTCAATTGAGGGAGCACCAGCCCCTAGTGTTACCATTGAGGGAGGGATTGTTGCAGGCAAAGCATGGCTGATTGAGGGCGATCGACTTGTACATTGTGGAGATGCTGACGATTCAAGATCATCAAGCCATGATGATGGCTTTGATAGAGCGGGGACACAACAGAGCTGTGTGTTTGTACTACTAATAGGGGAGATTACGATCACCCTTGAGGACATATGGAGAATTCTACAGATTCCTATCTGTGGTGAGCAGGTGGTTTATGATTAGGCTGGCGGATTGGCGGTGCTATGCCATGTGTTTGTCCCTACCTAGGTCCCTATAGATCAGGCGGGGAAGGAGATGTTATGGGTTGATGCTATGGCACGATTGGGAGGTCTAGAGCTATACACTTGTGGAGTGATAGTTGGATTATTGATACCATATCAGTGATCACATGGATTCCCTATGGGAAGGGGGGATATTTTGGAGTAGATGATGGCACACAGTGTTGTATATGCTTGGGGGCCATGCTTACCAGCCTATTTATACCATGATATGCACATGATAGTGTATCAGTGCAGGGCGAGCATTGGTTGTGGAGTTATGCTCCTTCATATTTGGGCTTGGGAGCATATTGCAGTTACTTAGCTAGTGTGTGCACATGTACGACCACAGTTCATGCCATCCATCTATGCTTAAAAGGGTATATTACAACATTGGTCGCTAGGAGGGTGACTATATTAGTGGCGTGCTCCAGATGATCAAACTATGGTGGTATGGCGGCCATGGATATATTGCGAGATGTGGATTGATGATGATGTGCATCTATCATTTACCTAATAGCCTCGGTACTTGATTGGAAAGACCGAGCATATCCTTGATTAGTACCTCCTTGAGCGAGTACTTCGATAATTCGGTTTACAATAGGATGTGCCTCAGGTAGAGGCAATTTTTTCTCAGGTGAGGCAAGAGATTAGGTAGTGGGGAGCTGGACTAGATGTAACTATGGTGATTGCAGAGTTCTAGTGCTTGGTTGTCATGGCTTGGGACTGGGGATCAGTCGTGGCTGATGTTGGCATGACTTCAGAGTATGATGCTTGGTGGGCAAGGTTTAGGCTTGTCCAACTGACCATTCTAGAGAGTTAGCTGGTGGTTGTGGAGATAGATAGCGAGGAGGAGGAGGAGGATGATTCTAGACATGGTGATGATGGAGGTGATGGTGGTGGTGGTGGTGGTGTGGTGGTGGGGATCAGATGCAAATTTTAGCAGCTATTGCAGCAGGGGGACTAGGTAGGGGGTGTTAAGTACACATTAGGGTGGATGTGTAGGTAGGAGGGGATGGGGATGGAGAGGATATGGATACTTTGAGGGCTCAGGTGGCGAGTCTGGAGGAGTAGGTGAGGTAGCTACATCAAGAGTGAGACTCCCTGCATGGGGAGAGAGATAATGCATTGCTGGAGGTGGAGCAGTTGCAGGGTTTGGTGGGTGGTGCTAGTAATGGAGCTGAGCTAGTGAGAGTATTAGTTGAGCGGGTTGGAGAGAGGGTACTCTGACATAGTGTCGAGACTATGAGGTAGAAGGCTGAGACACAGATGCCTTAGTTACAATAGTAGGTGAGGTAGTTGCAGGGGCTAGTGGATGGTAGTGGGATGGCATAGATGTGGGGTGATTACACTAGTGTTCAGGTAGAGTTGGCCATGGCTACAGGGAAGGTAGAGTATTACTATGCCCTATATCATTCAATGGTGCTGGTAGATTAGAGGGAGGCTAGCTATAGCCAGGGGAGTTGATCAAGGTTGAGTAGGTTCATGAGGACCTGGACACCATCATTGATAGGGCCAATGAGACATCCTCCTTCAACGATGCCTCCTCCAGTTGTGATGCTAGGGGATACAGAGGCATGGACTTCCACAACACTATGGAGATTGCCTCCTCATTCTCTCATTGCCTCTTATCAGGGGAGCCCAACTCAGTGATTTTGTATATGCCTGCAAGCTTATTTATTGTAGACATTTGATGGATTTAGCCCTTTGGGCCTATTTTTGTATCATGACCATGGATGTATATATGAGATGTACATGTGTATATATGGATGTATATATTTGTGTATATGAGATGATGTTATGATGGTTTATGGATGCACTTTGATTTATGTTTTGGTTATGGTTTATGATGTAGATGGATTGATGCATTTTGATTTATGGATGTATGATATGCATTATGGATATGGATGCATTTTGATTTATGGATGTATGATATGGATATGATGTTTGTGTTTTGGTTATGGTTTATGATGTAGATGGATGGATGCATTTTGATTTATGGATGGATGGATGGATTATGATGTGGATTATATGTTCTATGTATATGGATGCATTTTGATTTATGGATGTATGATATGGATTATGATGTGTGATGGGTCTAGTTATTGATTAATTTTCTTATGTTTTTATTCACATTCTCAGACATTTGTCCTATATATATTCCTACACTTTGCTATCTTTTATGTTCATTATGTAGACCTAAACCTGATTATTAAGTGTATGGAATATGGTTTTCATATGATGAATTATGCATATTTATGTGTGGGAATGTATGGATTGTAAAGGATATTTGTTCTTGATATTGTTGTTAGTATTATGTACATTTTTTGTGGACTAACTCTTGCAGCTGAAGAAGAAGGACTGTAGCCCGTAGCAACTGTAAGGTGCAGCCCACAACCACAACATTTCCAGACAACATAGCAGGGGAGGTTCCAAAATTAGCTAAGTGCAACAACCACGGCATGAAGACATTTGATGGAGATAATCATGCATTGTGATGGTAATCAATAAAGATGATTGAAAGAGGAAGGATCCTATTGCAACTAGAAGACCAATGTGACTAGTTCAACTAGTCCACATTCCCCTATTTCAGCAAGGAGTTCTAATTTTATTAGGACTCTTCTTTCTTTCTTTTTCAGTTGTTGATGTTTAGCATTTATCACTCTAGTTTGTACAGAGTGGTGGTTTATTATTTCATTTAAGAGATCTTAATTCAATAAAATCCCTCGTGCCTATATGTATGGCTCAGTGGTCGAGGTAGTGAGGTTGTTAGTTAAATTTCAAGTTTGAAGTAGATTGCTCTATCATAGATATAGCTATCTAAATCTGTTTTCAGTTATATGCAGACAATCTTTGTTATGTTGATGATGAGTTTATGAATAATACAGTACAACAAGATCTTATGTGATTTGAAAAAGATTGTGTAATGGATGAGTTAGAATCAATATGATTGTGTCAATCTAGAGAACTAGATTTGAGTTAAAAGTACTGAGGTAGTCACCTGAGCAAGGGCCACTCAGGGTAATTGTCCCTCACTTTATTTCTTGCATGTTATTATTGTTGTAGTAGTTATTTCATGAATGCAAGATCAATTAGATTCTATGAGTTATTTTAGTTCATTTGACTTGTGATACTCCAGAGTGTAGGATAAGTTATCAATACCAAGCTAAATCTTAGAGTTCATTTCCTTACAGTCATTAGATGCAGTTTTCGTTTCTTGACAAGGCATTAGTTACAGTCTTATATTGCAAGTATCCCTAGCAATAGTATCAACATTACTTTCTTTATCATTATGAAGTTTGAATTATGAAACTATACTAGATGAGTTAGGTAGTTTTGATCCTTGAAAGCACATACAGTGCTAGTACCATCAGAAGCTCACCAGCCCTGGTCAATAATTCAATGAAGGTCTTTTCAAGGGTTCAAGTGGACTATTCAGTTAGGTTTCTCCTCTGAATTATATGAATATCACCCAATTTACTAGACATAGCAAAGACACTACAATGTGGATTATGGATAAGGATGCATTTTGATTTATGGATGTATGATATGGATATGATGTGGATTATGGATATGGATGCCTAGTGAGAGATGATATAATGTTATGGTTATGATTTGGAAATGAAATAATTATGAGGATGATTATGATTGTGTAATGCAATGATTATGATATGTTGATGATGTATTGGCTATGATATTGTAATATGATGATTATGATTATGATAATGATAATATGTGGATGACACAATGATTATAATGATGATGATTATGATTATGCAATGATTATGATGTTGTAATAATGTAATAATAATGGTAATATGATGATTATGATTATAATATGGTAATGTAGTGATTATGATGTTGATGATGTATGTGGATGCAAGTGTGACGTGGGTGCAACGGGACTAGATGATCCTGGTCATGATACAAAATGTCCTTGATGGGGGGATGGTTAGATGGGTGGTGGGAGATACATGCTTGCTGGGGGAGGGATGGTAGTTAGTTGTTGGTTAGGGGATGTTAGGGTGGGATTTAGTCATTGTCCTTATTAATGCAAAGCCATAGGTAGGTGTGTTATGGGGAGATAGGGTCTTGGTAGGGTAGTGATGTATGATTGGGTGTTAGTGGCAGAAAATGTCACATCAGTTCTATTAAAAAGAACATGATATGTGTGTATAGGTATAGGTGGGACGTTGGGTGGTTATTTGGGGTGGATGGATTTATGGATGGCTATATTCTCGATATGATGTGTTTTAGGTGCTTATGTGGGGAAATGTCACATCAGTTCTATAAAAAGAACATGATTTGGTGGGTGTAGGTTTTAGTGAGGAAGTTTGCTCGGTAGTTGGGTGGATAAGTGGATGGGATAAATTATGAACCCTTATGTTTTTGAAGATGTAGGTAGGGGACGATGGTTTGATTTGTGTATAGGATAGTTTGGATAGATTGGCTAGGGGTGGGCATTGTGTTGGTATGTTTTAGAGCAATCCTAAATGTTATTATAGCAAAGAGGATATTTTCACCAAAGTATAAAGGACCAAGGTGATGATGTATATCCAATTTTTGCATGGACTTGACGCTCAAACAAAAGGGTGTCCTTAGACATGCCCAACTTAGTACAATATTGTCAAGATGTGGGGGGGAAAACTTAGAGCATTAAGGTCCTAATGCACAAAAGGTATAAGCCTTAGATGCAAAGGAGCGATGGTATGCAAAAAGCTATCTCACCACATACAAGATATGAATACTAGTTGGAGTAATAAGAATATCCAATAAACATGACATACAACAACAAATGACTCTTACCTCATTCTATACCATCCATTTACGCACCAAGTTATGGAAGATCTAGGTGGTGTTTTGAATAAGCATAGAAGAGGTATAAAAGATAAACCAAAAACAAAAGACCAAACGAAAGATGAACCAACAACCATTGAGTCTCTTGCCAAGATTATGGATAGATGTGATTGAACCATGCCTATTGCAGTAATGATATATTAAGGCATGGGTTGTGATGATAGATTTTTGAAAGATAGACTTAGGATCCAATGGTTGTATGGTGATTTGGAATGGTTGATCAAGTATGTTGTTGTTTTTTCCAGCTTTGTTTACGTAAGCTCAATCGCTCTGACATGTTGTCCCCATATTTATTACTTTAGGATTTTTGAGATATTTTGATTTTTTGTGTTTTTGATGGATTTTTAGTAGTTGTAAGGGATTAATTACTTGCCCTACGCGGTAGGTAGAAAGTGTGTTTAAGTTGATCTTGAGGCTTTTCTGACTGCCTTAGCAAAATAGAATTTTTTGTCCCAAATATTTTTGGTGTTTTGAGGATTTTTTGTTATTTTTGTGTTTTTCTGGATATTTGGATGTTTTTGTATTTTTCTGGATATTTGGATGTTTTTGTGTTCTTTTGCATATTTGGATGTTTTTGTGTTTTTTTGGATATTTGGATGTTTTTGTGTTTTTCTAGATATTTGGATGTTTTTGGTGTTTTTTTGGATATTTGGATGTTTTTGGTGTTTTCCTGGATATTTGGATGTTTTTGGTGTTTTTCTAGATATTTGGATTTTTTTTTCTTCTAGATATTTGCATATTTTTGGTGTTTTTTCTAGATATTTGGATGTTTTTGTGTTTTTCTGGATATTTGGATGTTTTTGGTGTTTTTTTGGATATATGGATTGTATAGGGGGTCAATGGTATGCATACAAAGATCCAACTCTTTAGGGATTTGCCCTTGGCATGGGATGATAGTGGGTGTGTCATGATGGGAGGGATTGTGACTCTTAATGTTTACAATATCAAGCCACAATGTGTTAGGTATGGAGTGATAGAGGATGAAGTATGGATTGGCTATGCGAACAAGAACTTAGTAGATGGTGGATGTGGCCGCTACGCATGATGCCCGAGACAAATTTTCACCATGGTACTTATCCAAGGCACCACTGAAGTGGTTTTCACCATTGGAAGACTTTATTGCACCTAGTTTTTGATTTTTTGATTTTTTTAATTTTTCTTTTTTACTTTTTGATTTTTTTTTTATTTTTTGCTTGGGATATTTGATGGGTTAGGCATAAAATTTCTTGAGATGCATGATGTTCATAGGCTTGTCTAGAGGTTGTCCCTTAGGTGTTGCTAGCTGATATGCTCCTGATACATAACTGGTTGTTATAACAAAAGGTCCCAACCAGTTTGGTTCAAACTTGCCTTTTTTGTTACGATCTTGCAAGTTCCTCTAGTTTTCCATTAATACAATATCACCTACTTTAAAGCGACAAGTCTTGATTTTCTTATTGTAGCTTCTATGGAGGCAATTTTAATATGCTTGCAAGTGGTTGAGAGCGTTGAGAAAATTTTCATCCAAGAGTTCCAACTCATGTAGTCATGCAACCTAATACTCGTCCTCATTAATGAGATTTTGCAGTGATATTCATAGAGAGGGGAGCTCGACCTCGATGAGTAAGATGGCTTCAGATCCAAAGAAGAGGGAATATGGAGTGGCTCCTGTGGGGGTACAGATGTTGGTATGATAGGTCCAAAGGGCGGGGTTAATCTATAGGTGCCAATCACGGCTGACTTCAGTAACTATTTTCTTTAAAATTCTCAAGATGATTTTGTTTGAAGCTTCAACTTGACCATTCCCTTGAGGGTAGTAAGGGGTCGAAAAGTGATGTTGGATATGGAAATTCTGACAAACTTGGGTAGAAACTTCTTGATTTTTAAAAGGTTTCCCATTGTCAGTAATAATAGTGAGGGGGGTGTTAGAGTGAATAATTAATCTATTCACTATAGCCTAATTGTCCTTAGGTTGATGAGGTTTGACAACATCTTGTCTAACTAAATGTGCAACCTTTTAGGCCTTTAGAGGTTACCTAGTTATTTGGTAAACCTCATGTGCATACATTTTGACATTGGAAGACTTTCCATCTCACCTCAAAAGGCACTTTGTAGTCATCCAACACTTGTCACAAAAGGTTGTTGGTTTGGACATTCCAAATGATCCAAAGGTTAACACCTATAGGACACTTGTCTACTTGTTTGTGCCACATCACGGGGCACTTGTCAATCTATGTGCAAGGTGGATTGCCTGCTCCATGCCTGTATAATGAGGCATTCTCATGTAAATTTGTAAGTGAGATCAATATAAGTTTATGCTCAATTAGGTTCATCAATATCATCAATTTCTTATCTTGTATTGTTGATTTCCATATTGTGAGAGTGTAGATCAAGTTGCAGAGTATCCTTGGCTATTCCAACATGGTATTAGAGTCATTTTGCAAACACACTCTTCAATTTGAGGGAATCTGGAGGTGAGGCAAAATTTGATGCGTCCTCGAGCAAAATGGATTTCACGAGAAAATTGTAAAAAAAAATGTTTTTTTTGCCCCTAACACAATTTTTTGCAAAAAAAAAAAAAATTAGAAAAATTTTTTTTTGAAGGAGATTTTGCATTTCTGGGCCAATTTGGGCAATTTTTTTTTAAAAAACAATTTATTTTTTTACAAAGGGCAAATTTGCCCTTTACAAAATTGTCGTTTTTGGTTTGATTTAGTCTAATCTTTGGCAGATCACGTGGCCTATTCGGCCTCTGCCAAGATTTTTTGGTTGGTTTCATTGTATTGTGTAGGATTTTTGTTGTAGGCTCATTGATTGTTGGGCAAAATCTATCATTTTGAACGAATTTCCTTGCCTGGTTTTCTCGCTACTAGCTACCATCAAATTTTTTTGCTAGTTTGAGGACATCCCAATGTCTTCTAGTAATTTTTGTGACGTGTACACTCTCTAGTTTTGTCGTTCACATTTATAGCAGTATTTGGTGCATCTTGGCAAAATTTTGGATGGTTTTGGTGGTATTTGGTTCACATATTTGGTGAGTAGATTTGCTTCTTTACATCTGTTAGTAATCATTTATGTTTAGGGTTTTAGGCTTGAGCTACTGGTGGTGCCTGCATAAGTATTCAGGTTTCAAGCATTTAGATATTCAGGCACCTTCCCAAAAATCCAAAAAACTCTAACACTTTTAGCCTCTGCAGTCGAAGAAATGCAAAACATCAGTTAAGGTGCAAGTGTCTTTGTATATACAAAGGTGTTTGTATATACATACAAGTCAAATGTACATTGGCGGGCTTGCAAAAGTCTCCATCCGCCTTCAAAAAATGGTGAAAAATGAGTTGTATGCATTTTTAAATGCATATCAGGTTGCATATACAAGGGGAATCTTTCACAGATTCTCAAGAATATTCGCTACTTGCATATTGGGTTGCATGTATATTTGGTTTGTATGTTCAGACATACAACGGTTAGATACAAGGAAAAAATACATTATAGGCATATTCCAGGAAAGATTCGTTGTTTGTATGCAGATGAAATATACATTGCAGATACACAAAGAAAAAACATACAAGGGCCAACATACATTTGCTATAGTGCGGCTGATATACAAGTGGTGGGGCTCGCGGACAGGACATACAAAGGCAAATGTATGTGAAGTATACATTTGAAATATACAAAACAAAGGCATACATTCCGGACCCGATTGAAAATCAAATGCAGTGAATAATGTTTCAGGTCCGCAGCATGTATATTGGGTGCTTGTATGTGCCAATGTACATTCAGAAGATACAAGGGTTAAGATGCAAGCCGGATTTCAAAAAAACTTCAGCATGCCTCATTAAAATTTGAAATCTGCCTTGTATGTATGAGGCAAATGTACATGCACATATACAAGGAAATATGCAGGAAAAGAGGATACAAGCCGGACCCGAATTGAATTTCAATTTGTTCTAAACAAGTTTGGGGTCCGCCTTGTATATCAAATAGATGTATATGTATTTTGCATATACAAAGGGTTTTTGAGGGGTGAACAGTGACGATTGTATATGCATTTGTTCATGCATATACAAGGGCGAAAAAGGCAAAAGTCAGCGATAGGAGCATGGAATGCCTATGTGGCACGTAATTGTTGGTTGGCGACTTTTCAGTGTTTTGGGGGCCGTAGATCTCAGCGATGGGAGTAGATCGACGGCTGGTTTTTTTCTGCGGCTGCGAGGGGGTTTCTTTGTTTGCAACCCATTTTTGAGTAGGAAGTCTTCAGATGTTTTCGTTGCTGCATCTCACGAGTGGTTGGAGCTTTAATGGCGGTCCTGCAGAGGATGATCGATGGAGTTGACAGGCCAACCACCAATTTTAAGATGAAAATCTGGAAACGGCGACACATCTCCCGATTCTACTTGCTCATTCCTCTTTGTCTCTCTATCGCATTGATGTTTTTGAGTGCCATTTCTCATGCATTGTATCTAGCAAATTTTTTATTTGCCTTGTAATTAATTTTGCTGAGTTTACAGTCTTGGTATAAAGGCCAAACTGTGTCACTCTTTTTGGTTGTTGAAGACTTGGGCAATTTTGGGGGAAAAATAACAAAATACAGAGCATTTCCTGTCTATTTTATCTCTGTGGAGTTTATGTGTTGCATCTGAGTTGTATCTTGCACATATATTCAGTTTCTTGTCATTATATATGAAAAATGCGTTATTGCATGTGTTTATCTGTCTGTCTCCACTTGTTGTATGCATTTTCTTCTTCTGAATCTGGTTGCTAAGGGTTTCTTAGATTCTAGGGTATAGTTTTGCTGTACCACATGCCTAATCTGTAACTTCCATTCAAGGAGTGGATTAAATTGTTTTAGGTTAAGGTATGGAGAAGAATGTATGTCAACTGGGATATCTGTAAGTATGGATAGTTAAATACTTATTCTTGGGTAGTGTTTGTAAGGCAAATACTAGTCCTAAACCCTTGAAACTCGAATGCCAATTGCAAGCCATTCTTATGTATACGTCTAGTTGACTCCTTGCCTTGAGATAGGCACCGGTCTGTTTCTAGATTAGTAGTTATGATCTAAAACTCCTGTCTTGCATCCAAACCATCGAATACAAACCATTCCATTGTTTCAACCTATTAGTTGTAGGAGTAGGATTAGGAACCCCTGCTTACTCTCATACCTGACCAGACAAATATGTCTAAGAACGTTGCCAACCTTCTGATTTATCACACAAATCTTGGTCCACACATGAGAGTATTCTGCCTGTTATTACAAAGTTAAATCTTTCTGTCATTTAGAGAGTAAATGTTACATCTTTATCAAATAGGGACACCCCCTTGGTGCAGCAGAACCAGAAGTGAAGGGGAGGTAGCTCACGTAACCTCCCGTATCTGTTGGTCGAATCTGCCTGTGCATTGGAACTGGCAAACCTTCTGCCAATTCAGAAAAAATTACCAACATAATTGGTGACTCTACTGGGGACAAGAGTCAAATAATGTGAGATCATCGCTGCATATCCGGTTCTTTCATGTGAATGATGGTGCTTTGCTAGTGGTATGAACTTAGAAAAATGTTTGATGAGCTTTCAGCTATTTGAAAAGGTGGTGACTTTGCAAAAATGTTTTGGTGCACATGAAAGGCTGATGTATGTTATTGAGATCTAAAAAAAATTTGTTCAAAGCTTCAGCATCTGGACGAGAAAAGGTACCTAGCTCCTTCCCATTTATATTTGTTGTTTTATTGCATAAGTTAGATGCCAAGGGGAAGCCTTAGGTCTTAGATAGACATTAGGTGTCTAAGAGTGAAGTTTATATGAATCCAATTATGTATTCACTCATACTCAGTCAAGAGGGGGATGATGTATTGAGTAAAAAAATTGAAGAGATAAAGAATAGGTTGATATCCTTAGAAGCCCGACAGGCTCAGTTAAATAGTAGTAACCCTGTTGTGTTTGCCAGTCAAAATGATAACCCTCTTGTAAGCTCTTTTGATCCTTTGTATGACCAATTAGATTTGTCATGGGTTGATTATCAAGTTGAAAGTATGCCTGCTAAAATTTACAATCAGATGCCCAGATTTAATAGACACAATGTGTGTGATGGGGGTGCACATATCCAAAACTTTCACTGCTTCATGGAGAGACATTCATTTAGGGATGAGGATATGTAAATGAGGTTTTTTGTTAGATCCTTTGGTGCTAGAGCTAGAGATTAGTATTTGAGCTTTCCAAAGAAATTCTTTGCCTGTTGGGATGAACTTGTTGACTGTTTTAGAAAAGAATTTGCAAGAGAACTTATTGATCTTGTTGCAAGATTAATGGAAATTAGAAGACAAGATAAAGAGCCCGCTATTGGTTTCATTCATAGATTTGCAGTAGCCCTTTCACAAATCCCTAAAGTCTTCAGACCTAATATTTCAGCCTGTGTTGGCATATATTTTGAAGCTTTCGAGGAGGGCTCTAGTGGATTGTTGAGGGAATTCACGATAACAAGTATGTAGATGGCATACAAGTTTTTAGAAAATATAGAAAAAATTAGAAATGAGCATATGCAGAATTTCCTGTCCATAGGTTTTGGTATGAATAATGGTTATAAGGCTGCAAATGACCAAGTGATTATGGCATCATGTGAAGATAAAAATGAGAATGAAAATGCATCAGTTGAGGATGTCAGTAGAAGGATCAATGATAACCCCCGTTGCAAGGTTAAGGTGTTTGGTTTAGAAAATAATGATGAGGTTATGGACAGAAATGAACATCTGTTTGAATGGATTTGTGGAGATGATTGTGAATATTGTGCTCAGGATAGAGAAGAAATAAGCAAACAGAGCAGCAGTTCCATGTGTGAATCAATGCCTTCTTTTCAGACACATGGAAATGATGAAGAGCAATCAGAAATTGAAACAAGTGCTAGTGTTGAGCATGATTGTCCTTTATTTGATTATAGTTTTGTCTATGACACACAGGCTGATACTCCTCCATAAAGAGAATCCATTAGTAATGAAGATGTATGTTGTGCTGCCCATGAACTAGTAGCATACTATAATGAAATTGCAACACTTGGATCAATTTTTTTTGACATATATAGTGAGGAGGATCTATTTGAGTATGGTGAGAATCTAAGCAGTGCAATTGATATGGGTTCTGATTTTCATCCTGATGAAAGAGCAACCAACATACATCATGAAAACTGCTGCAAAGAGATGCCAGAGCCTGATCTTTTTCAGTTCGGTGCAGCTGATGATTGTGTGCATGATGTACACAACTGTGAATTTGAAAGCTTTTTCTTTGATATGCTAGCTTATGATAAAGTGAGACCTGATGTTCCTAGCTACAGGGTGGACTTTGAGAGCTTTCAGTTTTTAGTCCAGCTAGGAGATCATTTTGCAATGCATAATGCTGATACAGATGAAAACATGTGTTATATTTCATTTGAATATGCATTGTTTGATAAATATGGCATTCACATGTTGCTTGATGCTGATGGTTGTTTGCATAAGGTTGACAAGAGCAAGCTAAATGAGATGTTTGAATATGCAAATGACAAGGTTTGTTTGTGGCCAGATCATGGCAGCTTCTTCAGGCCTGATCCAATGATATCAGATCAAAACAAGGTATTCGACAAAGGAAGACACAGGTTTTTTCTTTCTTGGTGGCCTTAGGCCACCAAGTGTGATTGATGATGTAGGTTGGTGCAATGTTTGACTCTATTGCCCAATGGATAAGGACTGGTCTGCATCCCAGAGATCTGAGGTTCTCACCATGCCTGCAAGAGGCATGCGTCCCCAGACAGAGCCTATGTTAGTAATCATTTATGTTTAGGGTTTTAGGCTCGAGCTACAGGTGGTGCCTGCATAAGTATTCAGGTTTCAAGCATTTAGATATGCAGGCACCTTCCCAAAAATCCAAAAACTCTAACACTTTCGGCCTCTGTAGTCAAAGAAATGCAAAAAAATAGTTAAGGTGCAAGTGTCTTTGTATATACAAAGGTGTTTGTATTTACATACAGGTCAAATGTACATTGGCGGGCTTGCAAAAGTCTCCATCGGCCTTCAAAAAATGGTGAAAAATGAGTTGTATGCATTTTTAAATGCATATCAGGTTGCATATACAAGGGGAATCTTTCACAGATTCCCAAGAATATTCATTGCTTGCATATTGGGTTGCATGTATATTTGGTTTGTATGTTCAGACATACAACGGTTAGATAAAAGGAAAAAATACATTGCAGGCATATTCCAGGAAAGATTCGCTGTTTGTATGCAGAGGAAATATACATTGCAGATATGCAAAGAAAAAACATACAAGGGCCAACATACATTTGCTACAGTGTGGCCGATATACAAGTGGTGGGGCCCGCGGACAGGACATACAAAGGTGAATGTATGTGAAGTATACATTTGAAATATACAAAACAAAGGCATACATTCTAGACCTGATTGAAAATCAAATGCAGTGAATAATGTTTCAGGTCTGCAGCATGTATATTGGGCGCTTGTATGTGCCAATGTACATTCAGAAGATACAAGGGTTAAGATGCAAGCCAGATTTCAAAGCAACTTCAGCGTGCCTCAATAAAATTTGAAATCCACCTTGTATGTATAAGGCAAATGTACATGCACATATACAAGGAAATATGCAGGAAAAGAGGATACAAGCCAGACCCGAATTGAATTTCAATTTGTTCTAAACAGGTTTGGGGTCCGCCTTGTATATCAAACAGATGTATATGTATTTTGCATATACAAAGGGTTTTTGAGGGGCGAACAGTGACGATTGTATATGCATTTGTTCATGCATATACAAGGGCGAAAAAGGCAAAATGAGAAAGGGAAAAGTCAGCGATAGGAGCATGAAATGCCTACGTGGCACGCAATCATTGGTTGGTGACTTTTTTAGTGTTTTTGGGGCCGTGGATCTCAGCGATGGGAGTAGATCGACGACTGGTTTTGTTTTTCGAGGCTGCGAGGGGGTTTCTTTGTTTGCAACCCATTTTTGAGCAGGAAGTCTTCAGATGTTTTCGTTGCTGCATCCCGCAAGTGGTTGGAGCTTTAATGGCGGTCCTATAGAGGATGATCGATGGAGTTAATAGGCCAACCACCAATTTTAAGATGAAAATCTGGAAACGGTGACACATCTCCCGATTCTACCTGCTCATTCCTCTTTGTCTCTTTACCGCATTGATGTTTTTGAGTGCCATTTCTCATGCATTGTATCTGGCAGATTTTTTATTTGCCTTGTAATTAATTTTGTTGAGTTTACAGTCTTGGTATAAAGGCCAAACTGTGTCACTCTTTTTGGTTGTTGAAGACTTGGGCAATTTTGGGGGAAAATAACGAAATACAAAGCATTTTCTGTTTGTTTTATCTCTGTGGAGTTTATGTGTTGCATCTAAGTTGTATCTTGCACATATATTCAGTTTCTTGTCATTGTATATGAAAAATGCGTTATTGCATGTGTTTATCTGTCTGTCTCCACTTGTTGTATGCATTTTCTTCTTCTGAATCTAGTTGCTAAGGGTTTCTCAGATTCTAGGGTATAGTTTTGTTGTACCACATGCCTAATCTGTAACTTCCATTCAAGGAGTGGATTAAATTGTTTTAGATTAAGGTATGGAGAAGAATGTATGTCAACTGGGATATCTGTAAGTATGGACAGTTAAATACTTATCCTTGGGTGGTGTTTGTAAGGCAAATACCAGTCCTAACCCCTTAAAACTTGAATGCCAGTTGCAAGCCATTCTTATGTATACTTCTAGTTGACTCCTTGCCCTGAGATAGGCACCGGTCTGCTTCTGGATTAGTAGTTATGATCCAAAACTCTTGTCTTGCATCCAAACCATTGAATACAAACCATTCCATTGTTTCAACCTGTTAGTTGTAGGAGTAGGATTAGGAACCCCTGCATGCTCTCATACCTAACCAGACAGATATGTCCAAGAACATTGCCAACCTTCTGATTTATCACACAAATCTTGGTCCACACATGAGAGTATTCTGCCTGTTATTACAAAGTTAAATCTTTCTGTCATTTGGAGAGTAAATGTTACATCTTCATCAAATAGGGACACCCCCCTTGGTGCGGTAGAACCAGAAGTGAAGGGGAGGCAGCTCACGCAACCTCCTGTAACTGTTGACCGAATTTGCCTATGCATTGGAACTGGCAAACCCTCTACCAATTTGGGAAAAATTACCAACAACATCCAAGAGAGTGTCATTCATATTCCAGGTTGTAGCCTCTACTCACAAGCATTCCATTTGAGTTTGAAGTCTGTCCTGTTTGGTCGCTGGTCTTCCTTTTGCCATCAAATCAACATGCAAGTGCCGCCTAGGGTTTTGACTCCCCTTGCCACTACCAGTGAAGGTTGAAGATCATGTTTTTTGTAGTGTTTGACCCACTTTACATTCGGCTAAGTCACTAGTTAAGAATGCAGATCGAAGACTTCACTTCATAGCTGCCACAACTGGAGTGGGCATTCTACCCCTACATAGAGACATCATGCTTGGAGCAGGCCCACGTGAACCCTACATTTCTTAATCCCTCAATATTTGGCTCTGCATCAAGAGGTCATCGCCCATCATTCAATCCACCCCTGGTCTATGGAACGACCATTTCCTGCCTAGCCGCCCCTATATTTCTTTTTTAACATTTGCCCTATTTTTTTAAAAAGCATTTAAACATTATGTTTTTCAAGTATTAAACATAGGCATGTTTTTAATGTTAACATAAGGGGGGGTCCTTACAATTTGGGGGAAATTACTTTGAGGAATTCTGGTTTTTATAACCTTGTATCTTCGCCCATTAAAGACAGAGAGTGAGGTTCGGGTTGGCAGGAGGCCAATTCCCTTTCAAATATCAAACCATTCTATTGTACATTTCTTACCGATTCCAATGAGTCATTGGAAGGCTAGTTTTTTTCTCTCCACCCAGGCATTTTTTGCTTTTTCAAGTGCAGTCTTTTAAAATAGGCCTATTTTATAGGAATTTGTTATTTTAATAACTTTTTCTTTGTAGCTCATAATTGAGTACCATTTTTTGTAAAGTGCATGTTTTCAATTTCCCACTCATTGGTCATATCTATTTTTTAAGACACACTAAGTTATAAAGTGCCAAATTTTGGGGGGTCACCTAATCAGGGGGAAAATCTCATAATTTTAGGGGGGTCAACACTAGCATTTGATCATGTATGTTGTTTTGGATACTCCATATCCTACCTACAACATCAAATGCACCTATTGTGGAAACCAAGATGACGACACAATGTGTCCTTATTTCTCACATGTTGCTTTCAAACTCCTCTGTCAAATTGCAAAACAACAAACACCTATTGCTACATCCAAATCCCAAGTTGATATCTCCATTACTTCTAGTGATTCATTGCACTAGGACATTGATCTCGTCTTTCTAGATCCACCACATTGGGATGCATATTTGGGAGACATCATTAAGGACATTCATCTTCTTTTCGATGACAACTTCAGTGAAGTTGCATCTACCTTGTCTTCTTTAGATATGATTGCTCTTCCTTCGCTTACATCAACTTCTATAGTGATAGTATTAGATTCTTATGGTTCTAGTTATCACCATACATCTATGTTTCCTGTGGTCCCTGCTACAAAATCTTCTATGATACCCAATTCATTCCATCAACATTCATCACATGTCAGCATTGGCTTAGAGATTATTGAGCATTCTTCGAAGATATTATGCATCATCCGCGTCTTTGAATCCTATGCAAAATTCAAAGACCTTCATACTTCTTCCTGTATGTTCCTATCTAGAATGGGAAGATTCTTTGCACACTTTTGTGGTTCGATTTCTTCCTAAGGGGAGAAATGCGGTTCAATGTTCATGGATTGTCTTCAACATACTTCATCAAGCATCTACACGCACTACATCATATCTTATGGGGGGTCTTCCAAGTCTCTCATTGTATCTCCTATTTTGGTGAAATTTATTGTACACATGTGATAGAAGTTTCCCTAGGGGGTACTGATATAAGTCCTCCTTCTTCACTTGTTTTCTTTTTCATGCATTTTGTTTCTCTTTTTGGAGAGGAGTTTTGTTCCCACAGGGTTTTCTCCTTTACTCACTTTATGAGAAACTTTGTACATGGGTACCTAACATGGCCTAGTAGCTGGGACCCATATTTATGTATTGTAGAGTAAAAACTCTACATTCAACATTTTGAGAGTCTCTAGCTCTGACACCTTCATTTTTTTGTGCCATTGGTTGGAGAATCCACGCGGCACATTTTCACATTGGCGGGGCCCATAGCGATGACGTAGTTTCTGTGGTTGCATCATTTGTCGAGGGAAAGTTAGTGTGAGCTGCGTGTTGCCTCCATTACATTCTATAAAGATTTAGGTCTGACATCTTCTTCTTATTGCGACATGGCTCAGAGATCCACGTGTCACCCCCACACACATTTTGGGAGTCTTTAGTTTTGACAGCTCCTTTCTGGTGTGCCATTAGATAGATGGGATACTAGCACTTCCGCACTGCATGTAGGATTCATAGAAGAAGAGTGACACAAAGGTGGTGGGTCCTTTTTTTCTGATACATGTCAACCTCAAGGAAGTCTTGGTGGGTCCCAACAAATACAAATAAGGATTGACACTTGGCAACACCACACTTTTGCAAGCGCAAGTTTTCTGACAGTTGCATTTTGTTGCACTATTGGCTAGCTCATCCATGTGGTTGATTTTTCGTCATGCAGAAGATCATGCAACATTTTGTAGCCTTTAACAGGCAGTTTGTGATGTAATTCAAAGTTTTTATGAGATTTTTTCTTTAGTTAGCTATTTTTTTCTAGGTTTTCTTTGCTCAGTAATCTATTTAAGAGCATGAACTTTTATTTTGTAGTGGTTGGGAATTATTCAAATGCAATAGAGAAAAAGACTTGAGCCTCTGTGGGTGTTTCTCAGAAAGGATTATGAATATTGTGTATATGTGCATTTATCTAAAGCTTTGTATACTCTGTTCTCCTTTCACCAATGAAGAGAAATAACATTATGTGCTAAATTCTGAGTCTTTTATATGTTATTTTTGCAATATTATGATTCATTTAATCTATTTGTTGAGTAATGGAATACAATCTGCTATAAAATCATGCATTTATGCTCTTGGAATAGTTACAATTGTTTCTATTTAGTTATCAGTCACTAGAGAAAGTGAGTCTATTCCTTCACATAAACTCTGAATCTAGTTCGACGCATTGCCTTAGTATAGTTTCAATTACCAACATTATCATTTAGTTTTCTCTCCTCTTTTCTCAAAACCACAAAGAAACAAGGAAGAGCCGGCTTCTCTAAAATTCAGAGGTTGTCTCAGAAGCAAGTCCCACATTCTAAGATTTCCCATTGTTGTTAGTGTAATGTAAATTTTACCATCAACATGTATCTCTTGCAGTTTTGTGATCTCCCCAAGTATCACTTAAGGGGGGGGTGTTAGAGTGAATAATTTATATATTCACTATAGATTAAGTGTACTTAGGTTGATGAGGTTAGACAACATCTTGTCTAGCTAAATGTGCAACCTTTTAGGCCTTTAGAGGTTACCTAGTTGTTTGGTAAACCTCATGTGCATACCTTTTGAGGTTGGAAGACTTTCTATCTCACCTCAAAAGGAACTATGTAGTCATCCAACACTTTTCACCAAAGGTTGTTGGTTTGCACATTCCAAGTGATCCAAAGGTTGACACCTATAGGACACGTGTCTACTTGTTTGTGCCATATCACGGGGCACTTGTCAATCCACGTGCAAGATGGATTGCCTCTTCCATGCCTATATAATGATGCATTCTCATGTAAATTTGTAAGTGAGGTAAATATAAGTTTATGCTCAATTAGGTTCATCAATATCATCAATTTATTATCTCGTATTGTTGATTTCCATATTGTGAGAGTGTAGATCAAGTTGCAGAGTATCCTTGGCTATTCCAACAGGAGATATCATAGTGACATATGATATAATGGAGTATGAATTTGGATATTTGCGTGCCTCTAGTATATGTGAGTGGAATGGCTTCAATCCATTTTGTAAAGTATTCAGTAGTGGTGATAATGAATTTATGGCCATTAGAGGAGGGTGGATGGATTTTTCTGATGAGGTTGAGCCCACATTATGAAAAGGGCCACAAAGTAGTGATGGGTTGTGATTCCTGAGATGGAGTATGAATTAAGTCACTATGTTGCTGGCAAGGAAGGCATTTCTTAATGAATTGGTGAGCATCTTGTTCCAGAGTCAACCAATAGTATCTTGTTCTTAAGATTTTCTTTGCTAGGGTAGGTCCATTGGATTGTGCCCCACATTTACCTTCATGTACCTCTTGTAAGGAAGTTTGGGCTTCTCTAGGTCCATTGGAGTGTGCCCCATGTATACCTTCATGTACCTCTTGTAAGGAAGTTTGGGCTTCTCTTGAATCAAGACACCTTAAAAGGGTACCATCAAGACTTTTTCGGTATAGATTGTCACCAATAATGATGAAACGAGCAGTTCAACGAATGAATGTTTATTGTTGGGTTGATGATATGATTGGTGGAATGATGTCATCATAGAAATAGTGGTAGATGTCCTAGTACCAAGGGGATAGGGGACCAACAATGTAACAAACTAGCTCAGATTGTGGGAGATCATATGCTGGCATTGCTAATTCTTTAATGAGAAATTCACAACGCTGACCATTTTTTTGCATGTCCACAAGAGAACCTATGGTAGCCATCACATATGTTGCTTTGTTGTTAGGTCTAGGAACTTGCTCAAACTAGATTTCAAAGAAGTATTCCTTAAAGTCTTCTACCATCTTCTTATAGGGAAGAAGCTTGTCATCTTTTGTTTTATACTCATTGTTTACTTGTTTTATTACCAGCTTAAAGTCACCATAAACCATTAGTTTCTCTATTCTCTTTTGGATGGCCATGTGAAGTCTAGTGATGAGTGCTTCATATTCCACTACATTATTAGTGCAAGGGAATGTTATCTTGTAGGACTTAGGAATGCAGTCTCCTTGAGGAGTGACAAATAGGATCCCTACCCCCAATGCACGATGTGTATATGATTCATCAAAGTACATTTTCCATCTCGGTGTAGGTGCGACTGTGAATATGGACTCATTTGGGAATTTGAAAAGAAGTGGATGTTCTATTTAGATCAGCACATCTATGAGCTGATCTTCTATGATCTGTCCTTTTATAGCCTTTCTCTCTATGTATTCAATGTCAAATTCACTGAGGATCATTATCCACTTAGCCATATGACCTATGAGAGCTACTTTTGACAAATGTACTTTAGCGGGTCTTTGCAATGAGCTTTGTTTTGTGATTAAGCATGTAGTGTCATAGTTTCTGAGATGAAAAGACAACCGCTAGACATGCCCTTTCAGTTGGTGTGTAGTTAAGCTCATATCCCACTATGGTACGACTGATGTAATATATGGCTCTTTCTTTCCTATTATCATCATGCTGTGCTAGCAAGGCCCCTATCATTTTTTGTGTTGTTGAGATGTATAATAATAGGGGTTATCTTGGTTTTTGGAGGCATGAGAACTGGTGGTGTCACAAGGTATCCTTTCAGCTGTTCAAAAGCTTTATGACAATTTGTATCCCATGTGAATGCCACATCTTTTCAGAGGAGATGTTGGAATGGGTGGCATTTGTCTGCTAGTTGTGTGATGAAGCATCTAATGGATTGGAGCTTTCCTTGTGGGCTATAGAGTTGCTTTAGATTTTTTTGGAGGAGGCATTTCAACTATTGCTTTCACCTTTACTGGATCAACATCTATGCCTCGTCGAGATGCAATGTAGCCTAGAAGTTTTCCTAAAGTAACTCCAAAGACGTATTTTTTTGGATTGAGACGCACCTTATATTCTTCTAGTTGATCAAAGATTTTAGCTAAGACATCTAGGTGCTCTTCTCTTGTTTTTGGTTTTCCCAATAAATCATCTACATAATCTACCATGATCTTGTGAAACATATTATGGAATATTATGGTCATTGCCCTCTGATATGTAGCTCCTGCATTTTTAAGCCCAAAGGGCATGACTACCTAGCAGTAGGTACCCCATGCACAAATGAATGCAATTTTATGTTGATCTTCTTTAGCTATTCTTATTTGATTGTATCCTGAAAAACCATCCATGAGAGATAGCATCTCATGTCTCGTTGTCAAATCTACTATGATGTCAATATTGGGAAGGGGGAAGTCATCCTTAGGACATGCTTTATTCAGATCTCTGAAGTCTGTACATACATGAATGCCCCCAGTGACTTTTGCTACTAGTACAATATTTGAGACCCACTCAAGATAGTCTATGGGTAGAAAGAAATTGACATCTAGGATTTTCTTGAGCCCAACTTTGACTAGAAGTGCTATTTGTGGATTCATTTTTCTGAGTTTCTACTTGATTGGTTTTGCGTCAGGCTATACTGCCAAGTGATGTACTACTAGCACAAGATCCAAACTAGGCATATCGACATATGTCCATGCAAAATTCTTGCTCCTTTGTTTGAAGAATGCAAAAAATTCCACTTGCTTTGCAGGGGTGAGTGAAGCTGCTCGAAAGGTGATTTTAGGTGACTCATCTGTCCCGGTTCATCTCTTGCGATTCTTCCACTAGGATGGGAGATCTTTCTTGATATAATTTTGGTACTTTGGGGAGGTCCATTCTCTCATCTTTCGGCACCTTGAGGAGGTTTTCACTAGGAGATACTTCCTTTATTTTTACATTTTTTGTCATTCAAAAGTGCCACATTGTGGTTTTCACTAGGGGATGTATTTTTTATTTTTATGTTTTTGCAACTAAGAGACATGGTGGTCTCCCCAAAGTTGGTGGATGCGTTGAGCTCTATAATATATCTTACTTTATGGTCTCATGAGGCTATGTGCTCTCTTACCCCCATTAGTTCTGCTATGGCCTCATCATTTTGAACAATATCAAGTATTGGAGGTCCTTGTTGGTCCTAATCTATGAGTTGGGGATAGACAAGTGGAAGGTCATTGGATGATGGTGGTGTGGTTGAAAGTTTGTATATGGTACAAATGGATGATTTGAAGAGTTTGAAAAAATCTTCAAAAGAGTCTTGATAGTACCCTTTGTTAGTGACCTCAATAGTAGGAAAGGCCTTAGCTACCTCACTTAAGGTATATTCTAGTTCTGAGGATATAGGCTTATGTTTTCCATATTCTCGACCTTGATTTTAGGGATTCTTTGTTGCTTGGATGGGCTCAATGATTCCTTTTCCATGAAGGCCTAGACCACCTTGTCCTTTATAACCCGTTCTCTTCACAATGCTAAGACCTTTTCCATATTTTTCTGTGGGTAGGATAGGAGCTTTGTCTTCTTCTTCTTCTTTGTATAGCCAAGAGGATATGTCTTCAAGAATATCTTGCTCCATTATGTGTCTTCATTCAAAGGTTGGTGACGGTTTACATTTGATGACAACTGTGGATACTGCATCAGATTTTGGTTTTCCAAATGCTTTAGGGGATATTGGAAGTTGTCCTACACAAAATGCACCATGTTGGTTGTACTCTCCACACCCCATGTCACTTACTTTGATCTTGATCTCAAGGATAGTGGGTGGTGATTTGGAAGTGGATGCAATGTTCGATGGATCAATGTAGGATGTAGACTCAATTTCATGACGTTATTGTAGGGATAAAAGGTCTTATCATGTCCTTTCAAGAAGCTACAGTATTGGAAAGGATGAGGATCGACATATATGGTAACTTCGGTCCTATTATGTGGAAACTTTAGGCATTGATGGAAAGTGGATGGAATGACTTGCATGGCATGGATCCATGGACGACCGAGGAGAATGTTGTAGGGGAGATCAAGATCAAGCACTTGGGATGTTGTTTCCAAAATATTTTATCCAACCTAGATTGGGAGCTTGATGGTTTCTTCAGATTGTCTCTCTATGTCATCATATCCTTTGATAGTTATGCTTTTATGTGAATCCACAAGTTCTTCAGATTATCCCAAGTGTTTTATTAATTTTAAAGAACAAAGTTTTAGGCCAGAACCACCATCTATTAAGACTCATTTAATGATATTCTTATGGATGCAGACTTCGATATGTAAGGATTCATTATGTGATGGATTGGATATGGATAAGTCTTGTTTAGAAAAGGTTAGGTAGTGAGGTGAAGATAAGTGTCCAACCATGGCTTGACATTGGTTCACATTAAGGTCATTTGGGACTCGAGCTTCTAGCAATGCTTTATCAAGGAATTCCTTTTGGAGGGGTAACGTATGAAGCAACTCCAAGATAGATATTTGAGCGGGAGTCTTTCCGATGTGGTCAAGAAGGTTGTATTTATTAGAGGATGTGTTACTTATGGATGTGGTAGTGGTGGATGGATCTTCGAATGAGGCTCCTTGAATAGTGATGCAACCACGATGAGTGGTAACAACACAATTAGGTACTAGAGCTCTTATGGGATGATGGCTACGTGCTTAGGACATTATTCTATTCGACCCACAATGGAATCGAAAGAGGAGGGAGGAGGAACAATGTTATATGCTTGGTTTGAACTAGAGGCCTTTCCCTTGTTGTGGTTAGGAAGTGGATCTTTGTATGCTCCTAATATTTTGTTAGGTGACCTTTTGGGAGGGTCATCAATTGTTATGTCGCCACGGTCTACAAGATCTTGTATACAATTCTTTAACTGCATGCAATCAAATTTTTATGCCCTTTCACTCTATGGTATTCACAATAGGCATTTTCGTTAAACCAAGAGGGTTTGAATTGATTGTGATTGTATGGTCTAATGGCAGCTAATTGGATCAAGTCAGTCTTAACCAAGTTTTACAAATTTTTTTCAATGGGTTCCCCCAAAGGTGTAAATTTTTGTTTAGGTGTGTTGTTTTGTCTTGGTTTCCCTCTAGGAATGCTAACATTATTGTTTCTCGTGGATGGATTAGATGGTGTGGGGGTTTGTATGTTTTGAACATTTTTAATGTCAATTACACCATCATTGAGAGTATTTTTTTTGCCCCAAAAATAGGGTTTCTCATAGGATTAGTTATTGCTATTGTTGTTGTTGGCATTTTTGGTGCTATAGTTGTCTTTGTTGTTGCTCTTGTTGTCATTGTTATCTCTATAAATTTTGATAGCCCCTTTTGCAATAAGGTTTCTTTTAATGGTAGTGCCTTTGTTGATGACTTCTTCAAATGTTAAGGCACATTGTATTTGGAGATGAAAGCCCATTTCTTGGTCTAGATTGGTCACAAACATAGTGACTAGTTGTTTCTTAGGGATGGACCATGGAAGTTTGCTTGCAAGGCTTCTCCATCGTTGCAAAAAGGTAGCAAAGGTTTCCCCATTCTTTTGTTTTGTTTTGCAAAGGTATGTCATCGAAACTTCATGTTCAAAGTTGTAGGAGACGTGATTAACGAATTTTTCTGCAAGTTCATGAAATGTTTTGATTCCAGGGGGAAGGTGTGCAAACCATTTGGTAGCTTGTCCTCCTAATCTCCAAGGGAAAAGCCTTATGAGATAAGTATCGTCGTAAGAGACCTCTAAGAAAGAAATATAAAATTCCCTGAGGTGTTCTCAAGGGTCTCCTTTCCATTTTTATTTGTCAAATTTTGTTGTTTCAAAGTTTTTGGGAAAGGGTGGCATGTTGAGAGAGTGATCAAAGGATATAGACAAATATCCACGAATGAATATTGTTTCCTTTTGTGCCTTTGTTGTATGTCATCCACTATTTGCATCAAGTGTTGGATGACTTATGATAGATTCGTGGTAGGTGGTTGTGGTATGTTGGTTTGTTGTTGGTTGGTGAAGTGTTGGAGGAAATTGGGTGGTGGTTGTTGTTGTTGTTGGGTGATATGTCGTTGAAGGAAGTTGGGCGATATTTATTTTTGTTGTTGGTTTTGATTTTATTGTTGTTGTTGGAGTTGGAGTTATTGAATTTGTTGGAGAAATGTGTGGTTAGTGTTTTGAGTGGAAGATGATGTTGGTGGTTGTGAGATGGGGGGTTGTGTGTATGTGGAAGTAATTTGGGAAGTAAATGCAAAAGTTTATAAATTGTTGTTGGGGTTGTTAAACGTGTAATTTGGTGGTTGAAAAAGAAATTGAGATATGAAAGTGATTGTGTTTGGATCAATTTGGGGAACACTAGTGGAAGTACTAGTGTAGGTGGTATTTTTTGGGATATTAAGGGTGATTTGTGGAATGGACATGGATATGGTTGACATAGGTGTTGACGTGGGCATTGGCATTGATGTAGAAGTGAATTGTGTAGATGTGTTGGGTACATTGTTGGACTAGATGGTTGTGATGTGTTAGTGAGCGGATTGGTTGATACTATGACACTGTTTTGAAGTAAGAAGTCCAAATATCTATTGGGATCAGATTTTAGGACTAGGTCCAATAAATCCATAGGACCTGGATCTTGTGTAAAGTCCATGAGTTCTTGATCGAGGTTTTGATTGTGATTGTTGGATGGTTGTTGTTGATTTCCAAGTGATCAATTATGATATTGTTTTCATCGGTAGGAGGCATCCCAAATGGCCTATTTGGTTCCATCTCTTGGTTTCTCTTAGATTGTGACCTTGTTTGTGGCATACAAAAAGGGACTTTGAGTTGATGTTGGAGTGGATGAGCTGTGTGAAAGATATGGATGAGGGATACTAGACCTTAGGACCTTAGTTTTCAAAACATTTGGACCAAATGGAATAGATTAATGGATGAAGGATGATTTGGGATGGTAAAGGAGTGAAAAAAATGATGATCAAAGGATGATAGGAATGATTTTGGTAACACCTTAGATAAGGTTAATCAAAGGACAACTTGGATATCAAATCAAAAGAGGCTTAGGAAAATCTAGATCTTGTGGGATATAAAGGATTTATCTTCTCTTACTTAGGGTAGACAACAGCCTAATCAAAAGAGAGATATGTGATTATTTTACATGGGGTAGACAAGACACTATAAGTGTTGGCTATGATAGGAGCCACCCAAGATCTAGGACTTCATGAAAGCACAAGAGAGACAATGAGAGAATAATACTATTCTATAAATGAATGCAAAATTGTTCATCTTATGTTGTACATGAAGCCTTGCTTATAAAGGCAATAATGAGAGCTAAGATGTTGTGGTCATGTGACACGTGTCTTAATCCTATGACATGTGACAACTATAGTACATGTGTAGCATAAGATAACTATCAACAACTAGCAACAACTAGACACAACTAGAAACATCTAGTGGACTCACTAAGTCAACTTAACATGTGAATTATGTGAGAGAATATTATTTAACTAATAAATAGTTAAATAATATGAATTATTCTAGCAAGGAAACTTGATAGGAAATATCCCTATTCACACTAACAGACACACCAAGAAAAATGGGATTCTTAGAGTCAACTAACTTAGGAGTAGTCTAAGCTCCTAAGCTAATTTATCAAAGGTTGATAAGGCTAATTTATACAAACTTAAGATAGACAAGTTCTCAATCTTAATATAAACTAGGGGATAAAAGATAAGATCTAGATTTACTTTAGTGAAATTTTGATTTTGAAGGATGATTGGATTTGATTTGATTTGAATATGGTTTGAGATTATGAGGTTTATTTTGGTGGATTTGGGAATTTGATAGAGATTTAATAAGAATGGGTGAAATTGATATGTTAAGTGTGAAGGTCCAAAATGGGATTTATAAATCAAAGGTTTCCTAAGGTCAAATTGAAAATGGACGATGATGGGATTTGGCTGATTTTGAAAAGGGATGACTTGGGTGAAGTGAAAGATGAGTGAGTTTGCCACAATCCTAAAGATAGTCATATTTGTGATTAAGAGGTCGCTAGGTTTGGTTGTCTAACGATGCAAATGTAGGCATTGATAGATACGATGACAGATTAGAAGAAAGCATGGATAGTCATGACAGAGGCACCGAAAAGTTAGACAAAAGTGTTGATAGTTCATACTAAAGCGCTATGACAGGTGCCATAAGCACTGAGATAGAGATCAGAGGTGCTGACAGACAAGTCGAAGGCACTGACAGACAGGTTAAAGGTGCCGATAGACAAGTCGAGGGTGCTAATAAGACTGACAAGAATACAAATAGATTGAAATGGCCAAATTTGGTAAAATCAATGATTTTGATCAGTGTGATCTAATAGGGTGCCGAAAATGGAAATATTGCAGGTTACCAAATCTAGCTCTATGGTCTGACAGGTCTATTTTGTTCTTTATTTTGGGCAAATGGTCAAACTGTGGTAACAATGTGCAGTCTAACGGAGGCGCTAATCCTAGTAACGTAAGCACTGAGTTGATTTCTGGGAGCACTACAGGTTAGACTAAAGCACCATGATAGGTGCCAAAAATGATCAGGTAGAGACTAGAGACATTGACAAGTAGGTCAAAGGTGCTGACAGACATGCCGAAAGTGTTGACAGACAGGCTGAAGGTGTTGACAAGTTTGACTAAGGCGCTAGCATTGTCTAATCAATGAATTTGAATGATGTTTTTGGGTTGACTAATTTTTCTTGGCAAGAGACTTTACAAACAAAAGACATAATGGTTATTCGACTCAACAAGGAATTTGGTGTGAATCACTTCACGACTAATAATGGCTCATATGGGTTTTGAACAAAGAAGACACATCAAACACATGAACAACCTACATTTATTCAAGTAGGAGTCTCATATCCCATGGACTTACTCAGGTGCGACTTCAATCTCCACTATTAAATAATGGTGATTTCCATCCCCCTGATACGATTTACCATTGCTTGGATAGATAGGGAATGCAAGGTCATGTACCACCTTACACCCCTTACCTTGGAGACTAAAGTTTATTCTATCTCAACCAATGGAGGTAATAGTGTGAGCTCTTCTCCCCTTGCTGTAGCAATGCACTGCAGGATATGTCATTCGAAGGTCTTAACTAGGTTTTACGATTTTCTAGGGCATGTCCTAATATACACAAGGTACAGGGATGATCTATGAATGGGGGTGCCCCAATCATCCAACCAAGTGCCAACCAAACACAAGTCTCAAAAAACTGAGGGTTTTGGGGTTTTTGCTTAGGTGGAAGGGGTCCTTCCTTTGAAGTGAGTCTTTTGATTCTCACAAAGTTTATATACCACACCAAAACATGTCATTGAGGTCATCCCCTTGGTGATGAAATTCAAGGCAGTCCCCCTAGAGGAAGAAGATACTACTCACTTTTGATCCCCAAGATCGTGCGAAGCGCAAGGGGAGAGCATACATGAAGTAGTACTCCTTAAGGATAAACACAACAAAATATTTACACTAGGATTTCTAATCCCCAAGATCACCCAAGGGTGCAAGGGGAGAGCATACATCCTAATGCAAATGAAGACAAAGCAAACAATTAATTCCCACTGTAATGTCAGAAAATGTCCCCTTGGGGGCTTTTCCCTCATAAGGTTTATCTCTCAGGTATTTTGCATGCATTTAGGACATCTTAGTTCATATTTTGGCATCTCGATGGAATGAGGCCTAGGTTTCATGGCAAAATGGACCTAGGAGGACCCCTTGACCTTAGCCTTGTCCAAAATAGGGGGGGAGGACTTGGGCACCCGCACCCTAGTCCTGCCCTATTTTGGGTTAGGCCCAAAATTTAAGTGTCAGTTTATGACCGTTATTTGGTCCTTTTGCTGACACGGTAAGTTTTGATTTTTGAAATCTTGGTAGGACTGCTTGTAGTTGCATATATAAGCATGTTTAGGTATTCATTTGTAAACTAGATGATCATTGTGAACTTTAGACATTCTTAAGGTGATTCAAGGTTTTCATTGTGTTGTAAGAGCAGACTTGTGTTTTGTGTGTTGATATTTGCAGATTTGAGCATCAATTTCCTCATGGAATGAAGAGCATCTTCCTCCCATGAGAGCTTCACTACAACGTGACATTATATTGTGTTTTCATCATTGATTCCTTTGGTTTTTGCCTCTACCTCACAATGGCATGCACTCTTTATCTGACAACGGTGTTCAGAGACTTAAGTGTCCTCCGGGGCTTAACCAAGGCAAGCCTCTGAATACCAAAATCCCCAAACCAAGTCTTGTGATTACAGGTTACAGGTGTTGTATTTAGGAAACGTGGAGTTGCAGGAAGGATTGGCAGGCATCAAGGATTCAGGATATGAAGAAAAGGACACAGGAGCTCTTCCAGGACTTGGGCGCTCGCTCTAGTGTCCTCTGCATCTGAGTTTCAGGAAACAAAGGTTACAAGGCTGATCAGTGTTAGAAGGTCTTGATCCCGCGAAGAAATTGGTACCTTGGACTTGGGTTCCCGCTCCAGTGTCCCCGACTATTCCACTTTGAAACCCTAAAAATAGGTACTCTGAGATTTGGTATTTTACTCCTGTCTGCAAGGGCTTTTTCCGTTATTTGTTAATTTTTTGTCGTATTTGCATAATTAGGGTTTTAATGGTCAATTGAGCATAAGAGAAGGAAAATTTGATAATTAAATTCCCTAATCCAAGTTTCCCTACATTTGCAAGCGACCTAGGGTTTGATAGTGCCCGTCACTCAACCCTAGATCCTTGAATGTCTAGTGGAGAGGCGGATTTAAACATCTAAAGTCTAGAACATTAATAAATCCAATTTTCCCCTAAACATTTTGGTCAACCCATGTTTTTGTACTTAAATTGCAACTTTTTGAGTGTGTGTCTTTAGATTTGGATTGATTTCATTCATTCATATAGTCATTCATTTTATTGCATTGAGAAAAAATTGGAAAATACAAAAAAATTGCATTGTTTGGCTTACTAAATTGCATCAATTCTTTCTAAATTTTCCTAATTCATGATTTTTGCATCAGATCTGATATAAACTATAGAAAAATCCAAAAATTCAGAAATTTTCATTGCATTTTCATTATTAATTTGCTAGGTTTTTGTAGCAATTTTGACAATTTTCATATAACCTAGTAATTCCAAAATATAGGGTTAGTGGGCAAAATCTTTTCTCAAATTTTTCTACTGATTTTAGAGACTCATTCAAATTTGCATTTGGTTTTAGTCTTGCATTTTAGTGTAAATTTGCATTTAGATTTAAAATATTTACAATTTTGCATAGAAAATTTCAATAAAAACTAGCAATTTTGATGCATTTTCATTAAATTTGCATGGGCATTTTGCATGTTCAAGCTTGAAAATTATTTTCAGGTATAAGAGTATTTAATTTCCATCATAAATCAGACTTCAAAACATTCACATAGCATTTTGTCCCAAGATCTCAAACCTAGGGCTTCAAAAACAATGAGTTTTACTAAATTTAGCCTTATCGACTTTATAAACTTGCACCATAGGCGTGTTGTGAAGGATATTTTCACACTAATTTTCTATTATCAGGATAATCATCTTCTGCCCCTCATAAAAATCTTCATAACACCCTTTTAACGGGCTCTTGTAGTGAAAATTTTGGTGAAAAACTACATATTTTAGCTATTTTTGCCCTAAGGTTTGACCTAGTTTGCACTCCAAGCGTGTTGCGATCAATTTTATTGATTGAGGTGACTGATATTATTGATATTATTTAATTTACCTCTTTAAATTCATTACAACACCCCTCTTGCTAGGTCTTGGAGTTGAAAAACTGTGAAAAATAACCTATTTTTGCTATATTTTCGCTAGGGTTTTACCTTAAGTGGTACTAAAAGCATGTTGTGTTGGATATTTTGGAACTAAGTGGCTGTTATTACTGATATTATCAGTTTTACATAATCATTTTCCTCACAACACCCTTTGTTATTCTCTTTTGCATTGAGTTTTGGTGAAAAAAGTGCCTATTTTGACATATTTTCACTATATTTCGACTTGGCATTAACTTAAAATCGCATCAAGAGTGTGTTGAGAAGGATACTTCTTCTATTTTGGACTGATATCAGACATATAACTTGTTGCAAGTATGGGCCTAACCGGTGTTGTCATTGATGTCAACATACTCATGTTGCATTAATAATAAGGATTGGATGAACTGTTTGCTGAGGATATTGAGAAAATTGGTCATATCAGGAACAATGAAGACAGTAAGGTAAAAGTCCAAGATAAGATGAGGATCAGAGGATGCGGTCTAAAGGGTTTGTAGATATGTGTCTTAAGGTGATCGAGTAAATATTTCAGAGGTCCGCATGAATATCTGAAGAAATTGTGGCCGCTCAAGTAAAATTGGTTCCAGCAGGTGTTCAAAGGTGACAGAGTGATACAGATAGGTCCGGTGAGATCCAGAAATGCATTATCCTATTCTGTGGATTTGAGGGAGTGTTGAGGAAGTCTTTGTGAAGTGTCAACTCGATTGGTTCGTGGTTTGAAGGTCGACAAGCATCTATTCCTTTGTGACAGTGATGACAAACTATGTTCTTGAGGTTTCGGATGAAGGAGAGAAGGATTTCAGTAAGCAGATGAAGTGTGGATGTTTTTGGTGATTCAGGAAATCTTGTGGAAGTCTTTGGATCGTGTCCAGTTCGTTTTGGTGGTTCGCATTGGAGTTGGAGCTCGTAATTGAAGAAAAACTTTCAGATGATGGTGTTCTTCCTGAGACTTGCCGACCGGATGAGTTACACATCTTGCAGATGTTCTTGTAGATGTTTGTTGATTTAGATGGTTATTCCTAAGTTGATGTCTTGTATATATATGGAGTTGTAAAGTCATTTCAAAGTGTGTTGGTTGTGATGAGAGTGTGGTAGCGAAGAGAAGAAAAAAGCAGAAGTATTAGGCTTAAATGGAACTGATCAAGTATGGTAAAGATGCTGTTCTCCAGTTCAAGTATGTGATACTTATCATTTTGTAGACAGTGTGTCTCTTGTAGGCAGTGAGCCTCTTGTGAGCAGTGTGCTCAGGTAGTGAGCCCTAATTGGCATGTGACATTTTGTTCTTTCTATTCTTCTAACAGAGAATACAATCTTGGGTTAATCACCCCATGGTTTTTCCCTTAACCAGGTTTTCTACGTCAAAATCTTGGTGTCTTATGTGTTGATATGTTTCTGCTCTTGGTTTGATGCATTATGTTTTCATAATTGATTTATTAATATGTTGCTAAATCACAGAGGATTTAAGTGTTTAATTAGAAGAAAGTTTTGGACAACTGATTCACCCCCCCTCTCAGTCGTCTGTCCTAAATTTAACATAATTTGTTGTCCTTGACTGAAATCCTTACACTACCCTTTGGTTTATTCATTTGCATTAAAAAAAGTACAAAATTCCAATCATTTTTGGTCGTCAATCATATCCTTCTCCTAGGATTTGTTCTCTTAGTTTGTGCATTGTGTGTTGTATGCTTTTATAATCTTTATCACATGCTATCCTAAAAAGAAGTAAAAGATTAATGGGATCTAGTGCTCTTGAAGAAGTTGGTACTTTGGACACCTTCTTTACAAAGGGAGAAACTCAAATTGTGCAAGATATTATACATCCTCCAACCACAATGGAAGAACAAATTTTTCATGATGCTGATAATACTATTGAGGCAATAGGATATGTATCTGATGAGAAAATAGAAAAATTGGATAAGGAGCTACCTGAATATCAATCATTTATGGAAAATGAGAGAATAACTGAAGAAGTTGTCCCTACAATTCACAATATAAGAGAATTGATAAAAGAGGGACAAGATGGTGTAAATGCAATTCGTGGTCTAGCACATATTGTACAAACCAACATTATGCCAATGAATGAATGTGCACAAGTGATAAATAACACTCTATCACCATCTCATACTCAAGTTTCGGCACCTATACCGACTACGGGAATATCTACTTTTACGTCAACGATCTTAACAACTAATGTGAATGCTTGTAATGCTACCACTAATATTAGAGTATCTAATGGCACTAATTACAAAGCTGTAGGATTTGATTATCAAAATTTGGTTCCTAAAGGGACCTCCTATCTATTCCACTCATTTCCAGCCACCTATTACATACTCGCAACCATCTTCCACCTATCATTATGGCCAACTACCATTAACATATTCTCATCCTCCACCTATCGTATCTCAAGCTCATTCACCTCACTTTGGTTCTAATTCCTCACAACAAACCGCATCTCCCAATGATGCCATCCTAAACCAACTTTTACAGGGCATGACTGCTTTGCAACAAAAGGTAACAAATTTGACAAATTCTTCGCAGCCTAGTCTACCAACATATCATGCCCGTAATCCCCTTTCCTATGAATCTTGAGAACTCCTATGCCTAAGAGGTTCGAGACACCCCACTTTGAAAAATATGATGGAAAAGGAGATCCCAATATTCATGTGGCAACATTTACAGTTATGTGTAGTGATTTTTATTTTGAAGAGGATTTGTTAGCAAAACTTTTCCCGCGATCTCTCAAAGATACTGCTTTAGAATGGTTTTGCTCGTTGCCTCCAAATTCAATACACTCCTTTTCACAATTGATTGATCAATTTTTACAACATTTTCAAGCAAATATCAGACCCCAAGTCACCCTTATTGACTTGGTTCAATGTAAACAAGGTTCGAAAGAAAAGTTGACTGAATTCATTAGTCAGTATCAAGGACTTTATGCACATATTCAATATCAAATGAAAGATGAAGATGTTCAAAAGATATCTATTACAAATCTACAACCTAATATTCATGATAAGATCCTCTTGATGAAATATAACTCCTTTCAACATTTATGCATCGCCCTTCATGATTATCAACTTTCATCTAGTCGGTATGAAAACCAAAACCCATCGGCTCCAGTTGGTCAATCCATGGGTGGATCATCACAAAACAATTTTAAGAGGAACAATAATAGGAGTTTCATCAAGATCAATAAACCAAATAGGAATGTGTCTACTATAAATAATCCAAAGAAAGCATCGTATCAACCAAGAAAGTTTACTTTGATATCTAAGTCCTATCACTCTATCACAAATCAAGCTGAGTAATAATATTTTGAAGCTTCCCCTGATCAAGCCTGTTGATCCTAATAAACAAGGACCTTACTTCGATGCTAATGCCTTTTGTCATTATCATCAGACGCAAGGACATGACACTGAACAATGTATGCATCTTAAACATGAAATACAGGACCTTATTGATCAAATATCATCCAGGTGTCAGGTGTGAATGATAATGGAAATAAGTTGGTTGCTCTACCGAATCAAAATTTACAAATCTTCACTAATCCTTTCCCTAAACATACTGAAAACAATATGGTGGAATAAGGTTTAATGAAAGTAGATGAGGATGATTACTTGGACTACGATAGTATTCTTGGAATGATTGAAGTGGATAAGAAGCAAGTGGATAACCCACCTCATCCACAAAGAAATAGAATTTATGTTGAGGTTCCTCCCTTGTTATCCTTGTATGGATCGGGAGACAATCAAAATGCATCAAAAAAGCAAGAACAACAACTGATACAGACGAGTAAGATGGTATAGGATGATTCTCATTACCATTCTAGAAAGATTCAACAACAAAAACTTGCTAAAAATCAGACAAGAGAAAGACGACAACCAATAGTCAGAAATAATAGTGGTTCCCCCCTCATAAGCACCAAAAAGTCTCATTTACACAAGAATTTAAGAAACAAACATCATACGATAACAAACAAGACTTTCATAAGAACCACTCAAATTTTGCATTAAATATGATCGAATACCTCTCCAAGAGGTTTGCAAGTTCCAAGATCTAATACAAAGACCCTACAGGTAAGTATCTCTAACCCTTTAACTCTCTCATGATGTGCTTCCCTCGTGATGTGTTATATGTTGTTTAGGCCTCCTAGGATGACCTCAGATTCTCCCGTAAGGTTTGGGATACCAAGAGACCACCTCTGTTGTGACCTTCTATTTGTATCATCATTCTTCTAAATTTCTCTCCCTGATTTCATGGTTGGGTGTTGTCTTACGGATATAGCATTATGGTTGGTGACCTGGGGGCACCCTCCTATGTGACTGTCCCTAAGACACTTGTTTCTCCTATCTTCTTTATTGTTTCCCTTCCTCTAGTGTTTCCATCTAGCGAGCGGATGACGATAAACATTTATATTGATGTGGACCTAGTGTCCCTTTTGAGAGAAATCAAAAAATGGACTTAGTTCCTAATATGATGATGGGGTTGTAAATTTTATCCGACGCTTGGCTAGTGGAAGCACTCGTGCTTGCCGCGTAGTGAATTTGATGATCATGTTTCTGTCACATTTACAAACCTTAACAATATTGCTGCTTCGTGCACCTTTGTTTGCCTTTGAATCTAGTCTTGGTGGTAGTCGATTCAGAGAGCTTCGTGATATAGCCCTATGGTTATCCTCGAACTCCGGATTTGTTGTATAACCTTGGCTCTTTGTGTGGTTAATCATATGCATTGATGTTGTTGTTTATCATGATTTCATAGACACTAACATGTTTCTTGCAGGGATGTGTTTGTGGGAACATTTGGCGATCGTAAAGTACATGTCACCTTTGGGAGGCATGGGCTTTGTGAAAGTCAGTGTTCCCTTGTGTGTTTTCTTCCTACCTTAACGTGCTTGATATCGATGCTTGATATCAACCACCTTAAGGTGGGGGCATATATAAGGTAAGCTATCTGTTATAGATGTTAGAAATGTGTTTGACCTCAGATGCAAAGACTTGCACCCCAGAGTAGTGCATCGTGCATCCTAAGTTTGTTTGCAATCAATCATGTAAGCCCTCTATGGAGGCAGGATATTACATATATCCTTTTTATCTTAAGCCCTCTACGAAGGCGGGGATGGTGTATTTCTCAGAGAAGATTGCATCATCCTGTCATTTTCAAAAGTCCTCTGCGGAGGCAGGGAGCGATTTTGTGACTAACTCAACCCTTAAGCGTGTTTTCAGCTCTTGTTGTGGTGAAGCCCAATCATCAGTGTGTGCCTGTAATGTGGCTGAGATGGTGTTGGACCTAGAAATAGGTACACTCCATCGCTTGTCTGCCATGTTTTCTCCGTGTCTTCAATTATGTGTATTTTGGAGTGCTTGTTTTGTGTGGCATGTTTGTTGCCCCATATGCAGAGACCAGTGCCCTCAAGTAGTGCTTCCTACATTTTGGGAGGTTTTGCGTGTCTTGTGTGTGTGGTGCCCCATATATATAGAGACCTGTACCCTAAGGTAGTGCATCCTGTATTATGGGAGGTTTGTTTACTTTCCAGTACTTGCATTTGCATTTCATGTATATGAGAAAAAGAAAAGAAAAGATATCATTTTTGTCTTCCATGCATTAATGTGTCTTCTATGCATTGACTAAATTCTATGTGTTCTGCATGACTGTAACTATCTTCTCTGTGGTTTGCGTGCCTGTTACTGTCTCCTATGTGATTAGCATGTCTTCTCCGTGCTTGGCATGTTTGTTGTGTTTGTGACCTTACTTTAATGCATGTATTGGCCTCACGTTTATAGATACATTAAAGTGGGGGCTAAATGTAACATCAGAAAATGTCCCCTTGGGGGCTTTTCCCTCATAAGGTTTAGCTCCCAGGTATTTTGCATGCATTTAGGACATCTTAGTTCATATTTTGGCATCCCGATGGAATGAGGCCTAGGTTTCATGGCAAAGTGGACCTAGGAGGACCCCTTGACCTTAGCCCTACCCAAAATAGGGGGGAGGACTTGGGCGCCCGCGCCCTAGTCCTACCCTATTTCAGGTCAAGCCCAAAATTTAAGTGTTGGTTTATGACCATTATTTGGTCCTTTTGCCAACACGGTAAGTTTTGATTTTTGAAATCTTGGCGGGAGTGCTTGTAGTTGCATATATAAGCATGTTTACGCATTCATTTGTAAACTAGATGATCATTGTGAACTCTAGGCATTCTCAAGGTGATTCAAGGTTTTCATTGTGTTGCAAGAGCAGACTTGTGTGTTTTGTGTGTTGATATTTGCATATTTGAGCATCAATTTTCTCATTGAATGAAGAGCATCTTCCTCCCATGAGAGCTTCACTACAAGGTGACATTATAATGTGTTTTCATCATTGATTCCTTTGGTTTTGGCCTCTGCCTCACAAGGGCACACACTCTTTATCTGACAATGGTGTTCAAAGACTTGAGTGTCCTCTGAGGCTTGACTGAGGAAAATCTTTAAATACCACAACCCCCAAACCAAGTCTTGTGATTGCAGGTTACAGGTGTCATATTTGGGAAAAGTAGAGTTGCAGGAAGGATTAGCAGGCATCAAGGATTCGGGATCTGAAGAAAAATAGGACATAGGAGCACTTGCAGGACTTGGGCACTTGCTCTAGTGTCCTCCGCATCTGAGTTTCATGAAACAGAAGTTATAGGGCTGATTAGTGTTAGAAGGAGGTCTGGATCCCACAAAGAAACTCGTACCTTGTACTTGGGCACCCGCTCCAGTGTCCCTGACTGTTCCACTTCGGAACCCCAAAAATAGGTACTCTAAGATTTGGTATTTTACTCCCATCTGCAAGGCCTTTTTCTGTTATTCATTAATTTGTTGCCGTATTTGCATAATTAGGGTTTTAATGGTCAATTGAGCATAAGAGAAGGAAAAATTGATAATTAAATTCCCTAATCCAAGTTTCCCTACATTTGCAAGTGACCTAGGGTATGATAGTGCCCGTCACTCGACCCTAGATCCTTGAATGTATAGTGAAGAGGCAGATTTAAACATCTAAAATCTAGAACATTAATAAATCCAATTTTCCCCCACTACTTTAATTAATGTGCAACTGAGACTAGTAGGAAGAAAAAGAATACTTTGACCACGGGGCTACAGAAAAGTGTTAGTAGTTTGCTTACATTTCTTTGACCAACGTTTGATAGCTGCAAGAAAGTGGATTAGTGCTCAAAAGATTAAATTCAACTGTGTTCTAACGCAAGGGCTAATAGGACATACTAAAGTGCTAACAAAGGATTTGGAGATGCTAACAGAGCTTACAGAAGCGTTGACAGAGCCAACATAAGCACTAAAATAGTAAGCTAATGCGCTGAAATAGTAAACTAATGCATTGAAACAACTAACACATGTGCTAAAACAGAGCACTAAAGTGCTAAAACAGAGCACTAATGTGCTAAAATAAAGGACTAATGTGCTAAACAGATACTTAAACGCAATATTATATCTACTTTACCTGCATGCAAATGTGCTAACCTAGAAGATGAAGGCATTGCATCCGCAAGTGAAGGTGTTGATTCTAGAGATAGAGGCGTCGTTCTGACACAGAGAATAGAATTTGCAAGAAAAGGTCAGTTTGAATGCACTCTAATTATCACACACTTACCCCTGCAACAAGGTTAGTTGATAAATCAAGCCAAAAAAGGTATTAGCTCTCAAAATAGGCCATTAGAGTGTTAATAGAAAATCAAAATCAATGATTTTTGCAAGTGTTATAAAAGAGACTATGTAAACTCCCAGTTTTGCCTACAAATAGAATGTTAAACCTACTACAAAGATCAGATAAGTCACCACAATGCACTGTCAGTACTCTGTAACAAGAAGATATTAATCTGCAATAAAATAGGACAGATGCGCTAAGACAATCAACGAAGGTGCTTCTGTGAGGATCGAAGGCACTAAAACAAAGAACTAAAGCACTAATGTAGATAACTTAAGCGCTAAAACACAGACCCTGGGTGTTAACAGAGGTAACATATATGCTAAGAGATCCTGCAAAACCAATGTTAAAATATAGTCAAATGCACCGACTGAGGAACCAGAAGAGCTACCCTGGCTCTCAGAAGTGCTAATCCATAGCCCAAAGCGCTGATACAACCTGCATGATAAAACTTTGAAAAACTTGCACAAATTTTTTGTTAGTTCTAGGGACATGAGGTCCCACCGGGTGTGCCAAATGAAGATAATGAAAAGTTAGAAGACATAAAAACATAAGGAAAGCATAAAACTAATGATTTTACCTCAAATCTTCAAACAATCCATTCTTTTTGATAAGGTGGAGGAATGCATGCACCCAAGAAGCAATTCTTTGCTATACCAAATATAAAATGAATGTGGATTGCTCTATTCTAACTAGCACAAATGGAGGTAAAGATTTGACAATGAGATGAGAGAAATTGGCTAAGATTTTGGCATAAATTGGATGCTTGAAGACTTGTTATAAAAATGCTTGGAGAAGCTTTGAATTTATAGATTTTTTGAGGATTTTTTATCAATGGTGGAGGTTTGAAATGGAGATCCAAAGATGGATATTTCATAGTGAAATCAAGTGCTAGGGTTGCATCATCAATATTGGAGAGCTCACAATATTTTGGAATTTTAAATTCCACTTTGGGAAGGCTTTGCATTAATTAAGATAATGACTTATGAATGAATTAAAAATTCATTTATGTGGGAGAGGGTGTATTTAAAAATTGGGTTTTATGGATGAATGGGATGGGAATTGACTCATGCATGGATTTGGAAAGGTGAGGTGGAGACATGTGTGAGTTTTATTATTTGAATAATGCTCTTGCATGAATGAGGAAATATGAGGTGGAGACACATGTGACTCCCCTTAATTAAAAAATATTAATTTTTTAATCAAGTGTGGGGAGATGGGATAATGAGGGGTTAAGCTAATTAATTAATTGATTAACTTAATTAATATGACTATTGGAAATTAAGAAATGGGTTAATTAGTGGTATAAATTAATTAAGGGTTTACTTAATTAATTTGGGTATTTATTTAATTAACCTAGGTTTAGTGATGGGCTAGGTGGATTAATTAAATAAGTGGAATTTATTTAATTAATTTAGGTTAATGGCAAAGGATAGGATAATTAATTAAATAAATTGTAATATTTATTTAATCAATTATGGACAATGGACTATGGGGAATTGTTGAATTAATTAAATAAATTGATTTTATTTAATTAATTATGGACAATAGTTAGGGGGAAGTGATTAATTAAATTTGGCATATTTAATTAATTATGGATAAGTGACTATGGGGGATTGATGAATTAATTAAATAAATTGATTTTATTTAATTAATTATAGAAAGGGGGATAAATTAGTGCATGTGTGTCGGGAAATGGTAACATGGGTTATGTAATTTTTAGATGTCTACAAGAACATTATAGGAGATGGCCAATTGAATGATTCATTCCAAGAACATGACACCCACTTTTTGGGTTGAAGCATCAATTATGATAACTAAATTTAGAATTGTATGCCCCACAAGGTAGTGTAGAATATGACTCCCAACGAGGTTTGGTCTCATGTCAAGCCTAATGTATCTTCTTTTAGAGTATTTGGTAGTGAGTTGGGAATTCATTCTAGATGGTTTGCATAAGGATATTGTGAGGATGTTAAGGCTTACATGTTGTTTAACCTTGTTACTTGAGGTGTCTTCTTTTAGTGAGATGTCTAGTTTGATGAACATTTCACACAAATGGATACGCCATAACCTACTTCTCCCTCATTTCCTACTCTTCCTTCTTCATCTCTTAAGGACTCTTTGCTTTTTGAGGATGATGGAGATGATGGCCCTTATTCACCACCTCTTGGTGCACAATCTTTTTCCTATTGGGATCACACTACTCTTAAGGAGGCCAAGCCTTTGGTTGGTGATCCTATAAATTATGTCTACACCTATTAATAGATAGTAGGTGTTATCCTTTTGAGTCATGCACTTTCAGATGATACTCAAAGGTTCTTAGATGCCACACATATTCCATAGTGGGACAGTGCTATGGCCCAAGAGTATTCTTCTTTGATGAAGAATCAAGCATGGGATCTTGTACCTCTTCACATGGGAAGAAATTTGGTTCACTATAAGTGGGTATACAAAACCAAATATGCAATAGACGAGTCCATTAACAAGTACAAGACACTTCTTATGGATAAGATATTTTCACAAGTTGAAGGCATTGATTATTATAATACCTTTTCTCATCTTTCCCAGATGGATTCTATTCATCTTGTGCTTTCTATTGTTGTATCACAAGGATGTTCAATTTATCAAATGGATGTGAAGAGTGATTTTTTACATGGTGATCTTCATGTTGAGATCTATATGGAGAACCTCCAAGTTTTGTGTAGGATTATTCACTTGTTTGTAGGATTCATCATTCATTGTATGGTCTCAAACAAGCCCCCAAGGCTTGGTATGAGAAGATGGATAGCTTCTTGCTTGCTTTTTATTTCTCATGCTTCCATTCCAATTAGACAATTTACACCTAGAGATGTGGAGATGATTTTTTGATACTTTTTTTGTATGTGGATGATTTGATTCTCACAAGTAGTTCCACCTCCCTAATACAAGGTGTTTAGAGAGAATTGATGGAGCTGTTTGATATGAATGATCTCATGATTTTGAATTTCTTCCTTGGTCTTCAAGTTTTTAAGTCTTCCAAGGGGATTTCTATTTTTCAAAAAAAATTATGCTCTTGATTTTCTTCAAACATTTGGCATAGATAATTTCAAGCCTACCCCCACTCCATTTCCATTAGATGTCACATTTTCTACTAGTTGCACTACACCTAGAGCTGGTTCTACATTATATTAGAAGTTGGTTGGAAGTATTTTGTACTTGACACAATCATCTTGATATTCCTTTTGTGGTTGGTCTTGTCTCTTTTTTTCTCTCAAGATGCTCATGAGATTCATTGGAAGGAGACCAAACATCTCTTGAGGTATATCTAGAGCACTTCACATTTTGGCATTCACTACACATTAGGAGCTTCTCAGATTATGGCCTTCACTAAGTTAGATTAGGTTGGTGATGTTGATGATCAGAAGCCAACTTTTGGTTTTGTCTACTACTTTAGTTTTATAGTCTAATTACATGGTCTTGCAAGAAGTATAAAACTATTGCATTATCATCTATTGAGGCTAGGTATTGAGGTGTGGTTCTTGCTAGCCATGAGGCTCTTTGGCTTCTCCAGTTGATGACAAATTTTTCTTTCATCTTCATTAACCCACTACTTTGGTGTGATAATCATAGTGACATGTACATTTCATGAAACCAAATGGAGTATTATATGACTAAGCATATTGAGATCCATGTGCACGTCATTTGGTAGTTCATCCATCATTGTGTTCTCAGCATGGAGTATTTATCTGTTGAGGAGCAGATTGTAGACATATTCACTTAGCCTTTAGAATTGACTTGTTATCTTCACTTGAAATTGATGCTTGGGTGGAGGATTTATCATTGGGGGTTCATCTTGAGTCCTCCTTCCTTCACTTATACATCTTTTCTTTTCATGTTTTCTCTTTTGGGGAGGAGTTTTTCTCCTTTTCCTTATTTATGTGAGATCTTCTGTACATAGGTACCTCATCAGGGCTTCTTTTTCCTCCCTAATTTATACTTAATGGGGGGTGTTGGTTTGAATGAGATTATTCCCTAACTAGTTTCCCTTTTGGACCATTTTCACACCTAGTTAGTTAAGTTTACTTAGGGCATTTAATTTTTATGTATTAAGTCATATGATCATGGAACTTGTCATAGTCACATGTTGTCCTATGTATCACCCTTTCCTATATATACAAGGGTCCTCTATGTACATCCATTCCATTGTATTGTATACTATTATACCAGTATTGACATTGTAGCATTTTCATTGCTTCTCTCTTGTGTGGAAGGTTATTTTTGTGTTGTAGATGATTCTTGTTCCTATAAATATTTTGGCGACTTCAACACATAATTCTCTTTAAAGCATGAGCTTCTTAGAGTGAGGATTCTCCAAAGAGTTCATAGTGTCACCAATAAACTATTAATGAGTGAAAGCAGCCACTGCTTCAATGATAATAATTCCTTTGATACACTATCTTCTCCTTGCAGCTTGAAGGGTTCTTCACAAAGCTTCAACCATCATAATGAAAAGGAAGGGTGATAAAGGATCACACTTTTTAAGGCCCCTATAAGATTTGAAGAATTCAGAGGGGCTTTCATTTACCAATACAAAGAATCTATAGTTGCTTAAACAACTAAAAATTCATTCAGAACACTCCAAAAAAAACACTTTTTGAGGATACACTAGAAATTCCAATCAATTTTGTCATAGGTCTTACTGATGTCAAGTTTGACAATCATACTTTTGTCTTTATTTATCAAAACTAAGTGTAAAATCTCATGGGATAACGATACCTTTAGTTATAGCTCTATCAGGGACTCAATTACCTTATTTCTCTAAAATGACAATAGGGAGACATAACCTTAGTCTTAATGAAATGGCTTTGGAAATGATTTTATACATCATGTTGCAAAGAGTAATATGTTTGAAATTTAAAAATGAATGGGGACATTTTGGAATTAAAGCAAGGAGGTGAAACTAAAGTCCTTAATAATTTTCTTGAGGCTTCCACAACCTCCTAGGATACTTAATATAGCAATAGAATAATTAGTAATTATGTGAATACAAATGATTTATATATATAAACTAATAATTAATGTTTAATTATATAAGTAATAAATTATAGTGATATCTCTCGACATCTTTTAGATAAATGTATTTCAGATATCTATACTAGTTAATTAATTTTATTTAACTGATCATTTATTTAAAACAATTAAATTCATTTAATTGATTCAGTGTATTTAGTTAACTATCTATTTTAATTAATTAATTTATTACGTTTCATTTAATTATAAGGAAACATAAAAAGAAGAAAAAGAGTTGTATATCATTAAGGAAATTCAAAGCAATTATATTATATTGATTCATTTATTTGTTTAATTAGATTAATTTAGTTTATTTTCCTTGGAAGAATTAATTGTTCCATTAAAATACAAAAATATCCTCAAAAATAATATAAAACTAGAAAACAAACCAAGAATGCCTTGTGCTCCACATTAATGAACAAAAGGTTTTTAAAATCAAACAAATCAAAAACACATTTCGCTCCTTCAAGAATGGAATCCAAACAAACAAGACTCCTAAGAATTATAGATATTCAACAAACACATCCACGCATTTAATTAAATCAAATTAAACATGAGGATAAAATAATTTCAACAATTAAGCTCTTCTAAATTTAATGTGCTTGGGATTACGACTAGATTTGGTGAGAGAGCTACAAGAGGAAGTTTATCCTATTCCCATCAATCTCTTCCTTAAAATGACTCAAAATCTAGAAGATCAATTGAGAGATAGAAATCCCTACAACTCCAAGAATTCTACTTCTTATCAAACTGACACTTCAACCACCTATCCATTTATTATTGTCACAACCTCAAATAACTTAAACGAACCAAACCATCTTATCATTTTCCCACCAAGATTGCCACTTCACTTTCTTTTGCCATGACCCCATCCATAGAGATCACAATAATTCATCCACATGATGATTATTTTGGCTTGTGCCTAATTTTATGATTGAATTTGGTGTTTGTGGTTGTTGCAATGCCTTGTTGTTTGCCCAAGTGTCTTTTGTAGGCCACTTTTTATGTGTTCCCTTACTGCAACCTTTGTAAATCTATTATCTTTCACTTGTAATACTAGTTGTTGAAGCATTTCACCACCTCTACTTGCATTACAAGTGTTGCAGTATTCCTTGTTTCATAGTGGCTTCCTGTCACTTATCCTCAATTGTTGGCACCGCATGTGCATTTGATCCCATAATTTGCACACTACTTACCTTTACTTTCTTCCTTGTTGAGGATGTATCCTTTATGTAGTAGGTTGGTCTACTTGTGGTGGTTTTTTGAGGCCCATAGTGGCCTCATATGCTCTTGCACATTAATCTTGTCTTGCGGTAGCTTCCCTTTAGTACTCATGGTCACTTGTGGTGGTGACTTATGTATGAGATCTAGTTAGAATCCTATGGTGTTGTGGTGATTGTGCTTTAAGCATTCAAGTACACTATGCACATCCTTGTGAACTTGCTCGAAGATATGCTTGTGTTGCATTAGGTGATTTGTCTATGGAGGTTGCGGTGAGTTTCTTCCTTGTGAGGCGGGGTTGTCACTCTATGTGTTATGGTTGCAGCAGTGGTTTTAGTTCATTTTTGTAGAGGCCTATCCGTGCTTGCAGTGAGAATTTGTATTGGTGGCAATGCCTCTATACTTCATGTGGTGTCCACCCCTTGGCTTGTAATGGTTTTTTATGGACTAGCAGTTTGTGTTATGTTTTGGTTGTGTGGTGGTGATATTTGTCCCTGTTTTGGACCATCGTAGATCTCTAATTTGAGAGATCATAAGTGGGCCCCCTTGGTCTATTCATGCATAGTATTGTTATTTACAACCTATAGAGAAGTTGTTTTTCTATTGAGTTTAGACCAAATGGCATCTCCTTATAGGTATGCTATTCTTCAGTGCTCCTATTCATTTGTGCACCTAATCTTTAGTTGGATCCTATTTTTACATGTTTTTCTTATGTCATAGGCATTTTTAAACATAAACATGTTTTTTTAGCTCACATGAGACACTTTGAAACCATTAGATCCATTTCTAGTTCAACGGTTGGCACATGCTCAAACTATTCTGAGTTTGACAACAAAATCCCATTGCACTATTGATTGGGTGCTTCCATGTCATTTGTGGTAGGACCCTCCAGTCTTAGTGCATGTTTAACAAAGAAAATATATTGTGATATTAGTGTGGACATGTGGTATCATGGTATATCTCCAAACTTTGCCAAAGATGTCAAAAATACTAGTGCACTATTGGTTTGTGGTAGGGTGACTTGTCTGGTGGGACCTACAACATGAAAAAGCAACAAAGTTTGGATCTGTCTAATTTCATCACATCCAATGGTTTGTGCACCTCCATTGCATTATCAAAACAACATCATTCTTTCTAGTGTACCACTGGTTTGTGCTTCCATGTTAATCTAGTGGCTCCCCATGCTTTCAAGGGATTTCTTCTTGTACTCTTTATTTCTTACAAACTTTCAGAGTCCACATGAAGGTTTATTATTTTTGGAAAACTTTCTTTCATGTTCTACCTCCCCATGTCCTCTACACATTTCTGCACTTCCCTCTTGGATCCATTGAACACTAAACCCCATATTCCTTTCCTCTTCCTTGCAGCTTGTGATGTGCTTCCCCATCCTCGTTTATTGCTAGTGTGTTGCTTGCAAACTTCTCTATCTTGTGCACTTGTCTAGTCCTGACTGAGAATTCCACTCTAAAGTTTTGTCACTCCATGGTAAGCTTCACCTACCTTCCTACATGACCCAAAACACTATCAATGCCTTCAATTCAATTCAATGAGATAGGGGGCGATCTCTTGGTGCACAACAATAGAATTCATTAGATGTAGGGGGAATTCACCTACCTAGAGATCCAAAGTGCAGTACTACATAGTGGACTTAAATTAAACTAGTACTTGAGATACTTCTCTAGTGTGAAAGAATGTTCTAATTGCCACAGGTCATCTAGTAGATAATCCAAAAAAAATTGCAATGCAAATTTACTATTCTGACATATTTATTGCTTTGACCTATACACTCCTACTTTCTCACTTGACAACAAGTTAAAGAAAGGCTATAAATAATTCATTGTAATGTGTTTTAAGGGTTGGTCTCTGAGCCAATTTTTTCCCTTGCTTGTTGAGATTATACTCTATGAGATCAATCGATGCATGTGCGTCATTATGAGGGATTGGTATTGTTTGTGTGGGTTGTAGGAAAGTGTAGTCATGTTGGGTAGTTGCATGATCATATGTCTCCATGGAAAGCTATTATATTTTGGGGGAATCTTTGAGCCTAGTTGTTGGGTCTCTCTTCAATGATAAATTTAAGAAAAGGCCCTTAAAAATCTTACAAAATCCTAGTGAATCTTTCCTTTTTTAGAAAAAAAGTATTAATTTTTATTGGCAAATATTTCCTTTTTTTTGAAAAAATTAATTTTATCAGGCAAATTTATTTACATCACTATAAATTTTAAAAAATCCTAGTGAATCTTAGCGAATAATAGGTGAGCATATTAATTACCATGGTGAATCCTTCCTTTAAAAAAACCTATGGAAAAGTAGGGGCCTAGGGGTGGTAGTGATTGACAACGCCCCCTTGAGGGGTAAAGGGGCAGTGCCTTACAGAGGTTGAGGAGGTAGCGCCCCCTTGAGGGGTCAAGGGGCAGTGTCTTGTAGAGATTGAGGAGGCAATGCCCCCTTGAGGGGTCAAGGGGCAGTGCCTTGCGGAGGTTGAGGGGGAGGTGTCCCCTCATAGGGTCAAGGGGGCAACACAAAGTAAAGTTTTAATCACAACTACACAAATCTACTATCAAGAAAGCATTGGATCTCACATGGTTGAAACATTTTAAATCAACACCATATAAAGAAAATTCTTATATAATGTCCCTACTCAAAGCTATAAACTTTATGTCTAATCTAACAATCACCTTTACTTTTTGGGCCCAAAATTCTTTTTTGACTATTGATCTCCTCTATTCTAATGATTACCATTTCTTACCACAAGCTAAAATGTACCTACAATTTCAAATGCTCATCGGGCCCAGAATTACTTTTGGACCATTGATCACTATTGAGATCAATGGTCCAAAAATAATTTTGGGCCCGATGAGCATTTGAAATTGCATGTACAATTTAGCCCACAAAAAGAAATGAGAACCATTAGATCATAGAAAAAATCAATGATGGTAAATAAAGATTGGCAATATGGACCTAAAGTAACCAAGAATTATGTAATATTAATGGCAAATTAATTTGGATTTGTAATATCACATATAAAATTTAGGCAAATCAGATCTAATCATGCATCAAATACTATGGAAAAACAATTGAGTTTAAAAGTTTAATAAAATAAATGTTCAGGTGATTTAACCAAGATTATTCTAAAATTTTATAAAAATATGATGATTTAGGTCACCTTACAACTTGTACTATTCACTAAAACTTGAGTCCCCAATTTCAACTATTCACTATTTGGCAAAAATTTACCACTAAAAGAATTAGTGGTCTATCTTGCCACATTTGTTGGCCTGATGTAATGAGGAGGTGCTTAATGTCACAAAATTATAATACATTATAAAATATTGTGTAATGTTCTCTCTTTGTTGGATGTGGGGTATTGTTGATTTGAGATGGATTATTAAGTATGTGTATTGTGCAACATTTCCTTGTTTTTGTGATTCTATTGCAGTCCCATAAGGCTAATAGAAGTCCCATAAGGCTATCTTTCTTCCTTGCACGTTGTGACTCTATTTCCCAATGGATTTGACACCATTCTAGTTGTCTTTGGATTAATCTTCTCTTTAAAACATCTTTTTATTTTCATTGCAGTCTAGTTTCTTGCTCTGCTTGCATGCACTAATCATTTTTACAACTTTTTTTACATCTTAAGGGAGTCACACTTGAATGCGATATTGAGAGCTTTATGCTTGTAGGATTCTTACCCACCTTATAGACCGTTGCTTTATAAATATATATCCTTAGTGATATTGTGTTAGATTAATATCTAGAGGGTTGTAATGGTGAGTTTACAAGGTGTAAGTGGGTATGAAACTTAAGGGGATGAAGACTATTGTTTAGAGAATTATTGAATTATTGTTTAGATGAAGACTAGTTACAAGGGAGTGAAATGGTGTTCAGAGAATTATTGAAAATGCTTTATAAAATTTCAAGAAAATGTAATTGGTAGTAGGTGTAAAGCCAAATTCCATAACCTTTGTAAGCATCTTCCTTGCCTGTGCCAAAATGGGAGCTTACGAATAGGGTATGGACATCTTGATAAAAGCATAAAGGAAAGGGGGATTTTTGTTAGATGTTATAGTTACAACTACCTTGGTAGACATGTATATAAAATATGAAAGCACGTATGAGGCATGTGAATTTTTTGACATTATGCCTCAAAGAGATATCATCTTATGGAATGCCATGATTGTAAGATATGCACAAAATGGCTGTTGATAAGGCTTTAGAAACTTTAAATTGAATGTAATTAGAGGCAAGTGTAAAGAAAAAATCCATATCCTTCGCTACATCCTCCCTACCTATGCCAAAATGGGATCTTTTGAACAAGCATGGACATCAATCAAAAAGGAAAAGGGGATTTTTTTAGATGGTATAGTTACAACTACCTTGGTAGGCATGTATTCAAAATGTGGAAACATAGACGAGGCAAGTGAATTTTTTGAAAAAATGCCTAAAAGAGATTTCATCTCATGGAATGCCTTAATTGCAAGAAATGCACAAAATGGATTTGTTGATAAGGATTTAGAAACTTTCAAGCAAACGAAATTGGCAGGTTTAAATCCAAATTCCACAACTTTTTCTAGCATTCTCCCTACCCATTCTTCTACGTTCTTTCTTGTATAATTAAGCAAAAAAATCTCGAGAGGTTATTTTTATTTATTTGAGGAACTTGCATTTTTATTTTCATTATTAACTATATAGCTCACTACTTTATCAACCATTGAAACACTATTGCAATGGAATAATAATTAAGATTAATTATACCTACACTCCTTTAAAAAAATCTAGTGCCTGCCTAATTTTTTTTAAATGAGTTATAAGATACATGAATGAGGCACATGGCGTAGACAATGATGCATCTATCTTGGACAATATGATTCACCCACTTTCAAGTTTATTCAAATTAGTCATAAATTTACAATCTATGATGTTTTCCTGTAATGCATGGCTCTCTATGGTCAAGCTTAAATGAATCCTATGTAATTAATTACTCCTAATGTTATTTGTAATTTTCCATAAGGGAAGATTTATTCACCAAGCGACGGTCTTGTTTTGGCTGCATTTTGGATCCTATACCTGAGTGGGGGGTGTGGGGGGGTTGTCCCCCCACTATTGTCACCAAGGGGTCTAGGGGGTGGCATATCTGATGGTAGAAGTTATGTTAAGGTTTTTTGCCCTAGAAGGCAACACATTTTTAAGGAGGCTTTGTATTACGGTTGTGTAGTTGTAGAGAGTTGAGACTAGAAAAACAGGTGTTGTTGGATTGAAGACTGAAGAGGAGGTTGTTAGTGATGTATTGTAAACTCTATTGAAGTTAATACATGCTGGTGCATCTCTTCTTGTGTGGAGTTTTTTCTCGAAAAGGTTTCTCCACATAAACACTATGTTATGTGTTCAATTTTTCCGTTTCATTATTTCTTTGTATTGCTGATTTGATTTCCTATAATCTCCATTTGGTTCTGCACTAGATTAATAGTTATAACAGTTTAAATCATTTTTCCATTCTATAGTTTTTCATCTTCATTTCTAACAATTAGAACCATTCTTATGCTGGGAAGTCCAAGTTCTTATATGTATTTCTGCAATTACACACACCAACTTTATTATTTTTAAACCTCTTTTTGTGGGTGTTTAAATCCAAAGTTATACCATCATGATCAGGGAAAAATCAACAACTAGCAAAGCTCACCAAGAAGCTTTCCAAAATAATGATCTGACCTGGGTATTTGGAGTTATAGTGCTCTATTTGTATATATATTTAGAAGGCATATATGTAGATTTATTACTTAGGCAACCTTTCCAAGTGGAAGAGACCAGTTTACCCCTTATATTAGCATGTAAAAGATATTTTTATATTATAAATTATGATTTGTATTATACACTTTGAGTTGAGCTAATAGTAAAAACCTTCATATTTTAATTTCAAGGTTATTGGGTCTACTTCATAAAATTTTGGTGTGATTTGTTTACACTTCACCATATATGTTCTCAAGTAAGGATTCATTCTCATTAAGGTAGTTGTAAAGGAAAATAACATTTCTTAAGCTTAGTATAGGTTGATCAAATCAAATGCATATACATCAACATTAATCAACTTAAATTAAAGTAATTGATCTAAAAATTCAAATGAAATTAACTAGCTCTCTATTTCTATACAAAGAGAAATCTCACTTATTGCACACGGTATCTTAGTTGTTGTGCAAGAGGACATAGTTGCTACACAACCTCTTAGTTATTGCACAAGAAGATTTAGTTGTTGTGCAAGAGGACTTAGTTGTCATGCAAGAAGATTTAGTTATTGTGCAAGAGGATTTAGTTGTTGTGTAACCTCTTAGTTGTTGCACAACAAGATTTAGTTGTTGTGTAAGAGGACTTAGTTACTATACAACCTCTTAGTTGTGTAATAAGATTTAGTTATTGTGCAAGAGGAATTAATTGTTGCACAAAGATTTTGTTGTTGTGCAAGAGCAATTAGTTGTTGCACAACCTCTTAACTATTGTGCAACAAAATTTAGTTGTTGTGCAAGAGGAATTAGTTGTTGAAAAAAAGACTTAGTTGTTATGCAAAATCACTACTCAACATCTTAGCTTGTGCAAAGAGAGGTATTAGTTTCTTCACAAAATAACTTAGTTGCTACAAAACCTCTTAGTTGTTGTGCAAAAGCACTTAGTTGTTATGCAAAGTCATTGTTCAACCTCTTAGTTTGTGTAAAGAGAGGTCTCAATTGCTTCACAAAGTATCTTAGTTGCTACAAAATCTCTTAGTTGTTGTGCAAGAGGACTTAGTTGCTATGCAACCTCTTAGTTGTTGCACAAGAGGATTTACTTGTTGCACAACCTCTTACTTTTTGCACAAGAGGACTTAGTTTCTATGAAAGTCAATGCTACCTCTTAGCACAAGAATATTTGTAGATATGAATAAGATAGGGTCAAATATGTAGGAATGAGCTCAACTTCTCACCAGATTGTGCCATTTACTGATATGTAATTGCATTAATTCGTTCCATCAAAATGGGCCCAAAACTAAATGGGAATTGGCACATGTATGCAAATTTCACCACTACAATAGTAAATTTTAATTGGTTTATATGTTATATTATAAATAATATCATGTTAATCAAATAAGTTAGTTGTAAAGTAAAATAACCTTTCTTAAGAAATTAATCTAAGTTAATCAAATTGAATTCATCTATATTAGCATAATTAACTTAGACCAAAGAAATTGATCTAAAAACTTAGATGAAATTGAATAGCTCTCAATTGCTACAGAAAGAGAGGTCTCATTTGTTGCATAAAGTATCTTACTTGTTGTGCAACCTTGCTACCCACAAGAGGACTTAAAGTTTTTTTGCAAGAGGAATATTTGTTTTGCAAGAGGACTTAGTTGTTGTGCAAGATGATTTAGTTGTCTAGGTGTCATATAGGCATAATGAATAGCTTCAATTGTTGCACAAAGAGATGTCTCACTTGATACAGAAAGTATCTAAGTTGTTGCCCAACCTCTTAGTTGTTACACAATATGACTTAGTTTATGTGCAAGAGGACTAGTTGCTATGCAACCTCTTAGTTACTATGCAAGAGGATTTAGTTGCTTTGATGCCTTGAAAATTATTTATTTTTTGTATTAATTAAAGTATTTATTAAATGATTGAACTTGTTCAAGAACAAAATGGATATATAAATTTTTTAATTATAAAGTGAAGAATTATTTTATTTTGTTGGTTGATGAGGTTTTCCTTTTGTATAAATGTGTTGTTTGGATGCTTCTTGTATAATTGGTGGACAAGGTTATAATAGGGTCATGAAACTATTGGATCAAATTTTCATTAGGGAAAAATATTTTCATCTTTGGTTATCCTACTACTTGACCAATTAGGATTTGCATCAATGTCACTCCTTATCACTTCGTCAATGTTCAAAACTTTCTAAATCATGTTCCAATGTTCTTTAGGTCACTTATACTATTTTTTATAAGACTTCTTTTTATCAACATGAGGGTAACCTCAATCTCATCCACTATTTAGAGTGTATATCCATGACATCCATCACAATAGGTCAAATTAATTCCAATTGAATGAAGTTCTATATTGAACGCCACTTAACTCCCCACTACTAGTTGTAAATTGATCTTCCATATGTGATCATGTAGAAAAGGTTTCATTTGATGATTTTTTATGGTTTCTATATTATAATACATAATTCTTTCAACTATCAACTTTACGTACAAATTTATCTAGAATATGTACCCAATATTTACTTCAATCTTTAGGTGCTTAATGTGGATTCATGTACATTAGCTCAAGATACAAGCCTTTTATATATTCAAAAGAATTTACTAAGTATTTCATGCTAAGAAATCAAATTAATATTTACTTTACAACTTTACACTTGATATGCTCTCTAGAACCCTTCAAAATATATATTTCTTTTATTGTCTAAAAATATGAGACTTCATAGCAAGATATCACACAAAGTTCTTAAGCTCGAAATAAATTTATAGATGTCTCCCCTCAAAAGCTTCGTCTATAAAGAATTTTCCTTTGTCATGATAAATATCACATGAGTGTATAGAGTAAGGAATACATCTATATAAAAAACTTGACATGATACCATAAAAATAAAGATAAAGGACTCTTAGAGCCAGAGGAAGTATTTGTAAATAATAAATGTAAAGGATAAATTTGGAAATATATAAAAAAATTATATTGCATATCATTTACAAATATTGTGCTCAAATGAGCATTAATATGAGACCAATACAAACTCTTTACAAGAAAACACACTAGAAATCATCTATGGAAGACCAATAGTCACTACTTCGAAATCCTCTTTATTTAGAAATCACATCCATATTAGAAGCCATCTATGGAAGACCAAGAGTCACAACATAGAATTTCGCATTAGATGTCCCTATGGGGATTTGAACTTGGGTCTCCACAATGAGAACCCAACATTTTAACCAATTAAGCTCAACCCCTTGGACTGGAAATATATAATTATTTCTTGTGATTTAATTATTCTTTGCACCAAGAAATATTTATTCCCTTTTCCCTTAAGAGATTAAACTTTGTCTACCACAAGAAAAATTTGTCCTTAAGACACTCTTTTTATGTTTTAGATACAAAGATGCTTGGTTGTCTACTTTATCATAGGTTTGGAATCCAAGGAAACCAACTTTATCAAGATGCTAATGATGGATCAAGGGATTGTCAAAGAGATCACTTATCAATATTTAACATAGAAATTCTATAACTAATTAATTAACATCAAGTTTATCACAAATGAATACAACTTGATTTATTGTTTTCACACTGTCCTCTTTATCATTTTCTTAAAGAGCAATTTTTTCTTATGAATAGGTTGTTTTTAACAATCATGACTAATGTAGATATAAATTATTGTATGTGTAAAAAAGAAATAAGAGAATACCACTAATATACAAAAATCAAAGATCAACACAAGGTATTATACCATAGAGAAAACAAATGTAATATAAAACTTCAAAAATGCAAGGCCTCAACCTATCTTATCATTAAATCCATTTAATATTACAAGATTACTACTTTATAGATGTATCCATGCACACCAAAAACATATCAACAATATCCTTTTATATTGTAATTCTCAATAAATTGCTTCAACAAACATATCCTACCATGCTACAACTCCTTAAAAGTCTCACCCTAAAATTAATTAGTTAATGGAATGATTGTACATGATGTACACAAAAAATTCAACAAGAATAAGCCAAATAACTACTTGAAATGCAAAATTACATGAAGTGGTGTATTGTCAATTTGTATCTTTTTTCATTTCACTCATGTAGAACCGCTGCAACCATTAGGTAAAATTTGGGTTACCACAAGCATCAATTTAAAACCATAGTGACACTAATGCAACTTCCATGCGACATTAGTGATACCAGCACAAAATAAGTAAAACTACATTGGCACAACTAGAACAACTTGATAGAAACAAAATCGACATCACAATAATGCATCTACCACCTTGTTGTAATGTTGATTATGAGAGTGCATACTATGTATGTTTTCTCTATTTTTAAGAACCTCATTCACCTCATTATTACTCCAAGTTGTTTGGATCATGTAAGTTTCATGTACAACTTCTAATGCCAAACACTTTTTCCCAATCAATTCTCAACACTCCATATTCAATGAAATGTCCTAAATAACCAAGTTATTGTTGTGCAAAGTAACAATTATTCTTGGTGTGTAGCAACTTATTCTTATTCTTATTCAAATTTTAAAATATATATTTTAAATGCATTAGATTCTCATCAATATATCTTTTTTCTAAAAATTGATATCATCCAATTCGACATTAAAAAATAGTCTTCTAATCTCAATACCTCATTCATCAACTTCATAAAATTAGACCCACACAAACTTTGTATTCAATGTTGTTGTCTACAAATCCCTTCTACTCTTATTTGATGATGCTTGATTTTAAATAAAAAATTATATATATTTCTTAGTATGCATAATAATAAGTGAAAGAGGCTACATATTCTTTACTATCTTATTTAAAGTTTTATGATAAATAAGTATTTTAATGTCTCATCCTTTTTAGCCATATGTAGTAAAACTAATTAATGAGAATCAAATAGAGAAGTTTAACGATCTGTTACCTTGATATAAAATATGTTACAATTTTTTATTTACCTAATTTACTTCCATTAATGATTGTCATTTGTGATAGATACAATGTTAGGGGATAGTAAATTAACAATAGTTGGATCTTATTATCTACCACTTTATTAGGAAAATGGTTTTGATCTCTTGAAGATCTTTTGTAATTTTTTGTAAAACTCTTAACAAATTGTTACTCTTTCTTAGTGGACTTAAGGGCATGGAATTATGGCAAAATTTAATATGACAGAAAAAATAACATCACACATTTTTAAGTTTAATTTATGGAAGTGGTTTTCCTTCTTAAAAATTGATTTTTTTAATTCTTTAAAATTTAAATTACGTATATTTTTTATTTTTTACCACTAAAATTATTTAAAAAGTGAAGGTAACATTATAATTAGACTTGTTAGAAGAACTCTCATATCTAAAAAGTAAAACCAACTACCCATGCTAGTATTAATAAACTTTTTTGTTTGATTATCATTTATCAAAGTAGAAGCCACTTAACCCTACATACTACATCTACTAAGTCTAATGAAACTTCTAGATCTCTACAATAAAATTAACCTTATTAATTGTCTACCTAATAACACAACCTAACACCACTTATATATTATCACATGATCAAATATAAACCATATAAAACTAGCCCATTTATGTTACATAAGAAATTGTATTTTTCAAGTAGAAAAAAAATAGTCTAATGTATTTTACTACTAAATACAACATTTAATTATTCCTTCACTTCAATAACATAACATATATAACTTTTCCTAGGGAAGCCCCCTTTATAATATATTTCCTTTTTTTACTTGAGAATGTTTTTATTTTTTATCATATTGGATTGTATATGTTAATATTAACCAATTTTTGGGATCTCTATTAATTCATTACCTACATATTTATTACTTCTAGGACTTTGAGTGGCCCTATGTGCGTAGATGCAAATTTAGTAGATTTCCCAATATTTGTTGAACTCTTTTTGAGTTTTTTTTTTAAGAATACCTTATCCCCAACTTAATTATTTTAGAACCCCCATTATGTATACATAACTCTTATACCCATCAATATCCTCAATAAGAATTTGTATGATATACTTCATTTTATATTCTATGTCCTTCAACTTATTTGATCCTATGACAAATTGATCTTTAGGATTGTACAACATTTTTTGTCACATATATATTCAATAGGACCTATGTATAGAGTCAAATGATATGCTTCATTATACATGAAATCTACCAAAGAAATATAATCTTCCTATTTTTAATACCAATACCTACATGCAATATATTCACATGTTATTCATAACTATGTCATATGTACCACTGGTCAACCTTAAGTGTATTATGATCCTCAATAAATGGTTAGGTGGGTAAAATGTCAAGATCACTTTAAGTAGAGATGGACCATATTACCCAAAGTATGACAAACCTCAAGTAAGTGGGAAGCCTCTATCATGATGATGTCTAGGTAAATTATCATAGATACCCAAGTATTCATCTCAAGCTTCATCATTAACAAATGTATCCCAAGAAGGATGGGTATCCATAAAGCATCTCGAATGAGATCTAAATAAACTAAGGGTGAATCAATGTCTTCACTAATAGTGCATGAATACCCAATTCCCTTAGTGTCATTCTTTTCAAGGATGTTAATAGGTTTGCAAATCCCTTGTTGGTTCAAACCTAATCATTTTCCCTTATAACCAAGCTTTTGTAAAATATTGAATCCTTTTCCATAATGACTAGCCAACTTAGATGATGATAAATGTTCCTCATAATAGTAGCTAGATGTGGATCTATGAGAGGTATCACCTTCACTAGAGTGAGTATCTATGTGTAAATCCAAAGATGATGTAGTGTGTAAATCAAGATCAATGGACAAATTAGGGGAAGCTTGGTTGTCATTGTTTTGGTCTTTCTTTTTAGGACTCAATGTGTAGAAATATGATGAGCCATAATCATTCATCCTTAAGATCAACATGAGAAACAAGAGGATTAGGGATAATCAATGGAGATATTGTAGGCCTGATTAGTTTTGTTGAAGAGATCATTTTTCACTGAAGAGATCATTTTTTGGTCCTTGTTAGCTACTTGTCAAAATTTATGTGGATCACCACATGTTTCTTATTTTGAGTAAACTTGATTTTACGATGAACTATGGATGGGAAAACACCCATTGCATGAATCCATGAAGGCCCCAAAAGGACTTTATATATTAAAACTCCTGGCATCAAATGGAAATTAGTCTTAAGAGTAGCATGACCTGAAGTGATGGGTAAAGTAACATAACCAAAGGACTCTCGTATAACATTATCAAGCCATTTTATGATCACCTCAAATTTTGGTAGATGAGAGTGACTAACTTGGATCACATCTAGAAATTGTTTACTACATACATTTAATATAGATATGTTACCTCTACTAATGTGTGTTAAATACTCTAATGTATCCATACTTAACCACACTATATAAGGTTTATAATCATAAATCACATGTGGAGGTGGTAACTCATGGGGTGAAACAGAAATATAATAGTCAAGTGTATCATAACCCAAATGTACATTTCTAAGTCTAAAATTATTTAGTGGTGTAAATATGGCACAAAAATTAGGAATAGGAGTAGGCTTAATATGAGATGAAAATCATGAAGAATTATAAGCCATATGACATGTACCCTCAACATAAGAGCATGCATCATCCATATCAATATAAGGTACAAGTAGATCATGTGTCTTCTTCACAATAGATGTAGCATGAGTTAGATAAAATGAATGAGAAGTGAATGAAGGTAAAGTACAATTAGGATCAAGCACATTACTATCACTCTCCATAGGAGAAACATGTAACATATGATAATAATGGAGGAGTGAAGTAAGAGTATTTAATAAATAAGGGAAAGTGATGATCAAATCCCTAAATGAAGAAAATGAGCATATAAGGTTAATAATCATGAGCCATATGACATACCCTCAACATAAGATGTATCATCTATAGCAATAGAAGGTACAAATAGATCATGTGGATGTCCTTACCAATATATATAGCATGAGTTAAATCATGTGAAGGAGAAGTGATCAATGGTAAAGTATAATTAGGATCAAACACACTACTCTCATTCTCCATAAGAGAAATATGTAACATATGATAGTCATGGAGGAGTGAAGTAAGAGCATCCAATAAGGAAGGGAAATTGATGGTAAAATCCCTAAATGAAGAAAAAGAGCATATAAGGTAATTATGTTTTCATAAACAAAACAATCCCATTTGTGTGATAGAATGTCACAAGTGAATCAAGAAAAAAGGGATCACATGTCACGAAGTGTATAAACATTTTGAAACCAATGATGGAAGCATGAATGGATGTGAAGGATAATGACCATGAGAATCCATGATGTTAAAACAAGGGTCTATCCAAGGATATAGGATTCACAAGAATAAGTAATAAAGGCTCAAAATCCTAATAAAAGTATAGGAATGATATAACAATAAGATATAGTGAGTTGTATATCAGAATAGCAATCCTAAATCAGATATGAAAAGTGTGTAAAATATAAACCCTAAATCCAATCCAAGGGTGGGTGGCATGGATGTAAGATATAATATGTGAATATAGGAGAGATGAATTAATGAAGCACAAGAGCACAAAAGGAAGATCATATCTAAAAATGCTATGAAACTCAAAACGTGCAAATTTAAAAATCTTAATGTTGATTTAGAAACCAAAGACAAAAGATAGGTTTTGTAGGATTCATTGATTTCACAAAAATGTGCAGGAAAATAAGGTTTCATAAAGCTTATTATAGGCTAATCCACATTTAAACATCATTAACTTAGATTAATTAATTATGAAGTTGAGTTGAATATTGAGCTTAGTAATTAAAATGAGCGGAGTTGAGTTTGTTAAAAAAGTAGTTGTACTCATGAAGACACCTCCACTACTAGCAATTAAAATTCGAAGTTTGGAAGCAACACTTTAAGAAAATTCCACTAATAGCAATAAATTTTTTACAAGGATTATATATATTCTAATGAAATTAATTCAATTACCCTTCATCCCAACTTTCTTTTGAATTCACTTGGAAGACATTGGCCCTACATTTTTCTACATTCTTGAGTTTAGCATAAAATATAATGTTATTAGAAAATCCTATTATAAACATGTGTCCTACCTAGGTAATGTTGTAATATTCAAGAAGAAAATAATCATTTTTAAAATTGATAATTAATTCACACGAGAAAAATAAAAATAATAATTTAATAGTCTTAAACTTAAATGAAAAAAAAATTAAAGCTCATTTTCTTTTAACATATTCATTATGAGAAGATACATTGTTCATGTTTAAACAAATATTGATAAAACATATTAATTAAAAAAATAATTTTAAAACTTGAATAAATTTTGAAGAAATACTCATGGAATTTTTTATAGAAATAATTGGATTACCTAAATATTGACATCTTTGTCTTTTTTAAGCTGATTTTCATGGTCCGAGTTTTATTTAAGTAATTAAAAAGTTAAAAATAATTTCTCTCAATTTTACTTTATTTTGGGGTTATTATGTTTGGTCATTTATTATTTTAATTTTTTATGATGTGTTACAAAATCACACTGTTACAAAGACATAATTAAATTGCGTTATTTATGTAGTTTATTGAATTATACAAATCAACTTAATCTAAATAATGTTAAAAGAGTCAATATCATCATTGTGAATTTACATGATTTTTAAAAAGTGATAATTTAAAATTAAATATTAAGAATGTTATTTATTCTAATTACCTGTCTTTGATATGTAATATGGCAAAGGTAAAAATATCACTCATCAATATATTGTCCACAAAAACCATTGATATGCTACATTATATCCTTTAAATCCCATTTTTTTTCAGTAGATGGGAATATTAATGGTTTTCAATAAATGGCAAGGAATTCAAACTTATTAGAACTTTCCTCGTTCTAAATGTTGTTGTATAATATTTATACTCATTTTCATATTAAGTTTCACTTAGGTTAATATATGTCTTAAGTAATATTTCTTTTGTTATTTATAATAATTATAATATCATGCTCATCTATTTTGGAGCGGTTATCTTCTTGAGAATTTAGTGAATTATTATTGTAATCTAGTCTTAACTACTCTAATTACAAGTGGTTAGTCATTAGATTAGGATTGGTTGCTTAGTTAGACTTAGTGTGACTTGGAGTCTCCTTGACACCTTAGCTAGTATTTTTAATTAAATTACCTAATCATCATTCCCTACTTAATGGGAACATATTTTGTAAATTCATATTAGATTTCCATTATTGTAATGCTTTTTAACGAATTTCAATCCTATGACTTGTTTAAAAGTAGTTGAAATTTCAACATAGTATCAACTCTATAGGATTTTAACTCATTTTTTTTCTCATAGGGTCCTTTTGAAGCATTGTTTTCCAACCATCAATTTATAGCATTGAGAGGCATTCTATCAAAGAGTCCATGTGCCTTGTCTATGCTTCCACATTTTCCATACAAGGGAAGTTGCAACTACATCTCAAAAAATTCATCTATCCTTTATGCTTCGATGGATGTTTATACCATGTTCCAAAAGTCCCCTCCAAAAGGTTGTGGAATTTGGCTTTACACTTACCAATTGCATTTGCTTGAAAGTTTCTAGAGCCTTATCAACAAATATATTTTGTGTCTATCCTACAATCATAGCATTCCATAAGATGACATCTCTTTGAGACATCGTGTCAATCAGTTCACATGCACTCTACTTAAATATCATCCCATTCACATACCTCATCCATACTTCCACATTTTAAATACGTGTCTACAACCTTTGATGTCTCACAAACCTCATGAACTTTTGAGCAGGTCACACACCACCTCACTGCTTCAGCCTCCCTGGAACATTTCTAATAAATCTTGCGCAATCTAGTACCTCTGCTTCCCAAAGTATGGGAGCTTGCGCAATCTCAGAATACCAGTATTCAGTAAGAATTTTCCTATCACCGATGCTTGTTTCCTATAACATCAATATACTCCTCTGCAATACCCCCACAAACCTTGATGTAACTAACCACAATGAAATGATTCATGTCCTTGATTTTGAATTGTAGTAGATTTCTGTATAACTCTTCCATTACATTGCACTCCAGAGGCACACCCATTAACTCAAGTTCTGCTATCTCGGCATTATGTGCTCTGTCGGTAACCCATTTTCCAATATTGTATTAAGGTTCTTGCAACCCTTGGTTCCTTCGACGCCCACAGCTCCTGCCTGCTCTCCTTGGTTGCAGACTTAATCTTCTGATCTGACGCTTAACACTCTATGAAATCTTTCAGCAAGCACACTGTTGCTTTCTACAACGCATAAGGGTTTTGCTTTCGTTTTATGCTTGATGAATTGGGTAGATTCCTTCTCAAAATACACACCTTTTATAGAGTTTGGCAAGCCTTTGTGATATTAAGTGCTTAATCTTGAAAAATCATCTTATCAACCTCAAAAAAAAAAAAAAAAAAAACTTCATGTCATCCATATTATATCTACCATTAAACACGCTTGCTGCACTATTCCCCATGGCATCCTGCCATAAATCATTTACTCACTCGTCACGGCAAGAATTAATCATTACGACTTCACGACTGTCTTGTAATTGTTGCAATTTTTTACATACTTCCGCTGATTTTCTTGTTAAATCCGCAATCATTCCTCCCGTTTTGGGATATCGTAGATATTCCTCGATTGCTCTGCACTTAGGTACTGCCTTTTTGGGTAGCATCAACTCCCTTTGAATCGTTGTCGTCATCACACCTCCAACGTGCAACATTGAGACTGGAACCTTGGTGGCCAACTCCATGTCAGCCCTAACTAGTCTACGTGTCAAATGTACATGTGGCACTTCCTCTTTTCCATTTTTTTTTTAAAAACGTCTCTTTATTGCTTTTATTTCACACCAGAACTTGCCCCTCCGTTTCCTTCCGCGCGCATACCTGCGGGAACCTCTATATTCTTTGCAGACAGCATCGACTTTCTATTTTTTTTGGTTAGGTCATGTAAAATTAATATTTTAAAAAAATTATCAAAATAATAAAAAATTGAGAGATGATGTAAACTATTGATTTATGGCATTTTTAATTTAAATTTTATTTGTTAGTCTATATAAATATCTTAAACACATCTATCTACTAGCACTTGCACCCATAGGAGAGGTTCAAGGAATATAATGCTCATAGCCTATGGGCTAATAAAAATGCAACAAATAGAGTTATTTTATTTTATTAGGCATTATATTATTTCTTTAAAATTATTTTTTTAATAGAATGTTTATTTTTGTAGGTAAGTTTTTTGTTTTGTTTTTCCTTTGAAAAGTGTAGCAAATATTATATATTTATATGTTACTTTTTATCTTTCTTTTCTTAGGTACACCATCACTTCTTCTCTTACCACAAAGTCTTAATGTCTTCTAGATTTATTAGCTTCTTATAAATTTATGTTTATTAATACATATTAATTATTTGACATGTGAATGGCTATCATTTTTATGAGGTTTTATGTACATGGTCACTACATGAGACTCAAGAGACTCCTTGTTACCATTGTAGAACGCATCTTGGACATAATAATTGTTTAAAAATATTTATAAAATATTTTTATCATATTTTGTTAATTTTCAATAAAGTGTTATTATAATTTTAGTATTTTTTTTAATCTTCTCGTATTATATAACTTAAGCTACAAATAAAAATCTTTTAATTCCTTCTCAAATATAATTCCTTAACATTGATATATGACCTGCCTACATGTTTTTTTTAATCATTTTATTGATATTAAGATAATATCTAGTTTATTAATGGTCAATCTAGTTGTTTCCAATTAAATAGGTTTTGTTTCCCTGTTTCCTATTAAATAGGTTTTGTTTCTATCTTTTATTCCACTTTCTTAGCTATAACTTTTTACAAGCTGTCAGTCTTTTATTAGCATGTAACTTCTCTTTAAACAGAGCATTAGCTCTTCATTGTAAGATAACTCATTCATTAATATATTTTGCATATATTCAGAAATGTAACATGGCATATCAGAGCGGAAAAGTTTTTCCTGGGCTGTTCGTATTCCGGACGGATTTGGTATTCTGAAAATCGACTTGTCTATTTTTCTCCGGTATCATTAAATCCTATCGCAGTCCCTGTAAGGGTCGCGATCTGTATTTTTGGGTTGCCGTTTTGGATGTCTAGCGTTCTTTTCTGGATGTGTTTTTCATCTGTGATTTGCGTTTGTCTGGAAGTTGCGGATCTTCGTTCTTTACGGGCGTCGGTTTCTTTTTGTTGAAGACTTTTCTGGGTCGCGGTTCCTATTGTCGGCTGTTCTTATCTGTTTATGGATCGCGTGATATCCAGTCGCAATTTCCATTCATTTGTGGTTTGTGATCGGCGTTTTTGGCAGAGTCGTGTCTTTTTTCTGTGGACGCATCTCATTTTTTAGTGGGCATTTTTAAATCAGGATCGTCGCATTGTTTAATCCCTGGAGATCACGATTCATTCTGAGCTCGTAGATTAGGGTATTCGGTGTTTTAAACCTACTCATCAACTTCTTGTTTTAGACGGAGATGTTATCTTTATTTGGTTGTTGCATTTGGAAAGTCCGGAGCTTAAATGTAACAATTGAATACTATTTTACTATTAATTTATACACATACATCCCATAACATGTTATTCTTTGTATATTACCCAAATTGAAATATATTTTGTTAATTGAAACAAGGACATTGAGACAAGAATTCATGTATATTTTATATTTTTTGTTATCATTTGTTATTTTTCTAGTGGTTTGACTAGAAGTCATTTTCTTTTTGTAATGAACCTATGTTAATTAGAAATTAGAAAAAAAATACTTCAATAAAATATTATAAAAAGATATTTTTTAGAAAGCTTATAGAGAGGACTAGTTACATGTGAAATTTTATGTTTTTATGATATTTTTTACCCCAAAAATGCATTTTCAAGTGGCAAGTTTAGTCCAATGAAATTCTTTCATGTGGTTTGGAGGAGAGAAAAAGTTGCCACATAGGTTCCATACAAGGGGATTCAATCTAAGGGGGCTTAGATCAAAGCCATGTAGAAAACCAGGGGTTGAATAATAGGTTGGGTTGTTTGGGAGATTTTTGTAAATAGAAGAGGGGGTTCAATATAACCCCCTTGCCAACTTCTCTTCCCTCTTCATAGATTCAAGCCGAGGTGATTACTCTAAAATCTATTTCATAATTTTCTCTTTGGCGCACAAGTGAGACACTATTGTGCTCCCACCCTATTCCTATTCATGTACACCAATGCTTGTATCTACAAACTATTGTCACATGTTACATATTCTTCATGCATTGCATTCAATCAATATCCATATACTTTATGTTTGAGAGATGACATTCACCATATACAATCTAGTCCATCCCAACTATTATGCACAAACAAGATGGGCATGCACTTCCATCTTGTTGTCACCACAATATCCTGTACAACTTTCTAAGTTTTGGCTCTTTCCTATCTTATAGTATGTCCATGTAGAACACAATCTTTGTACCCTATTGTATGTCTTCCTTGATCCTATGCATACTCTCCCTAGTCTTGCATAATGCTAGCATTTTTGTGCAAACTATTCTAGTGCTGGTCTCCTTATCTCAATTCATTCTTGATGTCAGTGCTTCACGTTGTGCCCTGTAGTTCTAGTGCCCTGTAGTTCTACAGAACACACCTCAAATTCTAAATGTGGGGAACAAGGTTAGTTCAAATAAAGTAGGTGGGACTCATAATTACTATCAAGTTACAATGCAACTAAAGATGCAAAACCACATTAATATCCTAAGGGTTGAATCACTTATGATTTCCTACTTTATATGTAACCTTGAAAACCTAAAACATGCATAATTGTTTGAAGATAGACAAATAATCATAGGCTCTTAAAATATGTGGTAGAGGTAAATATCAACAAGTTTATGCAAGCTAGTAGAACATAACTTGCACCAATTTACAAGGAACAAAGGATGTATTCAATGTAAAGCATGCTCTATTGCCAAAAGAGGATTGATCCCTTAGTCTATTAGCGATGGAGTCGAGACTTAAAGAAAGAGAAACCAAATTTGTAATGTTGAGTCTACGAGCTAGATATGAATCAATTCAAAATAGAGAACCATGTTTACACTTAAGATCCTATTAGCCTAGTTACAATTTCACTTTGATGTAATTCCTAGAATTAAGAAACTTCACATGATAGAACATTCTTTAACCATCCACAATGAACAAAGAATCCCATATGCTATTAATGAAAAGCTATTAAATCTGCTACTTGAGAATACTAATAAAAATGGCATCAAGCCAACAAATGTGACCTCAAAGATAAATTTGACACCCATTGAAATTCCCTATTTAAACATGGAGACATTCATAAATGGAGAGGATAATTGCTTGTAACAACTTTCTCCATATCGACAAATAATGAACTACATAATGCTTTAGACTTGAACTACAACATTTGACACTAGAGATTATATAGACTAGAGGACATCCTTTACAAATTTGGCCAAAAGATCAAGAAGATTTCCATGGAGAGAACTTGTATTTGTAACTCATGGTTCTACCCAAATCTTCTATGCAACTTACATCTATCCTAATTTAGGCTCCAAAAGATATGTTCTTATCTCCTTGCACAAGGCCTCCAATGCTCACATCATAAGTATGCAGACATTTCATTAAATTTGTTGCAACGTCCTCTCAAAAACTAGGTCCATACTGAACTATTACATCTAGCCAGTAAATCTATTATAGACCACATAGCACACTCAATCAAACCATGAAAATTTCACAACCTAGAGGGCCCAATTTTTTATTAATGCTCATACCACTTGCACTATAGGACATTCTCTTCAGTTAGATTCCCTTTGAAAATCAAGGGAGAAATATTATTTAGATCGACACACATCATCGCTACAAAAAAATCTAACTCCATCAATGTCTGATGTTAATTAAATGGCTAGAAGATAGCCCATACCCTAAAGAGTCAATTCCCTTCTTGATTTCCATAAATAGTATGGGCATTGCTCGCTTCCCATTAACTCCCTTAGATACCATCTTCTTGATATATAACTCGACACCCAAAACATATCTCCTCTACAACTATTTATCATGTCATCACAATACCCTCAATTGTCATCGTTGAAATTTTTATCAACTTGGGCAATTAATGTTTTGGCCAAACATATGTACCATATTTTACCTTTTAACTTCCATGAGCACTTTTCCATCCTTCAAACTTGTATTTGGATCTTTGGATAGAACTTAAAATCCATCTAGTTTGAATAGACATCATATAATAATATATAAATTGGTCCAATTTCAAATCCAAGCCTTGCTTGAAGTTGGTTAAATCCAACACCATCTTGATCAATCCTACAACTAAAATTTTATATTTGCTAAACCCTATACTCTATTGCTTTCATTTGAACAACTAGAATTTTCCCTATTAGCTAACCAGTTTGAATTTCATGTTTGATCAATCACTCTGTATCCCTTTATAGATCAATGACTATAGGTGATCAATGCTCATTGCCTGATCGATTAATCCATTGTAGTTAATTAAAATGTGTCGAGTGTCTACTTTCCATTCCCCCAAGCACTTTACTTTAGCTACCAAATGACACATAAAATCAACAGTTGAGATCCATTTCCTTCAAGATCAATGGATGCGACAAATCAATTGAACACTAAAAGTGTATCCTACCTAATATACTGATCCACCACAATTAACTAGATTGAGACACGTAGACAAAAATCTACGATCCTTATTAATTTCATAATGTTGCCACACCTGCCAAGGAACTTTACTAAGTGGACACACTAGGCCCACCATGTATTTTCTAGTAGAGACCATGTGGCCTCATTTCAAATGTTCTTATAGAGAAAGACCCATGCAAAAGTTCCACATGTTCATACTTCAACCAATAAGAAGACAACATAGCACACCACATGTTCTTCAAATAATCCCTTATTCTACCACTTTACCTTGTTAAACATCGACATGATCAACTAATAGAATGCATCTACCTTGAAGATCAACAATATCAGTAGACTAGCAAGTTGTCAGGTGGAACAATCCCTTGAAGTACCTACTTCCACCAAAGTCTACTAGATGATGTCATGTGTCTCTGTAGAAGCTACTTGATAATCCCTCTTAATGTACTTTGAACCACCTCAATCAATGGTTTGGATCAATCCATTATCAATATCAACAATTGAGGCAGATCCTCTCTTTCCAAAATTGCTTGAACATCTTCAAAGAAATTTACTAAGCCTAGGAGGCAATCATAACATGCCACACCCTTTTATTTTTGTACTTGACTATATATACTTTGATTCATTATGTGTCAGCACTCATGAATGGTTTAGATTGATTTTCTTTGAAGAAGAAGAAGAACAAATTGTTAAAGCTCTAGGTAATGTGATGTACCAATGAACAGAGATTGATCGGAACGTGTCATGTAGACACATCACACTTGCTCAACCTTACTACTTTATTCCTTTGAACTCCACTTAAGCCTTGACCACAATCAATGGTCTAGATCAACATGCTCCCAAAATCAATGGTTGTGGTTGATCAATGGATGCCCAAAGTGTCAAGTAGAACAATCCACTGAAGTGCAACTTTCACTAAAATTCACCAAATCACACCACCTATACACTTTATACTCCCTAGCCACATACAAATACCATCCATCAACCTGGACTTCATTTACTCCCATCAAGATCAACGACTTTGACAAATTATGGGGGTGTAAAGTAGTTTGATCTACTATTAAGCCACAATCAATAGAATCATGACACCATTTGGGTTCCACGGTCGAAAATAAGCCTTTTAACTATGCCAATTATACCTCTTGACACATACTTGTTACACCACTAGCCAAATCAGGGACATGTACACATCATTATCTTCTCAAAGAAGTTTCCATGTTAGATGCACCCATGCCAATGATGAAAACCTTTGCAGTGGACTGGTAGATGGACATTAAACTCACCAAATCAGTTCATCGAGCTATACAAAATCAATACCTAATCACCAAACAAATAGGAGTGAACCACTTAAGTGAAATACAACCACCTATAACAAGTCTGTGAGAAAATATAACATAAAAATGAAGGCAAAGGCAAAGGCAAAGTCTTTGACTTTCACATGGACTTTAATGTACCAAATTACCATGAAAACAAAATAAGGAGCATGGCCAAGGCAACAAATATGAAAAATTAAATCGAGGCAAGGATAAAACTTACAAACTACAACATGAAGGTTGACAAGGCAATACATAGAGCCATAATAAAGAAAAACTCATATTAGATGTCAATACCTAATGTTCTCCATTTTGTGTCTTCCTTTACTATTATTTCTTCGCATGACAATGCTTGTTTGTTCTCAACATTTGCATTGTCCTCTCCTCCATTCTCTTCGTACTATGTATGCAATAGTTTGTCCTATTCTTGCAACCATTTGCCCCCATCTTATGGGAGTCCCTGTTACATCCCGCTTGTGACGTAATTATTTTGATATGTGTTTATGCCATGAGATGTAAATATGTGAAATGTGTTCAACTATGATGTCATGTTTTGTTTATGAAATGATTTCAATTTCTTAAAAATATGATTAGATAAAATTTAATGCTCAAGGATAATGGAAATTTAATTATGTATGTTTGATTCAAGTCAAATTTAGCAAAGTTGAACTTGGAATAATAAATACCGGAGATATGTTATTGGCTAACTACTATTTTGTGTGAGTGGTCGCAGGATCGGTCAACCCCAGAAAAGGGGGGAAAGATATCATCAGGAATGAGAAGTAATTAAGAGAATCCCATACCATCCGAGGTTGTCGGTGAATCGGAATTGAACCAATAATTTTGTACGGATGTGAGCAAGAAAACCTAGTGCTAGGTAAACCTTCCTCTACGGGAAAGGTAAGCCCTTCCAACCGGAACAAAACAAAAGAGAACCAAGTATCTTATTCACTCTTTCCTTTTTCCTTCGAGTGTCACTTTACCTTAGACTCACCAAATCCAATTGATCATACCTCCTTTTCGCATCAAAAATAAAATAAACTTAAATAAATTAAACTCCTTTATTTATATTCATCTTAATCTTCAATTTAAGCGGAGTCACATTCGTTTGAGATAGACATTTAAGGGGGGGGCGTGGGGGGGGGTGTTCTTCCTAAGTTAGATTCTATATATTCTAGATGAGACCAATTCCTTCATTAGTTCCCACCTATTAGAAACCAAGGTTTAAAACATTTACTAACTCCTATTTAAATTCGAACCACTTTCTATTCGCTAATGAGGAGGAAATTATCATTGAGGGTCGGCCTTCCTCGCGCGGCCTCATCCGTCGACGAAAGAGCCTTGAGCCTAGAATGGGAATCAACAATGAACCTCAGTTGGAATGGAATTTAAAACTTTGACCTCCTCTTTTGCCTATCCGTCGACCAAGAAGAGGGAGTGGAAAGAAGGTTAAAACTAGAAACCGAAAAAGGATGCTCATCTGTCGGGTGTGGAAGGCGGGCTTTGTTTATGGGCAGAAACGGCTTCTCTGTGTGTGCATTTTTAGTTTGGAAGTGCGGAGGCAAAAGAAACACACAAGAAAACGGAAGGAATGCTAGAGTTCGGGAGACAGAAGGAAGCCGCGGCCGAGTTCGTCAAAATTTTGTGATGGATTAAGTTCGAGGTTTTGAACGAAGGGAGCTGCGGGACACAAGGAGTCCAAAAATTGCTGAGGCGTGAGCTAGCTGAGAGGTCCGAACTGTTGAAGGCAAGCATTCTTTATTCTTAACACTCTTAATCTTCTTTCTACTAATGCGTGGGTATTCAAAGAAGTTCCCTTCTAAATCTTCCATAAGCCAGACAATGAAAAAGAAAGTCTCTTTTCTGTCTAGTAAAGAATATCAATGAATTTCTTTCTTCATCTTAACAATAGCAGTAGGGGCACCGTAGAGTAGAATGTGAAAGTAACTTATCTTTCTTTGTTGAATAGAAGAATTTGACCCTGCCTGGCCTTCATGCAACTTAAATTCATCAAGAAGTCTAAATATTCTCATCGTCTAAAAGAAACATGGGGTTTAAAGAACGCCCCAACTATTGGACCAGTATTCCTTAACAGACAAGAACTTCTTGGTGCAGAGCCTAGCTGAATCTGCTCTGTAGTCGAATTCTCTTAGTTTAATGTGTCTTTTTAGAACATAAAGGCTAATGCAAACTATTCTTCCCAGATTTCTCAATTCAGTCTTATACCGCTATGTCACAAACTATAAACTTCTGGGAAACAGCGGGATTCTTTTAGCTAAGATGAAACAGAAAATGCCTCAGTTAAGAGAGCTACTTCCCACAAATTTGGTAAACCGAAACAGGGAACCTTTCTGCTGAATCAACTCTGCCTATTCTTTAATAGAGATGGCGCATACTGAAACTAGCATGTACGTCATGCCATCTGTGTGCAATAGCACCAATGTCTTAAACTGAAACATACTGAATAGTCAAGACCAAGCCGAGTAGGGTGATAACTGAACTACATGACAAGTTGAGTCGTGTTGCGCACATTTGCAAAACCTTGGCCGAGGTGACGCTTGCATGTGAATTGGTGTCAGTCAGTTTCTTGCCCGGATACTTTTCCAGTCGGATGATCATACTAGTTAGAAGATTATCTATAGTGTATGATCGAGTAGGAAATAGTAGGGTAACCACCAGTCTCAGATGGTATTGGATTCTCTTATTGAACTTCTTGGCGGCGGGCCGGGTCATTTCAGTTGAAATGACGCGGGGGACTGAAAAGTCCGTGGTTGGGCGGTTAAACGCCCTGATGATATCTTTCCTCTCCGAATCCCTAAATGGAAAATAAAGGGGTACAGGAGCAAACCAGCTTAAGTAATGACTAATTCTTCCCACGAATGCATACGGTACTCTTTTTCCTTATTTTGTTAAATTGTTTATTTTCTGTGTTATTGCAATAGATAGAAAGAAACCTAGTAGTTGAATACAAGCTTTTGAATTTCTTTTAGATATGAAATAAATACAAGCAATTACTTGTTCATGTTGAATTCTTGTTGTACCTCTGTTTTTTTTTACTTGATTATTTATGTTTCAAATATTGCACGTTTCTTTAAGTAGGTTTTACATATTTCGTTTCTTTAAGTGAGTTTTACATATTTCGTTTCTTTAAGTGAGTTATTACAGTCCCTATCAATTTCCTATACCATTATCTAAGTTGTTTTGTCTATATTCTACTTCTAAGTTCTTGCATAAACCTTCTTGTACACTAAAAACTCTATTGAAAAAAATATATTGAAAGGAAATGTAGAGAACAAAAACTTTGTTTAAAATAAATTGCAATCTACCCTATTGTATCTTCTTGGTTTGATAGACTCCATTTCTTTACTCTGGTGGGAGAACCTACTCAACATGTGTCCATTTTAAGTACAACTTGAGTTTACTTCCATCTACCAAGCCTTCTACTAGAGTGTCATCTAGTGCCTCAATATGTATTGGTCCATGTTGTGACCTCTTTTACCACATATGGCCCAAGCTATCTAACCCTTAATTTTCTAGGGTGCTTCTTGAACTTGGAATCATACATTACCATCAACTTTCTAACCTAAAATTATTTATTCTTGATGTGTTGGTCATGCTAGACATTTTGGTGTTGCTTCTCTATGCACTAGTTCCATTACACTACTTATGTATGCTAATGAAAATTGTATGGTATAGGCATCATAGTTTATTAATCAAATTGGCATCTAAGCAAGTTCTTTCCTTTGGTAGAAGTAGTTGTGAGTTAATTTGCAAGTTAATGCCCACAAGAAGATCAAGTGGAAAAGAATTGTTTCCTTTGCAAAAAGACATTGAATATCATAGTTGTAAGAGAAAACTAGGAAGCATGGCAAGAGATGTAGAAGCCCTTAATGGAGAAGCAAGGTTCCTCAAGCTAGAAGTCAATATAAAAGCATATCTTAGTTAATGGAGACTATGACGGGTATCATAGAGGCTCTCATGGACAAGTTGTGTTCATTGAAAGACACCAAGAGCATGGAGAAATCCAACTCCTTAGAAGAAGAGAAATTTCATGGTGAAACAAGTGTACCAAAGACACCTCAATTCAAAGCTACGAAAAAATTGAAATTTTGCCATTTGAAGGAGAGGTAAATGCAGAAAAGCTTGACCATTGGTTGGTGCAAAGTATATTTCAATAAGCATTCTCTAATCTTGTAAGAAAAGATTTCCTTTGCTAGATTGATAATAGAAAAGCATGTTTTAACTTTCTTAGAAAGTCTCCTATTTTATGGCTTTAAGAAACAAGCACCTATTAATTCTTGTTGGAGATTTATTACATCTTAATATAATTAGATAATAGTTAATAAATAAATACATTAGAAATAAAGTCACCTTAGTGACTTGTTAGTATTTAATATTATTGTTAATCTATCGTTAGAAATTAGTTGGGAGTTATTCCCGTAGGTTAGTTTGGGAGGTTGTACATGGGAATGCAATGCTTTATAAGCATATGTATCATACTATGTAATTAACAATTCAATCAAACAATATATCATTTTGTTTATAATATACACAATAATGGTTTAATCTGATTTCTTTGTGTTTGCTCTACCAAGTTCAAGTTCAATGTGGTATTAGAGTGTATGAAAGGTCCTACTATTGTCTAGAGGCATTCAATCCAACAAGACTTGCAATTATGGGTTTGCAAATTCAAATTCAATATCATCCAATGCCCTGTTTGTAGTGTAAATATCAAAGCTTAGGAAAAGAAACAGAGATTTGCAGATTTTATCAATGTAAAACGTCATTTGACTAAGATAGATGTACGTTGTAGAGTTGAGAAGATTCAATCGATGCTATTATTGGTTTAGAGAGCAGCGCTATTACTGTCTGCTAGACAATGGGCAGTTGAGGAGGATGGATTCTCGGTGAGTCCAAGATCAAGAATGGTAAAAAGGGAGAATAAAGACAAACATTCCACCATGTGAGAAGAATGCTATGTTATCAATATGTTTCCTTTTGATTCTCACGCCATTCTGCTCTTCTTTAATCTCATTTCATGCAAAATTAAGAAGGAAGATTGAATTAGGATGAAGTTTTTCCAAGCTACATCAAAGTTGCTAGATTTGCAGATCAAATTAACTGATTCTGTTGCGCAACCGGTAGCATCAAGGATTTGCTAAATAAAGCAGTTTATTAATGTTATGAGTGTTGTTGTGTAAAGAGGACAAAGGCGTGAAATTAGAAGTGGAGAGAACGTGGAGATTCTTTGCAATGAAATATCTGCTTTGAGTTGAATAGAATATAAGATAAGTGAGTGATTCATATTTATAATTTTGAGTGCAAGCCTTAGTAAGTATAGTTAATCTTAAGGTGACTAGTGTTTTTAGGGGGAAATGAAGTTTAATATTATATTGAAGATATTTTAGTTTTTTAAGAAAAAATAGGGATAACATTGTAAAAGGTGCATTATGGGTGGAAACTGACACCTTTAAATATGATAATGTTTAGTTTCATTATGTTCTCGAATCCATCCATGCTATCCTGACAAAGATTTCAAAGACTCACATGCTTGTGCTATTGGAGAGTCTAATGCGACATCAAATGGATAAAGTGTAATAGGATCAAACTGGAAGCCAGAGGTATCAGAGGCTAGAGGTATATTATTCTTATTATTATCTCGAGCTAGCTTCTCACTCAAAGATGATACTTTGCATGAAAAACACCAATTTCATTTTTAGTTCCTTCATGGAAGCAAATGGGGGCATGGCAGTTTCTTTTTAGTTTGTAGATAGTTGAGTATGTTTCCATCCACAGACTTGGTGAGTTGTACCTATGGATAGTTGAATATGTCTCAATCCACAAATAGATGAGTGTTATTGTGGATACTTGAGTATCGATTCACAATTGGTTGGTGTTTTTCTTGTGCATAATTAAGTGTCTCGATTCACAAGAGAGATGGTGTACTTGTGAATAGCTGAGTATGTCTTGATTCATAAGTGTTCTGAAGATTTGTAGGTTTGACAGTCAAGACATTCGTTGTTGGGATCAATTTGGTGTGTCTTGGGTGAGCAAGAAGATTTGGTTGAGATGCTTCATCAAGTTTCCAAATGGGTTGTTGTCTTCAATCCATGCAGTGTTCCATCCTTTGTTTGGATTGATGTAATAAGGGGGGAATGTTGGAGATTTATTACATCTTAATATAGTTAGATAATAGTTAATAAATAAATACATTAAAACTAAAGTCTCCTTAGTGACTTGTTAGTATTTAAGTATTATTGTTAGTATATAATTAGAAATTAGTTGGGAGTTATTCCCATATAGGTTAGTTTGGGAGGTTGTACAGAAAAATGCAATGCTTTATAAGCATTTGCATCATACTATGTAATTAACAATTCAATCAAACAATATATCATTTTGTTTATAATATACACAATAATGGTTTAATCTGATTCCTTTGTGTTTGCTCTACCAAGTTCAATAATTCTTGAGGTCAATTTAAAAACTTGATTAAAAAACAATTTTGTCTAATGTTGTAGAGAGGAAAAATGTATGAAGTGGACACAAAATCTTTAAATAGAAAAAAAGATAATGTAGTGTACATAAGTGAGTTTCAAAGAAGGTTGTCCAAATAGAGAAGGATGTGTAAGATGAGGCATTGTTAAATACATCAAAAGCCTTCATAGCTATCTTTGAAGGCCCATATTGCTTATAAATGGTTATAAATCCTGTTTGTTTGGATGTGTGTAGAATTGTTTTTGGCAACGCCTAAAAGTATGATAGGAAAGTTGTTTATGACCGAAGGGAAACAAGTATCACTTGGTCAAGGGTGGACAAGGTTTCATGATGACTACTTTCAAGGGCAAGAGGTAGCAACCCAAAATCTTAAAGCAATGAAGAAGCTCGATGGAAACACTAGGATCATTCCTCTTAAGTGGAGAAAAACGATTGTTGGTATAGTTCCTCCAACTAGTTCAAGTGTTTTAATCCTTTAAAAACCTTGAGATAGTTGGCGACAAAGGTTCTTAGGCTTTTGGTTGGAGTGGTGCAAAGTTCAATGGTAGCCATGTTATCCGTTGAGGGATCATCCCTCATTTTCTAAGTCTATAACTTTTGGGGATGAAAAGCCTCAGTATTGGGGAGGTGTCCCTGAAAATGGATCAAAAAATGAGTTTACTGCATTATTAATCCATGGCAAAGTAGAGCACAACTTGTAGAGCACATTTATTGAAGGGAACAAGTGTCTTTTGGAGAAAGCAAAGGAGTTTTTAGTAGTTGTGCAAAATCGATGGTTCGAAAAGGCGATGATTATCGCAACAGTTCCAAAAAGCGACGGATTCATAATTATTGAAACAATTATGCAATTACTAATTTGTACCAAGTGGTGGTTTTGACAAGTCCAAAAAATGACTGAATTTTACACTTTTCAACTTCTCGGCATCCTTTCATATTTTATTCTAGCTTGTAAAAACATTTTATTCTTCAATTTCAATGTCAATACTCGTCTCATATATTAGGTTCTGTCATTATTACCATTTAATAATGAAAAAATCACAATAAAGAGCTTTCCATCTATCAATTACTTTGGATTGTAAATACCCTAAATCTTAGTCCTCTCCTCAAAATGAGCATTTTTTACAACAGAAACTTACGTGCAATCCTTCTCTCCTCTCCTTATAACTGATAGTTTTAACAAAGGTTATGTATGTTCCTGCAATCTGCCTTCTCCACTCCTCTCCTCTTTACCAGTGGCATTTTTTGCAACGTTTTATATTACCAATCCTCCTCTAGTTGCAAGTACAGACAATTATATTCCTTCCCTGTGTTATTACTTAGCAATCCTTCCTTATCGTTCGTCGGACATTCTTCCCGTCCACTCACACTTCTAACTCTTTGTGCGGGACAACTGTTTTCAATTTTTTAAAAACGCGTGTTGATTCGTAGATGGGCATGATTTGCTAATACTTTCCGGCGCGTGCTGGTTTATAGATGTCCATACTTTGATAACAGTTCTTCGGCGAGTTGAGCATCACCATGGCAGTTTCATACGCTGGTAAATGAAAATGATGTTAGGAGCGCAAGCTAACGAAGTATGTGGGACCCGGTGTCACGTAAAAGGAAAGCATATGCCAGACAAGTGGGACCTACACGCTACAATGAAAATTCCGGCACCCCTCCCCAAAAGATTAATAGGAATCAATCCTATGACATCACCTAAAGGATAATGTGTGCTACGAACAAGTTCATCGGTCCGGGTCCTCAATTTGTTCCTCCTCAATAATGAATATGTTATCAGATAACTAAAATAGGGGGAATATTATTGGTAATTGTTGGATTGATATTTTTTTTTTCATGTAAATTTTTTTTTTAAAAGATGAAAAGGAAAACGTGCGGTCATATAACACATTTTTCAGTGCTCTCTTCATTCACAGGTGAAATTTCAATTGCTGAACTTGAGATGATTTCAAATTATGCATTATGCTAACTAAAAAATTGCACTGAACCACCTGTAAAATTCAGCAGCAAGGAGTTGCATGGAACCATACAAGTAAAAGACTTCTAAAATGATCGCCCTCCTTTGAGAAGTAGCTCGTCTTTCCATGAATTATTTACGAACATCAGAATGCACAACTTGGCTATGATCACAACCAACATCCCGGCCGGGGTTTGGTATCAGCTCAGACCATGTAAAACTAATAAATATAACAGCCAAACTTGGATTGCAAAAGATAGCCTACAGTTTATTATGTCTTCCGATAGCTGGCCTGCATCTTTTAGCTGATATAAAAAATCTATACCGTCAGTAGTGTCCAAGAAGGTCTGCATATTTTAGTTGATATAAAAAATCTATACTGTCAGAAGTGTCCAAGAATGTTCCATAAGGGAGGTCACAACTGATACACTTAACGTCATATCTAAATATATGATAAAAATATATAACCAAACTGTTACACAAGGATACCAGCATGTCATGGCCCATTTAGGATTCTCAACTGATTAAATTACAGCAAGCTCCCATGCAAGGGGATTCTTAAATTTTGTATGCATGGCTGCTTAAAAAACTCGAGTCAATTTTTTTTGGTGGTCTCAAGAATTTCTTTTATAGCTGCTTTTCTTCACCTGAGACATGAAACTAAGAAAATTTAGAGATGAGTCTAGATTGAAAATCTGGAGAAAATTTTGGAGTGAAGATCTAATTTCCAGCCACGTGGGAAGAAAATCAATCACTGGTTGCACAATTTCAGCCACCCTTTTTTTGTCCATAGTTATAATTTCTCATCCGAAACAGTAGCAACTCATAGTTTCTAGAATAAGATTATAAACCCTGTTAATGAAATATCCATAGTCCATACAACACTTCTACCTAAAAAGTAGAAGCACTAGTCCCAACATGGGATCATGCTTTTAGTGTCCATTTCATTGGTCCATATAGGATTCACTACTGATAAAATTGTTAGATATGTAGTGTACCTTGGATAGTCAGTCTTCAGTAACAGCGGTTCCAGTTAGGGCATAGTAGTCAGTGTTCTTCAGAAGCTGCAGTTAACTAAGACTGAGTTTAGGGTGCTAGCTTTAGGATAAGGTTATCTATTAGTTTCAGTTTAAGTGCTGAGTGCAGTAAACTCTATTTTCAGTTTAGTTTTCTTTTGTTTGGGTTTAACTGTGAGTTAGGGTGCAGAGTCCAAGAGAAACTGAACTGTCTCTTGGAGTGCACTATCTCATCCCTTCATGCAGACCTTTAGAAGTTGAGTTTGACTGTTGATAACTCCTATGTACGCCCTTCTCAGATCTATAAATTGAAAGGGCAGAAGTACGAATTCATAGAGAAATTCATTTTATGTTATTTTCTATAGCAGATTTCAGTTTCAGAATTAATGAAAACCAGGTTTTGACAGTCCTCCATTGAGTTTTATTTATTGTTTTCTGTAGTATGTGTAAATAGATTCTTGCATCAGATTAAGTTAAAGCTGTTTTGATAGGTTAAATTTATATATTTATTCCTGTAGAAATTAGATTACAATGCAGAATCTGTTTACCATCATGCTCCTCCAAGTTCCCCCAAGTTCCCAGGGCGGGATGGCAAGGGATGGGGGGATGCCTTTCGGGGATGGGTTTTTTGGGAGGCCATTTTTTAGGGGATGGTAGGGGATGGCTATTAAAAAAATTGGGAAAATTTAAAATATAGGAAAATTCAAATATTCATATGATAACATTGACAAGGCATTCATCATATACATTATAGAACCTTAATTAATTAACATTAGAGTTGAATTGAGATTTCATAAACAAATTAACAAAATTCATTTACTTTCATTGTCAATGTCCATATATATTGTATAAAAATTACAACAAAATGGCCAAAGGATGCAAGTTTCAACTACAAAATGGCAAAAATGTAGAAAATATTCGGCTGCAAGGCACCATGCACAACGCCAATTTCTCCAATTTCAAGAGATAAGTTATAATGTCCCTTTCTATAACATTTCTTATTTTTGCCCAAAAACAATAATCCTAACTCAAAATGATAATTGCATTAAATTTATAAATGTCTTGATCTAAATTTTTTATGTTTATTATAATATTCAGTTTTATCATTTATGAATAATTCTGAAAATAAGACTTATCTTGATTTTTAGCTATAACTTTCCTTCTAATTTGCAGCTATGCTCTTTGATGATTGATCTAAAAATCTACCCAAGTTAGGGTTTTCGTCCACTAAATTGCTAAGAGAAATTAAGGGGTTACGTCTTTAAATCTCCCAATATACCTTGGAGGGATTTCGTCCTCTTTGACTGTAATATTTACTTGTAAGCAGTCATAATATTTATTTTCAATTGATGCCTTCTCCTCATGGAATGACCTACTCTTTATATCATTTGTTTAAGGGGTCACATCCTTTCCTATACACTTGCTGCCTTTTTAAAAGAGTCACACCCTTTCGTCAACCATCGCTGCCTTTGAATAACAATTTAATTTTTATTTAACAAATAGTTTATATTCCCAATGAGCGTTTCCTTATAGACTTGTGAATTCCTCTCTAGCACCTTTTTAAATGAATCTTGATATTAGTGATCCCCTATGTCTTCATTTACGAATTGTACCTGAGTTGCTGCTATCTTGCTTTAGGCTGGATGATTTTCATTTTTATTTAATCTAAGGCGAGGGCATCACAGTCCGCCCTTCCCAAAATTGCTTGTCCTCAAGAAATTTTCTAAATATTCTAGAATAACCTTATTTCTTAACTTCCTTTCTCTCATGTCAATGATGGCTTCGAGTTCCAAAATCAATTTACCTTCATCATCAAGGGGAAGTAATTCTGGGCATGGTGTGACATGATGACCTCGCACTTTCTTGAGATAGGATACATGAAAGACATTATAAATTTTACTGTTTGCTGGTAACTCCAATTCGTAAACTACCTCTCCAATCCTTCTTGTAATTTTGTAGGGTCCATAGAATCGTGACTTGAGTTTTTCCGCACCACTTCCTTTGAGAGAGGATTGCTTATAAGGTTGCAACCTTAGGAAAACCAAGTCTCCAACTTCAAATGTTCTCTCCACTCTATGGCGATCAGCATACATCTTTTGTTGATTTTGGGCGTGTTGTAAGTTTTCCTTGAGTGTGTTTAAAATATCCATACTTTGTTGAATCAAGTCTCTAACTCCCGAAACTCTACTATCGGCAAGAATTAAATCACCATGAGATTGCTTCATACCCATACAATGCTTTGAAGGGAGTCATTCCTATAGACATATGGTGGGTAGAATTGTAACAATATTCTCCAAGATGTAGCCATTTGACCCACACTATTTGTTGCCCTGTAACATAATTTCGTAAATAACCTTCAAACCGTAAATATCCTTCAAGCCACTTATTTACAATCTCTGTTTGCCCATTCGTTTTGGGGGTGGTAGCTCATGCTTGGGGTTACTTCTGTTCAAGTCAATCGAAAGAGCTCTTGCCAAAATAAATTGATAAATTTACTATCTCTGTCACTTACAATGTTTCTAGGTAATCCATGTAGTTTAAATATTTTTGTAAAGAATAGATCAGCTACTTGTGGGGCTCTATATTTGGAAGATATGGCATGAAAGTGAGCATACTTGGTAAGTTTGTCCACGACCACAAATATGCAATCTTTGCTTCGTACTTTTGGGAGTCCCGTGATGAAATCCATCGAAATACTTTCCCATTTTTTATTGGGTATTGGCAAAGGTTGTAACAAACCGGCTAAAAATGATTGTTCTAACTTGTTCTTTTGACAACCATACATTCCCTTACATGTTTTAAGACATCCCCTTGAGGCCTTTCCAAGAGAATCGTCCTCACTTGTTTATAAGTTTTATAATACCCTTGATGACTAGCCAATGGGGTATCATGATATGCCCTCAAAATATTTTCTTTCATCTTTGATCCTAGGACTAGATATATTCGGTCTTTATAGAGAATGAGTTCCTCTACTACCTTGTACTTATCATCATGTAACTTGCCTTCCAATATATCATTAGCTAATGCATCTTTGGCATACTCTTACCACTATAGAATTCTTCCAATCAGCAGAGATATCTGTCATAGAATATAAGTGAGGTCTTCATGACAAAGCATCGGCCACCACATTATTCTTTCCCTTCATATACTCGATATCGAAATCATAGGCATGTAGCTTGCTAACCCACTTTTGTTGCCTATCATTCAAATCCTTTTTGATTTAGAAAGAACCTTAGACTATTGTGATCGATCTTAACAAATTTCCCATATACCAAGTATTGCCTGAACTTGGCGAATGTTTGCATGATAGCCAGCATTTATTTGTCATACATAGAATAATTCTTCTCCGTTTCTTTGAGCTTGCGACTCTCGAAGGCTATTGGATGTTTATTTTGCATTAATACCACTCCGATTCCTTCTCCTGAAGCATCATATTCTAATTCAAATGGGATCGAGAAATCTAGAATGGCTAATACAGGACATGAACTCATTACCTCTTTGAGCTTGTCAAAAGCTCTTTGTGCCTCATCACTCCATGAAAATGCACCCTTCTTAGTTAAATTTGTTAATGGGGCAGCAAATCATGAGAATCCTTTGACAAACCTTCTATAATAGCTACATAGTCCCACAAATCCTTTTAAGTGTGTTAAGGTCTTAGGTTGAGGCTAATCTATGACTGCCTTTATCTTTTCTTCATCCACACTAACGCCTTAGGCACTGATCTTATGCCCCAAATACAAGATCTTCGTCATACCAAACTCACATTTGGATGCTTTGGCAAATAGAGGTTGTTGCTCAAGAATTCCCAATACTTCGTCTCTATGTCTTAAATGATCTTCCCATGTTTTACTATAAATCAATATATCATCAAAGAAAACCAATAGAAATTTCCTTAACTGTTTACTGAATACTTGGTTCATGCAGGATTGGAATGTAGCTAGGGAATTAGTTAGCCCAAATGGCAAGACTAGGAACTCAAAATGTCCAAAGTGACACCTAAACGTTGTTTTGTGAATGTCCTCCTTCCTCATCCTCAATCTTAGAGAGATATACCGCACCCTGAAGTTCATCAATCAATTCATCAACTCTAGGGATGGGATAACAGTTTTTAATAGTCTTTTTATTGAGTACCCTATAATCCACACACATTCTCATAGTACCATCCTTCTTCTTTACCAATACTACGGAGGAAGTGAAAGGGCTAGAGCTTGGCTAGATATGCCCCACGTCAAGTAACTCCTCAATTGTTTTCTCAATTTCTTCCTTATATTTCTTTGGATGGCGATAAGGCGTGGTAATACCTGGTTTGGCTCCTTTTAATTTGATGATATGTTCAAAACCCCTCTTAGGAGGTAATCCTGATAGAATATAGATAAAAACCATACTATGTTTATCTAGAACAGGTTGAATATCAATGTGAGTAGTATTCCCTTCTTCAAGGGAAAGTCTATCGGTGATCAAACACTGGGCTGCCCACTATACTGGTCCATGTCTAAATGCTCTCTCCATCCTCTTAGTTGTCACAACCCTCGGAGTTCCATCGGATAGACCTTCTAGAATCACCTCCTTGCCATCATGTTGGAAACTAAACTCCACTTTATAAAAATCTTGATAGTATCTACCAAGAGAATGCATCCATTGGATTCCCAAAACCATATCGGTATCGCCCATGCCTATTCACATAAAAATTGTCGTTCATTTGGTGCCTTCCTAAAGTGATATCTAGTTGTTGAATCCTTCATGTACAAGGGATAGTGAAACCGTCGGCCACAACCACTTTAAATCCCTCAAAGTCTTCAGTCTTTAACTTCATCCTTGTTACAAGACCATCATCAATAAAATTATGAGTGGCACCACTATCGATTAAGATGGTACCTTATGACCTTGAAGAACACCACGAACTCTAAAAGCGTGATAATTGGGTGCCCCTAAAAGTGACACCAAGGTCCCCCTTGTAAGATTCTCTTCTACTTCTTTCTCGACATATTCGAGTTCAGTTTGTTCCTCCTCCGATTCTTCTTCCGACATTGCTTCTATGTTACGCACTTGTCCTTTCTCGGCACATCTATGACCTGGTTCCCATGGCTCCCTACAAGAAAAGCACAACTTCTTCCTTCAGAGCTCATTCTTAGTGTCTTCTTTGCTTGATTTTAGAGGCAATATTTTAGGTTGTGAAAATGGTTTCTTATATTGCTCAGTTGGTGCATTTTTGGAATATGACTTGCCCCTAGTGGTGGAAACTTCCAACCTCTACGCCTTTTGAATCACATCTTGTAGAGATGTAGGATCAAGAGCGCTCACCAAGCCACGAATTGATTCTGTTAATCCCTCAATTAATAAGTATGTGAGCCTTCCCTCCATAATATCTAGCACCATGACTGAAATTCTCTAAAATTCTGCCACATAATCCTCTACTGAACCTCGTTGCTTTAATCGTGCCAATTCTTTGAAATGTCTCTCAGGATGCTTTTGATCAAATCGGTCTATAATTCTTTGTGTAAAATCATCATGTCACAATATTTTGATGTCCTTGTGTGACAATTCCATAATGCCACCACTCGTGCAATCCCATCTAAATGAATAATAGCAAATTTGATAGCTTCCTCTTCTATCATTGGGTTGAGTGAGAGATATGTATCCAATTTTTGGATCCAAGCTCTTGCTGTAACCTTTCCGGAACCATCAAATGTTGGAAGTGACATCTTATTTAATTTTTGTTGTAGATCTCTACTACTCTGTTGCATGGTTTGTCTCCCCTTAGATCCATTCATAGCATTAAAGAGTTGTATGAAGGGAATATCACGTCATCAATACTTGAATATTCGTCTATGCAGTCTCTGTAATCCAATGCTTCTTGATTTTGCTCTCCTTCTTGGGGTGGCTCCATTCTAGGTAGAAATGTATGTCGAGTAGGATGTGATGCTGATCCAATATGAATTCTACTATTATTTATGTTCATGTTCGCTCCATTTTGATTAGTATTACTACATTCTGCCTCATTATTTTGTATAGTTCTATTGGAATTGTTCAAGTTTTGCATCATTTACATAAGTAATTGATTTGTTTGCTCCTGTTGTTCTATCATTTGCTCATTTCTTTGTTGTTGTTGTCTCATCATTTGCTCATTTCTTTGCTCTTGTTGTCTCATCATTCGCTCATTTCTTTCGATCAATTGCTGCATAAATGCTCTCCACTCATCCCGATCTGCCATTTCTTTCACTTCTATGTTTTTTTCCTTTCTCTCTCCAAAGCCCTTTGAGCTCTTTGGCTCTAATGCATCAACTAATTTTATTCCTGCAGGATGGCAAGGTTGTTGCTTTGATACCTATTGTAATGTCCCTTTCTAGAACATTTCTTATTTTTGCCCAAAAATAATAATCCTAACTCCAAATGATAATTGCATTAAATTTATAAATATGATTTGATCTAAAATTTTGATTTTTATTATAATATTCAGTTTTATGATTTATGTATAATTTTGAAAATAAGACTTATCTTGATTTTCTGCTATAACTTTCCTTCTAATTTGCAGCTATGCTCTTTGAATGATTGATCCTAAAATCTACCCAAGTCAGGGGTTTTCGTCCACTAACTTGCTAAGAGAAATTAAACGGTTTCGTCCTTATATCTCCCAATATACCTTGGAGGGATTTTGTCCTCTTCGGCTGTAATATTTACTTGTAAGCAGTCATAATATTTCTTTTCAATTGATGCCTTCTCCTCATGGAATGACCTACTCTTTATATCATTTGTTTAAAGGGTCACATCCTTTCCTATACCCCTGTTGCCTTTTTAAAAGAGTCACACCCTTTTGTCAACCATCGTTGCCTTTGATTAACAATTAATTTTTATTTAACAAATAGTTTATTTCCAATGAGCACTTCCTTATAGACTTGAGAATTCCTCTCTAGCGCCTTTTTAAATGATTCTTGATATTAGTGATCCCCTATGTCTTCATTTACGATGTGTTCATGAATTGCTATACCTAGGTACATCAAGGGATGGCTAGCCATCCTCGGAATGGTCAGGGACATCCCTGGTTGTCTCAGGGATGGTTTGACCGTACCCCGACAATCAATAAAAAAATTTCTTGGGGACATTTCTTATTTTTCCCAAAAAAAAGGGACAAGAGGGGGATGTTTCCTACCCATCCCAACGTCTCCAAAACATCCCCTATGGGGGGATGGGGTCATTTTGGGTAGGGAACGCGTCCCTAGGGAGCATATGTTTACCATGATTAAAAAAATTAACATGGTATCAAAGTAGTTTACTAAAACCTTCTAGGAATCCTTGAATGGATAGTAGGGCTGCTACCTGTGAGAGGGAGTTGTTGGGAGGTAGGGATGAGATGCTTGTGATCTGTGCTTGAGAAAAGCATAGTTGACCTATGATAAAGTTTTTTTTTAGGTTGCTGATTTGTTTTGTTTAGCAAGATATTCCAATGCAATGGTGTGACTACTTTCAATCTCAGATATGAAGACAAGTTGGAAGGTCCCTCTAACTTATTCCCGTGGAAATGTCGGGTACAGATGTTGTTCGAGGAGCAAGATTTGTGCGACTTCATTGAGAAATTAATTGCAGAGCCTGCCAATTCCATGTTGTTGGCAGATCATAAGAAGAAGATGGCCAAGTCTAACTGTCATTCTTGATTCTATAAAGGATCATTTGATTCCTCATATCATTGAAAAGACCACTTGAAAGAACATGTTCGATGCTCTAGTCACTGTATCATAGTGAGAACATCTATTAGAAGATGATGATGTGAAATAAGCTTAGGGCCACACGGATGAGCAAGACATATATCGTAGCTACCTACTTGATGAAGATTATTTAACTCCACAATCAACTTGCAATAGTTGGAGAGGAGATCAGAAATGAAATGTTAGTACCCATTACAATAAATGGGTTCCCTTCTTCTTGGCAACCTTTTGTTCATGGGATTTGTGCTCGAATTCAACTTTCCCACTTTTGAGACGCTATGGGATGACTTCATTCACGAGGAGACGAGACTAGAGACTATTGCAAGAATAGAGGAGCAAAATCTTGCCCTCATCAGCAAGATGAAGGGTAACAAGAAAGGAGGATCTAGGAAGGGTTAGAAAGAGAAAAAGGAGGATCTAGGAAGGGTTAGAAAGAGAAAAAAGAGGATTCAAGTTCCTCTAACCGAGAAAAGGAGGACTTGAGCCATATTAAGTGCTTCAAGTGTCAAAAGTTTAGGTACTTTGCTTCTCAGTGTCCTAAGAAAAGGGGAAGGGCAAGCAGCAATAGAAGAAGCAATTTGCAAGAAGTGCAAAAGCATCAAATGGAGTAGATGAGCTTTCATCAAAGCTTGAGACACACTTCTCTATGGTTTAATCCCTGTCATCTAACATCATGTTGGGTGTTGGGTGTTGGCTGATATGTGGATAGTGAAGCCTCCAAACATATTACCTCTAACAAGAGGCCTTCAACAAACTTCAAGAGCAAAAGGAAAGCATGCAAGTAGAACTTGGTGATGATGCCACGAATCCAGTTGTAGGAGTGGGATCCATCTCATTCCAAATCCCATCAAGCAATATCCTTGAGCTTATTGGTGTTTTGTATGTCCCTGGTTTAACTAAAAATCTTCTTTTAATTTCAATATTTGACAGATCTTGGATATATGGTTGAGTTTGATAGTTAGCAAATTCTCATCTAGAAGAGATGGTCGGATCCTAGTCAACTGTTGGCCAAAGGTATTTGAGAAGGTGGTAAATACAAGTTGAAAGGAGATCCTATGAGAGCTCTAATGGATGATAGTGACAACTTGTCTGAGCTTTGGCACAAAAAACTAGGTCACTTGCACTATGGAGTGTTACCAATCTTGAAGGACATGGTGTAAGGATTGCCTAACTTCAAGGTTGAGAAGAAAGAAGTTCGCAAGGGTTGTGCTCTCAACAAACATGTGAAAGTTGCTTTTCCTAGTAGTGAGCATAGATCAAAAGAGATTCTTGATCCAATTCACTCAGATATATGTGGACTCATGTCTTCAGCTTCCTTATCAAATAAGGATTACTATGTATCTTTTATTGATGATTCCTATAGGAAATCATGGATTTACTATGTATTCAAAAAGTTTCAGGAGTTTAAGGCTCTTACAGAAAATCAAACAGAAAATAAGATTAAAGTATTAAGGTTTGATAAAGATAGGGAGAGTATACCTCTAAGAAGTTCGACACATTTTGCAAGGAAGAAAGAATCAAGGAGCTAACAATGCCCTACAACCCTCAACAAAATGGGGTTACAAAGAGGAGAAACAAGTCCATCGTAGAAACAACAAAATTCTATGATCCAAGATCTAGATCTACCCATTGTGTTTACAGTTGTTTATATTCTTAATAGGTGTCCTCAAAGAGTGTTGAAGAACAAGACACCAAAGGAGGCATTCTCAGGTAAGAAGCCTCAAGTAGCACATCTTCGTGTTTTCGGTTGCCCTGTTTATATTCATATTCCTGATGAAAAAACAACAAAGTTGGAACCTTCTAGTTTGAAGGGTATCTTTGTGGGTTACAGTGAGACCTCGAAAGTTTACAAAATCTACATTCCATTTCAGTGGAAATTAGTTGTTAGTAGAGATGTCATGTTTGACGAGGATGCACGGTCCTCGAAAGTCTTGGGAACCTCCAGCAGTGATCGAGGAGGAAGAGCTTGCTGCCCCAAATGTTGATCCACAGAAATAAGATTACTCAGATAAATCAAAAAAAGCAGAAACAACAGATTCAAATCAGCAAGCTTCTGGAGGTGCAGGGGGTGCCTCTTTTCCATCCAGTTCAGCTAAAAAGCCAAAGTGATTCTCCTAAACACTATAGGAGGCACAGGAGCAAGTTGGAACTCCTATGACTTCAATTCAAGTAAGAAATTTCCAAATTATGCAGGACTAATGTCTTCTATCATTAATGCAAAGCCTTCTAGTTTTAAAGAAGCAACGGGTTGGGCAGGATGCCATGTTGGAGGAGTACAACTCCATCATGAAGAATGATGTGTGGGAGATAGTACCCCGGCCAGAAGGGAAGTTAGTCATTGACTCTAAGTGTTTGTACAAGATCAAGCATGTAGTAGATGGCAACATAGAAAAAATCAACGCTCGATTGTAGCAAGAGGGTTTTCTCAAAAAGAGGGAGTTGACTACGAGGAGACTTTTGCTCCTGTTTCCAGCTATACCTCTATCAGATTCATTATGTCTTTAGTAGCAATCTTTAAAAAGAGTTTATATCAAATGGATGTGAAGACGACATTTCTACATTTCTTAATGGCTTAATTGAGGTGTACATAAATCAACCAAGGGCTTTGAGGTGCATAAATGTGAGACTCGTGTTTACAGATTGAAAAAGGCCCTTTATGGTCTAAAACAGGCACCTCCTACCTGCTACTCTAGGATGGATGAATCTTTTTCAAAGTTGGGTTTCACTAAGACAAATGCAGATTCCAAATTTATACTATTTGATTGATCATTCTAAACTGCTTTAGTCCTGTATGTAGACAATTTAGTATTTACACGAAGTTCAAGGAAACTTGTAGAATGGTGCAAGACAGAGTTGGCAAAAGAATTTGATATGAAGAATATTGGCTTGATGCACTACTTCTTGAGGCTAGAAGCATGGAAAAATCTAGGTGAAATTTTCCTTGAACAAGGAAAATTATGCAGTCGAGATTCTAAAGAGATTTCAAATTATGAATTGCAAGCCCATGGCTACTCCTATGGTAGTAAATCTGAAGTCATTTGTTGATTCTGTTTCAAAATTGATAGATTCCATTTGCGTACAGAATTTCTAGGTTCCCTCATGTTCTTGGTGATTATCAGGCCTGACATTTGTTTTGCAGTCAACACGTTGAGTCAATACATAGTGCAACCCACGCAGGTTCATTGAGTTGTTGCTAAACACATCCTCCGGCACAATGCATTTCAAATTGAGATATGTTGGTGATGAAGACTTGGTGCCGTATGGTTTTTCATATTCTAATTGAGCAGGTGGTGCTAGTGATAGGAAGAGCACTTCAGGGTGTTGCTTCAGTTTAGGTTCAAGTATGGTTTCTAGGTATATAGTAGGAAATAGACTTTTGTAGCACTCAGTTCAATAGAAGTTGAATTTATGGCAGCCAATTCTGTTAGTTGTGAAGCCATTTGGCTTCGCAAATTACTAGCAAAGTTTACAAATCACACTTTGGATGCTACTGTGATTTAATGTGACAATCAAAGTTGTATCAAACTCTCTGAAAATCCAGTATTTCATGATCGATCCAAGCATAGAGATAGGCTTTAGAAGGGAGATGTGGTTTTGTAATACATTCCAACAGATCAACAAATCGCTCACATCTTGACTAAGCCTCTTTCAAAAGGAAAATTTGTGGTATTCAGAGAACTTGTTGGCATGATGGAGAATACTTTCTCAGTAAGAGGGAGTGTTAGATATGTATTGTATCTTTGGATAGTTAGTCTTAGTAACAACAATGTCAGTTAGGGCATATCAGTTGATATTTAATAACAACAGTACTAGTTAGGGCACGGTAGTCAATCTTTTTCAGAAGATGTAGTTAACTAACACTAAGTTTAGGGCGCTAGCTTTAGGATAAGGTTATCTTTTAGTTTCAGTTTAAGTGCTGAGTTTTGTAATTTCAGTTTAGTTTTCTTTTCTTTGGTACAGTGAGATAGAGCGCAGAGGCCAAAAGAAGTTGGAACTGTGCTGAGTTTTGTAAAGTCTATTTTCAGTTTAGTTTTCTTTTCTTTGGGTTTAACTGTGAGTTAGGGCGCTGAGTCCAAGAGAAGTTGAACTGCCTCTTGGAGTGCATTATCTCATTTCTTCATGCAGATTTTTATGAGTTGAGTTTGTCTATTGATAACTCCTACGTATGCCCTTCTTAGATCTATAAATTGAAAGGGCAGAGATACGAATTAATAGATAAGTTTATTTTATTTTATTTTTTGTAGCAGATTTCAGTTTCAGAATTAATGAAAGCCAGAGATCAGGTTTTGACAGTCATTCATTCTTGCATCAGATTAGATTCATCGAGTTATACTTATTGTTTTGATAGGTTTAATTTCTGTTTTTATTCCTGTAGAAATTAGATTACAGTGCAGAATCTATTTACCATGAATTATAAAATTAACAAAAATAAGTGTCCATGTCATGGTCCATACGGCATGACACAACTGACAAATCATGTCCTGTCTGGCCATATAATAAAAATAAACAAGATAAATATGTATACAGACCTACAACTAGAATCTACTTATAAACAGAAAATTATAAAACACGCCTTCTCCTATGGGTTGTATTCTTGAGTCTCCCATAAATCATTTGGAGAGCACCACCAAAGAAGATAATTTCAAATGAACAACATTGAGGACTTTATAACCAACCCCTGTGGTGAAATAATGTAGAAAGCGATTTCTGATACCAACGGTGTAAGATACTTTAAAGTTTAGACATTGCAATTTAACAAAAATACTGTTTCAAAAATTCTTTAATTAAGAATTCTAAAAAAATAAACTGTAGTTCCTCTCTAAATCTTATTACCATTTAATAAAAGAGTTTGAGTCCATCTCTTTTCCATATCCAAGTATGCTTCCGCTCAACAAATTGATCAATTCCACCCCTACTGTGGGTTGGAATCCTTGGATAATACAACAGTCGTAGACCAAGTTACTTTCTGAACCGTAAACTCGGGCAGCTAGGAAACACCTTGGTCACCAACAAACGATTTTTTTGCTCTTCCAAATTACAAATGTAATTACACAAACAACCAATTGATGCAAATTGCCAATCAAATAGCTACGCAAACTAACTGAAACAGACAAAACAAATGCTCAACAATGAAGCGACACAAAAAGTGAGACAAAAACACCAATTTCCAGCTGGAGATGCCCTCTAAAGGGGAGAAAACTCCAAGAAGAGTGCAATCCCTTGCCTCGTGTGGCAAGAGTTTAGAAGCATTACAATGCCTCAATAACTGCTGCTCCTAACTGCCTGCTCTGCCTCCAAATCGCCAGATTCTTTCCTAATGCACAAACCAATTGTTTGCAGCGAGAGCTAATCTTCTAGAACTTTGTCTCCGACCTACAAATAGGCTCTCCTCTTCCATGGCATATGAAAGATCAAGACACACCCAAAAATGAAGTGCCTAAACTTCCAGAACTGTGCATTTTCAACTCTCAGCCCATAGATTTACGCATTTGCCCCTTTTATCAGTAATACATACACCAGCACGAATGCATGTTTTACCCTAAAGGCCATAACTTGTGCATACAAACACAAAATTAGGTGCAGTTGTTTTTGAAATTGCACTATTTTTTGAAGGCTATCCAAATATGCAATCAAATACTACCTTTGATTTCATTTACCTAATCATTTTGCCCCTGCAATATGACTACATTTTTGAGAGCCCAAATGAGTCGAATCAAACCTAGAACTTGTCTCATCCACCAACGAAGATTATGAGATGTCCCCATACCATCCCAAAACATCCATAAGCATGAAACAAAGTGGCTAATGTCCAAAACATCCCTGCACGTTGATTTGATGAGACTTCACCAATGGGATCCTTGGCAACACACTGCGAGCTGGTATCACATGTCCAAATGTCAACTACATCTGAATTTTTGGATCACTTTCTCACAACAAATTGATACAACTCCACTATGACTTAAGGTAGGATTCCTTGGATAAGAGCCTTAAAACTACATTATACTCCTACACCAAGTAGTTTCCCTCAAAGAATCGATCTAATTCCACCCCTAAAGCAGGTTATATTCCTTGGGTAAGATCCTTAAAATTACAATTGACTCATTGAGCAAGTTACATTCCCACAATAAATTGATACAATTCCACCATGGCTGCAGGTTGGAATACTTGTATAAGACCTTAAGACTACAGTACACCTAGAGACTAAGTTAGTCTCCTTCAAATAACTGATCCAATTCCACCCCTAAAGCAGATTGGATTCCTTGAGTAAGAGCCTTAAAACTGCAACAGATTAATTCCACCCCTAAAGCAGACTGGACTCCTTAAGTAAGATCCTTAAAACTATACAAACTCATTGACCAAGTTACTTTCACTCAATAATTAATCCAATTCAACCCTTTCTGCAGGTTGGATTCCTTTGTTAAGATCCTTAAGACTACAAGAGACTCATTGAACAAGTTACTTTCCCTCAACAAATGATCTAATTCAACCCTTTCTGCAGGTTGGATTCCTTGAATAAGAGCTTTAAAATTAGAATAGACTCGTGGAGCATCATTTTCCTTCATCCAATTCCACCCTACTGCAGGTTGGGTTCCTTGGATAACAGCCTTAAAACTAAAATAGACTCTTTAACTAATACGTTCGCTATGGCTTAACCTTCATGACAGACTACAAGCTAGCCCAATTTCCTGATTGTACCCATAGTTTCCACTTATAAGAATGATTCAGGAATTCTTTGTATATTAGTAAATGGTTAAGGTATATAATTCAAAAAGTATTCCAAAATGCAGATTAAATATAATTATGCTCCAAAATGAGGCATCTAACTCATTTTGCCAAACCCTGCAATCTATTGCTTGCTTTAAGATTCAATTTATTTGTAGGAGATCCCATTTAACTATTATCATATATTAAACGTATATATTACAAAAGAGGCTTCTGAAAAAGACTGACAATTCCTCAATCTTTCTACATTTTAGACAAACACTACGAGGAGCTCTACCCTCTTTGAACTTCAAAAAGAAGCATGCTTCACAAGGGTCAAATCGTTCGAGTGAATCTGTCAACTCATTTTCAAAGAAAATCAAACAGTAGTTTGTCAATTTTTTCTAAAGAGCATAATCTGCGGATAGAAAGGTAAACAAAGAATATAGTAGTCAAAGCTTACTCTGGAGGAAATCACTGACAGACAGCATGATAAATTCTCAGTAGTAACTGAAAATGTCTGGCTAAGATGGGGCTACATGTGACTGAACTGAAATTGTCGACAAGATATCAAGAAAAATACAAAACTATATCAATATGATCCACTAAATGATACAATCAGAAAAAATAAAGACTTAACATAAAGCAAGAAAATGATTCGTGCTTCTATATTTCAGCTATCAACCAATCCCTCTCAAAAATGCAACAATGTTATGATGCAAAAGATACATAACAGCGGATTGCCAATTCAAAATATAGAAAAAGGCTCACCAAGTGAGCTTACCCATAGAGGGTCAATATAACTAGACCACCTTTAAGATGTTCTTTCAGGATCTACAATAATCTGCAGATTTGAACAGGATACAATAACCCTTTGTCCATTAGTTATATTCTTTTCGAGTAAGAATAACATAATATGAAAAAATTGGTACTTTCTGGCCTACTTTTTAGAAATGTTAAAAATTTGTCTGTACAAATATCAATATATTCCTCTATCTGTACGAGTTAGAATTTCTAAACTGGCACCAAATAGAATCTTAGCACAGGATTTGTCATTGATATCATCTTCTCCTGGCTTGGTATAATTGATCATTCCTTACAAGTCTCCCAACCTTGTCCCTTGTTAAGCATAAGCTTGTCTGAACACTCATCCTTTGTAAAATTACCAGCATTTTGTGACAGCTGCTTATGTTTCAATAAAGACATTCTAGATTTGTTTTTCCCAGATAAGAAATTGATAGAATCATTAGACTGTTGATTAGTATAAGCACAGAAGCCTTGAATCTTGAAAGGATAATTACAATCCCCTGCTTCCTCAGCATTTGCACTCCTGAGAAATGGAACCACCTAAAGTTCGAATAAAACCATGAATAAATAATTGCTAAAGAGATCTGAAAATAAGTCATTCTTCTTAAAAGATCACTATAGATGCCTATAAAAGGAGGAAGGTAAACAAACACTCAGTGCTTTAGCCTACATTGCTTACAAGTAAATATAAATGAGTTTACAAGCATACCTGATCTTCAGGTAACTTGCAGCCACCATTCACATTTACTTTCTGTTTCTTTGGACTTATTTCCCTTTTAGGGTGGTCCTCAAGATTCTGATCTGCCTCCTGTGATGTGTTCCATTGACTAATTTCTGTTATGGCATCATCCTTAAAATTCCAATCTGCGTCCAATGGATCACCATCTATTAGAAGCTATTGTCTAATATGAAAAATGTACACATCAACATCACAATACATGTATGTATATTAACAAAAACAAAATATTTATAGCAGTAAATTTTATCAAAGACTATATACATAAGATACAACACAACCAGCACATCATTCATTCAGTTTCATACCAGTGACTTTAGCAGAAATAAATTTTCCATCATGTGTAGTAACCAGCTTTCTTTTGTCCTTAAAGCTGGCGGAACCACTACAGTTGCTCTGTAGCCTAACACTATGGTTGCTCTGTAGCCTATGACACCATGCATGAATCCCATGGCTTGCATTTGGAGGTTTCTCCATTACTGCACTTGTAGGACCCAGATGTTTTAACATCACTACTCGCTTAACTGTGCCATTTCTCCGAGATTCATTTACAGTACTTGTTGGGAAGGCTTGATTTTTGGACACTGGCGCTCTGAAGTGTTGTATCCAGGTACTTCCCCCGACTCTCAAAAATGAAAAATGTTGAGACTTACCAACATATGGTAATATTCGCCAACAACCCTTCTGCCAAACTTTAAACTGCGAGAAAGAGATGTCACTCCTGTATATCATAATAGATTCAATTCTAAAATCCTATCCTTACATTGCCACAGACAAGACAACTACACTGAATTATCATATAAATAACACAGCATATTCATCAAGAACAAAAACCAAACAGCATAAACATAATTTAGGGAGTAACCTCATTGAAAGGAGAAGGAAAATTAAGCCTTGATTCAGCACTGTCTGGATCAAGGGCCTCCACCTCTTTAGGACTTTGGCCACACAAATCCAGGGAACAATATTCTCTGTCATACATTTTCTTCACAAATGATGCCTCGATTGAGTCCAAGTATGAACTATGCTTCTCATCTGTCCACTCTGTCTCCAAAGAATCCACCAACTCTGGAACCTGAAAAAACACACTTGGTCCTTAGTAAAAACACAATTTAATTTTTAGTTATCAAAAAGCCAAAAAGAATCATCCACCATTTACAGCATACTTACTACAGTTTAAGTACAAAATTGATGAACTCATCCATGCATATAAAGATCCCTCAAAATTATCTACTGTAAACAGACAATATTGAGAACCCTCAAACAACTGGCTTTTGGGAGATTGCTAGGCAAAAATAATCCAACCAGTCCCCTGTGCCCATTTTCAGTTCGTCAGCCAGCAAAACACATTCCTTCAACCTTTCAAAGTGCCAGGAAAAAGCATGTCTTGTCCTTGGCTACTCCCTTCTGCTTCGCCATCTTATCCCCCTAATGTACTCAAAATCTCTTTCTGAAATGCTTATAACACTTCATATGTTATCTGGTTTGACCTGTGCATTTCTTCACATTCCTTCAACCTTTCAAAGTGTCAGGAAAAATCATGTGTGTTCTTGGCTACTCCTTTCCACTTCAGCATATTATCTCCCTGATGTTTTCACATTCTCTTTCTGAAATGCTTCAAACAGTTCATAAATTCTCTGGTTGGACCTGTGCATTTCTTCTCTTCTGCTAAAGAGGTTTTTGGAGTTTTTAAGTTTTTAACTGTTATTTCACTCTTCCTATTAGATGTATAACTTTCTTCAACAACAATGCAAAAGCAGTCTCTAAAAACACCAAAATCTGCTGCTGTGTTCTTCAATCCAGGTCACTTCAGATCTCTGAAATATGAAAAGACACAAAAATTGGATAAGACTCTTAGCCATGCAAGGGGGCCTCATTCATTAATATTGTGGGCATACATCATATCAAGTTTGCATGGTATTTTGTGAAATCGTATCATCAGAAGTTTCTACCACCATCTTTGGAAAATCTCCTTATCTGTTTTCCAGGTCAATTTCCTGACCTAATTTTCAACCCCTATTACCTCCAATCAGTTTACCTAAAGGTGCCTCTTACTTTAAATAAGTAAATTACAAATCAAAATGACAAGAACTGTTTCATGGATGTACTACTCTTGTCATATATGTGGTTGTCATTTTTTAATCAACTTTCATAGATCTACTCCAACTTATCACTTCAGGAAGATGTATTGCATTCTTCGCCAGTCAATCAGAGACTTTATTAGCTTCTCTTTTGGTGACAATGAATTACCTGGAAGAAAGCTCTAAGTTTGTTAGTTTAAGTTTCTTCTCAGATTCTAGCTCAAGTCCTCCTTATTTTCTTGTATAAGTTCTTAAAACATTTAGTCTCCCTTTATGAATGCATGGTCATCTTCAGACCTGCCATTTAGAATGAGATGGTAAACACCTCTTCTTTGTAAAATGGAAGCCAAAAGAAAACTGTAAAATAAAAATAAATAATACTGAAACTGATTTCCATAAGCATGTATTTATGAAGCAAGGTAAGACACTAAGATGACCTTAAAGTGATTCCATGTATAGCATAACTGAAATGCACTCCTTGGTAGTTACTAGTGAGTATTTTGTAATCCCTTTCCAGTAAGAACTAATATTCCATAAAGAGAGCTAATGGTTGGATGCACAAAATTATTCACAAGAAAATTCAAACTGCCCATAGATGAGTTGCCTCTCAGCCAGTAAATATGGAATCTATCCTTGTGTACTCCAAATAAAGTTTGAAGTAGTCTAAAACCTTTCTAATAGATATTTATCCAACCATGCAAAATGTAAACCACTACCATCCAGAATTTTTACATTTTATTTGGCTTCAACCATGACATAGAAACTAGCGACATGTTGATGCCCTGATTACCCTACAAGCTGTCCACCCATAGACATCAAATCCTATCACTCACAACTGACAACTCTATCTCCATGAAACTGGAATGGCTACAAACCTAAATGACTAATCAGTCAAACTAATACAACTTCACTTTCAACTGGGTGTGCAGTGGACTACCTATCATAAACACAGTTTACTGCATCATAAATCTTTAGCTGCTGAAAGAGGACTGAAATTTTGGACGTATGGAAAGAGATGCTCCTATGGAATGACATGATTTCATTTTTATTTAAGCAAATAGAAATATATCCAATTCAAAAAACTACTACCTTCTCTTATTGGCAAATTTGTTGTTAATGTTCATCAGCTCCTTTGGTCAATGATGGAAATGATAATATTTCTTTGCAAATTCTCGCACTCAACTCTGTATTGTTTGAATCAAGTGACTAGGACTTCACAAAGATAAATATTAATTTTTATAGCAAAATTCTAACAGGTTTAGAGCATAGATATTAGATTCTACATATTATCAAATCAAGATATGAAACATGACTGCACAATACAAAACTACAGCACCAAATCAAGTATTAACTACTAAAGCCTCCCAAAACTAATATATATTAAATGTGGTCAATGGGGATAGAGCTGAAAGATAGAGCATCTTTCACAGAGTGACAATTGCATTATTATTCATGTGGTTTTCTCTATGACAGTGGCAAAGGGTTTTGTGTATGACAGTGGACAAGCAGAGCAAGTTCAACAATGGTTGCTCATTGCAATCGAAAGAGACGGGACCTGCAGGGTCTAAGAGCTCCAAAATGTGTCCAAAAGATTTCCTCTAGTTTCTATGACACTTGAGTTTCCTTTTTTGACTTACTTGTAACTCATCTTGTTATAGAACCTTCAAGAGAGGTCATTGTATGGGAATTTTTCTGTAGTGTTACTAAAAAAGTTGGTTCTAAAGGCTGGTTGAAGGTCACATATGAGTCTTTGCGAATTGTGGCAGAGTTTTAGTGTCAGGTCATTGAAGAGCTTGTATTGGTCAATGGTATTGCTGTTATAGGCAAGAAGTAGTCCTTGTAAGCCTTGTTCTAGGCAAGAAACCATTTTATCAACTCATGAGATAGAGGCTTAAGGAGGAACAACCCTCACTCTTATAGAGTTTTACAGATTTTCTCCAATTTGGGTTTTTCCAAGTCATTGGAATGTTGATGCACGTTATTAGACCAGCCTCTGCAAGGAGATAGAATCTAGAGTTTGGATAAGAAGACTAAGTGGCATGGCACATGATGATGCAACACCTCTTGGGGATGAAGAGAGATTTCTCAAGCTAGAAGATGTGGCAAGCATTTCAAGGTTTATGGGGAAGCTAGAAAGGATGATGGTGCCACTCGTAGAAAAAATAGTAGTCCTTGAGGAATCCAAAGCTAAGGAGCAGCTGTTTTCTCATGAGAAAATGCAGCCCTATGGTGAACAAAGTCTTCCTACAACCCTCTTTTCAAGGTGAAGGTGCATCTAAAGATAACTCTGTATAAGAGAGGTAGATGTAAAGAGACCAGACCATTGGCTGGCCCAACTTGAGGAATATTTCAGAAAGCATCATGGTAGTGAGGAACAACAAATTTCCTTTGCTAGATAAAGATTAGTAAAGAATGCTCTTACTTGGTTTGAAAACTATTATCATTCTTTGGCTTTGAGAAAGTTCGCAACTATTTGTTCTTGGGTTGAATTTAAGAGGTTAATCAAAAAGCAATTCTACCTATTTTTCATCAAGAAGAGAGGTCCACTAAGTGGCAATCTTACAAGCAACAAAAAAGACAAAGTGTGCAAGAGTACACTATTGACTTTCATAGTAAGGCTATCCAATTGGATAAAGATGTGCAAGAAGATGGCATTCTGGTTAAATCTGTAGGCCGTTTTCATAGCCATCTAAGAAGGCCCCGTGTTGCTTTTGAAGCCTAAGGATATGGATGAGGCATGATCCCATGCCCATTATATTGAAATGGACAAACAAAAGAGTCCATCCTCTTCTTCAAAATCACAAGAAAACCAAGGTAGCTCAAGGACAAAGGTAATGGCATGGGGGGAAGTAAGCTTGGGGCTGTTACTAATATTAAACTTGACAAACATTTCACCCACTGTGATAGCAAAGAAGGGAAAGAGAAAGGTGGGCACATCAAACTTTTTCATGTAAGGATTCAAGTGAAGAAGATAGGTACATGCTCACTTTGATACTTGTTCACAAGCTAATTTGGTTTCTAAAGAATCAATAAGAAACTTGGATTGGAAACATATCAACATTCTAATCCACATAACATAGGTTGGGTTAAAGAAGGGAGTAGAATTGTCTATTCACCAAACAAGGCAAGTTGAAATTTGGTGTCAACAAGCATTTTCTTAATGAATACATTTTAGATGTGATTCCACTGGATGTATGTGTTTGGCAGCCCATACATTTATCTTAGGGATGCAGTTTATTATAAAAAGGACAACAAAGGCAGGCTGGTTAAAGATGGCAAGAGCTGCTGGAAAAACTCTTCAGCAAGTGCACAACAGGGAGGAAAGTAGATTAATGTTAGTAGCAAGATTTCTTTCCTTCTCTTGTCAGATAAAACCACAATGCACAAACTGTTAAATGATCTATTAGTTCTACTGTCAACCATAATCAACAGCAAGTAGAGGGACTGTGGCAAAAATTGTAAGTTGGTTTAAAAATGCTAGGCCATGCAGAACCAAGACGTATGAAAGAATCAAGGTGGGATTCCTATCTCATCTAGTGAGTTCTCATATTTTGGAAACAGAAAGCCTTCTAATTGGGAAGGTGTAATCCAAAATTGGATCAATTAAAGTTAGTCAAGTGGACTAACTTAGTCAATTACACAACTTTGCATTCTTGAAAAATAACACAAGTTGTAAAATCCATTTGTCGAAAAATACTGAGGAAAAAGTAACTGAAGGATAACAGAGGAAATGACAGAGGTGATGGATTCCACAATGGTTGAGCACATATCACTAGTTCAATAACAGTCAATGATCTCCCTGTCAAAACTAGACATGCGGAGTAGGTTGGACTCTGGTAAAACACCTTGCAGAAATGATAGAGACAGGGCCTCCAAGTTCTGAGCTCCAAAAAGCAGTCAAATTATTCCTCAGTTTCTATAACACTCGAGTTTTCTTCTTTGACTCATTTGTACCTCTCTCTTTCAAGTTGATTGTATGGAGAGTTTTCCTTAGTGTTATTTAGAAAGTTGATAGTAAAGTAGTCCTTGTAAACTTTGTTCTAGACTTCATTACTTTATTCAATCAAGTTACGTTGACAAAGTATAGGATCTGTTATGAGAAGTTATGTAGTGTAACATCCACACTAGTGTATCGACAAGATGTGTCTTAATTTCACGCAAGACAATAGAAGGGCTTGAAGCAGCTAAGTTATTTTTTACTAATGTTTGGAGGCCTTTTAGTTTACCTAAGTCTATTGTATATTTTGGACATCGTTATCAAGCAAGATGGATGCCAAGCTCAAAAGATGCACAACAATCCATCTTAAAATTGATGGGAAAGTGAAGTTGTGAATAGATCAGTGGTACATCTAATAAGGGGATATACAACAAGAATCCAAGGACATGGTATGAATCTTTGACATGCATACAGCATTCTTATAATAAGGCAGTTCGTCCATCCATTAATGTCACCTTTTCGAGTATGCTTGGTTTATTTTTCTACTAATCCGCTTGATGTTGCTATGGTACAACAAACAGAAGGGAGGTGACAACTGACAAGGTAAGTGAAATTCATTGAGGGGAATTAATAGTCCATATATAATTGTGGGATCAAGTGGATAAGTCTCAAGGACAACCTAGGAAGCTCAAACCTCAAAGATATGGACCGTTTGCCAAACTGGAGCCAAATGGACAGAATGTTTTCAGTATGGAATTACCTTCATTCATGAGGATGTACTCAACAGTCAATTGCAACTATTGAGCCATCTGTGTTGCATGTGTTGCAAAAGAAGGTTGGAATGACTCAAAGAGGACAACAAGAGTCTTGGCAGATCGGCATGAAGTGATATAATAATATGCACCGAGACAAGCAAAAAAAGGCACCTCAAGGAGCAAGAGGGAGAACTCTCCTTACATTTCCTAAGGTATTAAGATTTTGAGAGGACCATAACAGTTATAATTCATCTTGAGGTTCTAGAAAACAATTCACTTATCAAACAACTAAGAACTCCGTTAGAAATAGAGTCCAAAAGGACAATTTATTCCTAAGTGCATGAACATCTGGAAAAATGTCAAGCCAATTATTCCACAGCCAAAATGGGCCTCAACGCTTCAGCCCGGTCACACCAACTTTCGATATTATTATAGAATAAAAGGCATTTCCAATTCAAAATACCTTAATTAAGGAAATCCATTATCATGTCCCATGACGAGTAGAGAATGCATAAGCGTTATTAAATATTTATTATGGAATTCTTTTCCATTACTATAACCCTAAAAATAAGGGAAGCAGGGGTGGTGGTAAATTGCAGACATAAAGATGAATATCTAAAACATTGCCATAGTAAACTGTATTTAACAGTATTCTTATCCATCCAGAGTTATACTCCTTGGTTGAACCCTTCAAAAGGGCCAAAAGAAAAAGACATAACTGCTTAGCTTCAATAATAAATGCTTTGGATAAGAAATCATTGGTCATTAAGAATAAAGTAGTAAGAGAAACACCAACAACAAGAGGTGGTAAATCGTTTTCCTTGAGACATACCAATCTGTGTTGGTAGGGATGAAATTTAAAAATACCCACTATTTCAAAACACTTTTGTAGGTAATAAAAGACATAATATTTCCACAGACCATATTAGTGAACAAGAATGCTTCTGAATGTAACCTGTTAATAAGCTCTTATAAGGTTTTACATCCAGAAGCATTCTTGTTCACTTTTGCAGGTGGAGTATAGGGGATTTCCAACTTGGGTTATAACTTTTACAAGAACTTGGATCACATGTGGTGGTAAATTTCATAATAATAATAATCATATAATTAAAAATTAAAAGTAAAAAAACGCACAGATATTTTGAACAAAGACTTCTGTTGGAAAGAAGTAGCTTACCGAATTGTTGGCAGACTCGTCTTGTTCTCCTGAATTGGATGAAGTCGATTCTCCTCTCTTGAAACCCAAATGCGAACCAACCTCCTCAGCCCTTACCAAATCACCCGAATCCCCACAGCATTCACCCTCTTCATAGTCTTTGCCACCTAACAGAGAACTGCAAACAGAATTAATTGCCGTCATCTTCGGCTGCAAAGGATCTGCGTCATACTCACCGGCCGAAGAAACAGAACAAGCCATGGCCAACTAGACTTCCACCCCAAGAAATTGAATATATTCACTGTATCTATACACATCTCCCGTTGCCCACACCGGGCATGATTTATCGACAAACGGAAGAGAGATAGAGAGAAGAAAGCTATGAAGAAAAGGCGCTGGTAAAGTTCCCCATTTCCGCAATCGCAAAGACAATCCAAGCTGACAGGCTTGCCCACATCCAACACACAATCCCCACGCACGGCAAAGAAAAAATGAGTATATACTGCCGAAAATATAATATCTGGTGTGTGTATTTATACACTTATACAAACGCCTCTAAGTTTAGCAGTGAGAATGACAAGCATACAAGGAAGTATAGTGCAGGGAGGAGATAAAAAGTAGAGCTAATTGAAGAAACGGCACCGACTTAGAAGGAAACCGCTGTAAAACACATGTCGGAAAAGAAACAGCTAACTGGCACTTTTGTCCACGTCATATGTCGTCGAGAAAATATCTGCTTGGCGGCGGGGCCCGCATTCCAAGATATTTGATCCTGATATTTTCGTAAATGTAAAATATCTCTCGGGGGAAATTGTGTGGAACAGAGTGGGATGGGGTGCGGGCCCACATTGCGTAAAAAGAGCGCCCACTAAAGGGGCTCATATAACTGACAAAGGTAAGGTGTAGATTCATTCCACACACCTTGGATTGCATGTACACCGTCTCCTGTACACCAGTTATCTGAGTAATTTTGCGAAAAACTGCCGTTAAACGCATTTCTACAGTGAAACTGCGATTCTACATGGTATTTTCGTGTTAAACTCGGTTTGGTTCACCGCGCCCGTTTTTTTTAAGTGTTGTGTTTTTTCTTCCGTCTTTGGAAAAATGATGACTTCTGGAAACTTTTACCCCAAGAACTTTATTACCTAGTTTTTCTTGGGTATTATTTTAAGCATATAAAAGGTTAATAAAGAAAAAAATAGAGGCTAGCAATTTTTTTTTTTTTTTGATGATTTTTTTTTAGGCTAGTATATTACACATCTATAGTGAAAACAAATAATCATAGTTGGTTATCGACTCTTGAAATGTTTTTGAGCCTAAATATGGAGTAAAAGTATAACCATTGAAACTGAAACTATTGTTGATCTTTTGAAGAAGAGAGAGTTTTAAAATTGAGAACATAACCAAAGTTAATGAGTTGGAAACAATATAGGACTATCATTACAGTGCCAAGATAGCGCTGGAGAGAACTCATGCAATGACGATTAGAATTTAAAGTTAACAACCATTCATGTTGAGAGATTCCTGATTTGAGACTTCGTCATGTTGTCCTTCCAAGGTCTAAATCGACAATAGATTTATAATCCAAGGCACAAGGCCCAACACAACTCCACTATTGTCCTTATGGAATAATTGGGCTTCATGCCAAATGGAGGCTAGAGTGAACATTTAAAAAAAAAATCCTATAAGGAAAGAAAAGAATAATGGATCTAGCTAAATACATTATTTCTATGAAATAACATCAATAATGTCCTCAGGGAGCTCAAAGGAAACAACCTTACTCCAATAAAATCGCCTAGATTAGGGTATTTGTCAATGGTTGACCCTAAGGATTTGGAGCTCTGGAAGTCTTTTGCATGTCTACCATTTAACTTGATTGAGTGAGTGAATCACTTACCATGGCACTTTGTAAGACTACAACCATTGACGCGAATAGTTGTGTATTCACAAGAGAGCTTAGGGAGGATAAAAGGTGATTAGTGCTAGCAAAAAGAGATGTTAGGGGAGGGATATCCAATGTTTCAGTGTCAAACTAGGAATTTAGGGGGTGTGTGGGATGTAATTCGAGGTAGTGAGAGTGTAGCAACTTAGAAGAATCCTCCATGTGACTAATTTTCTCATTCATTTTCAAGTCAACAATGTCATGTTTCTAACTTTCATGTGATTTTGGATAACTCAAATATTTTTATTTAGGATGATAATACAATATTTGTTAACTTATAATTATAATGCAAAATGATATTGGAGGATAAAAGGGAAGGGTATATTGTAAAAAGTAAAACTTGCATTTAAAATGAACCATAATTAATGCTTCACCTCCTTATATCTTTAGTTTTTAGGGATGGGCATGGACTTGGTGACACTTAATTAGAGAGATCCCATGTAGAAACATGATAACCAATATTTCTCTTTTAATCTACACTTCTTGTGCATATCTTGAAAATAATAATAGGAGATGCATATTTATATGATGACCATAGGCTAAATAAGAAGATCATGAATTTATATTTGATAGTATATGAGGATAGTGTCTTTATGTTAAATGTTGCCTACATAGGTTGCCATAGAGCTTATATTTTTAGAATTGTTTTATATAAGGAGGGTTCACATAAAGTTAGGAAGTCAAAAGTATACGTGATAAAAGTGACATAAAAGGTAAGCTAAAAATATACGAGATCTAGAATAGAGATGGTTTCCACCAACAAGAAGTTATATTTAGCTATTTTGAGATTTTTATGATTGTTGATTTATGGAGTTAGTAATTAGATAGGAGAAAGTAAACAAAATACTCAAAACATAATTATATATTAGCAAAAAAAATTAGAATAATGATAGAAACTCCTCCTTGTACAATTAATCTCTACAATATAAAATTATACTTTTAATTATGGTTGCACTTACCTAGTTACTATTTTTTTGAATTAGTTGTAAGTGGCCAATTAATTCACTTATTTCAAATGTCACTTCTAAAAATTGCTACTAAATAAAAAAAGAAAGTAAATTATGTTTTACACATAATTTGTATTAAATAAAATAAGAAAAGAAAGTAGATGGTGCTAATATTATTGCAATGCCTCTTAATAAAGGCTAGTGTCTATTCAACATTATGAATACACTTTTTTACCAAAACAATTATTTTGTTAAATCTAATACATGATGTCTTTACATTTTAATAAATAATTATTTTGATAGAAAAAGTGTATCTAAAATGATAGATAAACCACATGAAATGAAGCGCATAATTATTGTTAAAAAATGATTATCTATCTATAAGTAGATGAAATTGAGTTTACAGACTAAACCATATCAATCCAATACAATGATACTTATCAAAATAAATTTATGGCAAATTGCTCACATGTGTAATAAATCATATGGTGAAAGAAAATAAACATCAAAATACAACCAAATTTTATAAATTACTTTAAACAACTAAAATTTAATTTCAATGCTAAATATAGATTTATTATATTTATAAAAAAATATGCCATGATTTTTAAGAATACATGCCAACACAAATCATCTTATTGTTGCTTAAAATTATAAGAATTGCATTTAAAGTTTAAAATAAATTTAAAAGATTGATTTTGATTGGTTGATATTATGAATTTTAATTAAAACTTTGAGTTGAATGAATGTAATAGTACAATGTCTAATGACATGTACTAATAGCCTTTTTAAATATCTTGGTTAATTAACTAAATAAAGTAGTCAATAAAATAATTTAGCTTAGATATATGAGTTGGGATTAATAATATAATTGAAATAAATAATGGAATCAAATAAAATTAAATAATAGTATTCAAATCAAAATTTGATGAAGATAGTCAGAATAAATACCTTACCTGAGAAAACATTAGGAAAAGAGGTTTTTTTGGTCCTTCCATTTGTCTTCTTTGTGGCTACAGTGAAGAAAACACAAATCATCTTTTCTTTCAGTGTCCCTTCTCTGTGGAAATTTGGGGTTTATGGTGGAAGTTATGGAAGAGACATTTCTTTCAAGCCACCTCCCTATTTGAGTTTTGGGATAATATGGGACCTCCTCTGGCATCTGTTGTCTTCCTTGTGGTAGCTTAGAAGTTTGGGTCATCCTTTGTTTGTTAGCAAATTTGGTTGGAGCAAAATCATTGTATCTTCTAGGAGTGCAGAAGTGGGGTCTTATACGTTTGGCGTATAAGGTTAAGAGTATGCTTAGGGAAACTATTGAAGCCAAGTTTGTTCTAAAGGAGTCTATTTCTTCTTCAGATGCTTATATATCTAATCTTCTAGAGCTTTCCCCTCCCACTGATGTATAGGTTCGTCATGGACATAGAGTACGATCTTCTAGAAAGGTAAATAGATTAGGTAAGTGGAGTCCTCCTCCCAATGGCTTTTATAAGATTAATACTGATGGCTTTGCTCGGGGCAACCCGGGTGCAGTTGGGATTGGTGGAGTTGGTTGAGATAGTAGGGGAGATCTGTTTAGTTCTTTTTCTCCACTTACATGGGTGTGCACTTAAATAATCAAATGGAGGCTTGGGCAATGCTGAAGGCATTGGAGACAGCTTGTGATTTGGGTTGGAGGAAGGTCGTTTGTGAAACGGATTCTATGATCCCAGTTTCCCTACTTAATAAAAGAAATCCTCAAGATTCCTCCTGGAGACTGGCTTTGATTGCTAAGAAAATTTTTTATCTAGACTCTACCTTTGATACTATTTCCTTTGTTCATGTTCCTAGGTAATGGAATAAAGTGGTTGATTGTCTAGCCAAGTGGGCCTCTGAAGAGATGGATTTGTGGTAGGTGGTGGATTGGGGATAGTTAGATCAGACTAAAGCTCAACAGTTGCTTCAGATTCTTCATGATAATAAAGTTGATTAAAACAAGTTGGATGGATAGGAAGGACTGCTTTTTTTATTATAGTGCTTGGTTGAATAATTATATTTTGAGGTGGGTTTGCAAGTACTCTCTCTGGGTCCCTCTTGTTGTGTATGTCCTGATGGTTGTCGCTATTTGGAAGTCATCTTGGTGTATATGTAAGTAATTTTATTTGAATAAAGTTTTTACCCCTTTGTATTAAGAAAAATCTAATAAAGATATTGCTATGTTAGTGTTAGGAATTGATTTGTTAATTTATCATAGCCTTCTATAATGACAAACAAACACTTTTGAATCTGTCAACTTTTTGTCTAATACTTTGGTTCACTTTTACAACTACAAAATTGATCTCCACAAGTGTGGATTTAAACATGCCCACAAATCTAAACATGTGTATGTGGACCTAAACTATATCGATTTGTTTATCAAAATTCTACTTGCCTCAGTGTCTTTAATCTTTGTCTAAAAGGGGTGGTGTATATGTGGTGTATGTTGGTGCTCAAAGTTGATGTTCCCAAATCCCTAAAGCCATGATATTCTTGAGTGCCAGGGGTTTCAAACTCAAAACAAAGACCTTCATCTTATGCTCAGAATGGGGCAACAATGGACCAAATTGATAAGGTGGGTAAGACCATCTTCTTCTTTAGGCTCTACTAGACTAAGGGGGTATTCCCTAAGGTGTATGAGAATAAAAATAGATGATAACATGAACTAAACCTTGAAACAAACCATAACTAATGCACATGAAACTCCAATTTTATTGTCACTAAGCACTTGTATGTTGGTTTGAAATATACAAGGTTCTTACACTTTCATGAAGTAGATAAACAACCATGTAGAAAGTCTAAATATGTTGCTTTAATAGCCCCTAATGATTTGCATACATCTAGACATGGAAGTGGATAAAACAAACAACATAATATACAAATAAAGGTTTGTTTTTGTTATGTGTTGGTGTGTTGGTGAGAAAGAAGGTTGAACATACAGCATATGGGTGCCTTTATCCAATGAGGGTAGTAGAGTGTAAGTTCTCAACCAAAGGGGACACTAGTGCAATCCACAAGATCATACCTTAATCAAGACATCAATAAAGACTATACCTAAAGATTCTACACATAAGCTAGGCTCTATGCATATAAGCAAGAAGATACATGAAATTGCATAACATATAATTGAGAATACCTTAATAATCCATAAACAAACTCACAAATTTTCTATATTATCTTGATAAGGTATCTTGCAAAAGCTTTACAAGGACTTTTATAGCCTTCCAGATGATAAACTAGCCAAGAATAACACTTGCACCAATAAATGTGGTTAAGGTGAATTTCTAAAACACCAAAACTTCATACAATGCTCATGGAGACACTCAAAAAGATGTTGAATCTATACATTTAAATCATTCTTTCATATTACAATGCCCTATCATAGCCCTTAGGAGAAAACCCAAACAAAATATATTTGAAAATACCTTAAAACTATCACTAAAGAAAACCCTACTGGTTAGAACTTGTTCTTCTTTATTCTGTTATGCAACCAATTTTCTGTCTTCCTTGTTCTAAATGAGAAACTTCAATATATACCTTGTCCAACATTAACAAGTAGTCTTGGACAAGAAACGTTGGTCATCTACAAGTGCAATGGTCACTCATGCTTGATCATGTCACTTTCATATGGCATGCACCTAAAAACATTCCCATTCTAATCATTGATCCATGCCTGTGTACCGATATCACGTCCTTGAGGGGTCCACTGGTGTTATGAGGCATATGGAGGCCATCCTCCATCTTATGACATTTATTAAAGGCCATTAATGGTGGTCTTGGGTCATGCAGGGGAGTAGTTGAGGTGGTTGAAGTCTTCTGAAGAAATTGTAAAAATTTGACATGGGACAAGACGTCAACTTTATGAAAAAACATTGCGTAACTACATGTGGGAAGTGGAGAAAGGAATGACCTCTTGAAGGCTATCAAGTTAAATATGAATATAAGGAAGTAAGTGATTTGAATGATTGGAAGAAATGCAAAGAAAGGAGATAGGACTGGATGTGCAAATGCATGAAGGAAATATGGAAGTCTATCAGGTTTCCACGAAGGAGGAAAATGAGTGTTTTGAAGGTGTGGAGGGAATGCGAGAAAAAGTTGCAGAACTAGACATCATGACAAGATATGAGGCAAAGGGAAGAAATTTTGAAGTCTAAGGAGGAAAGTCTACAAAGATGAAGGAATAGAAAATATGAAGGTGTAGGAATGTTGTGGGAATTTGACCTAGAACCAGACGTGGGAAGTGGGAGAAATGTAGAGAAAACTTGTAGAATGGGATGTTAGTAGAAGAGGTGAACATATCCAGTCTGGAAGTGAAAATCCATAAATCGGGCTTAAATATAAACAAAAGAATTTACAAAAAAATGATGAAGGATAAGATAAATGTGGGTTGAGCCCACAATAATGTGTCCCACTTGTGCGACATCCTATTTTTTTCTTGAAATCACATGTTTTTTAGAAAAATAATAATTTAAGTCTAGAGGGGTTCCATCCAAGGGGGTTTGATTGAAGGGGGTTAGATCAAACCCCCTTGGATAAAACCCCTTGGGCTTAAATCAAACCCTTGATAGAGTTTCCTCCACACTTATCAAAATATTCACAGAAAAATAATTTTGTTTCACCTTTTAGGGGATCAAAAGAAGTCATTTGGAAATGTTATTTTGTAGGTATGTAGCCCTTAGTATTATCTTTATAGAAATTATAATATGTATTATGTTTTCTTTAATATTATATTTTTATAATAAATGTAGGTCTATTACAAAAAATAATGACCTCTATTCAAGATACTAGGAAAAATAGCATTGTTAGAAAATTTTCAAAAATTGTAAGAGAAATGTGTTACAAAATAATATAGGTCAAAAAAATTTGTTAATACTAATTTAAAAAATAATAATAAATAAAATATTTAATAAAAAAATTACCAAAAAAATATCCATGCACTAGACATTGGTGTTAATGATCTAATTCCAATAAATCATGAAATTTTTTCATCTGTAGTGAAAGTTATACATTACAGAATAATGTGTGCTGAATAAAAAATAATAGAAAAAAAAAATTATTAAATAATAAAAATAAAAAAGATAGAAATAGTTATTTCTTTTTAAAAAATTATAGCTTGAATCTACATAAAAAGAATCTATAACTCATTAGTGTACATCATCCTTAAATTCTTGACCATTTGTTCCCTATAATTGGCACAAATTGGAAAATGCTAAAAAATGTTGATTTTGAGCGTCCCACTTAGGCCAAAAAGTGGGACACACTATTGTGGGATCAACTTGGCACAGGAAACAAATAGGAAACTCAATTTGGATATTAAAACTTGAAAATATGAAATCTAGCAAGAAATTTTTGTAAAACACTAAGTAGAAGAAAAAGGGGATTGGGAGGCTTGAATAGGATAAATGTGAGAATCTTACGTGGGACTGGATGTAGGAAGTGGAGATTGAAAGTCACAAAATGAAGTTTAGTACCCTAGTGGGATCCCACAAATTGGAGGAAATGGACAAAGTGAAAAATACTAAGGCAATAAAAAGAATTCCTTAGAACTTTCACATAGAAAAGGAGGTGGATACAAGATATGGGATGAAGGGAGGAATGTTCGGTTACACGTTAGGATTCTACAAAGTTGGAAAAATGAAGGCAAATTAAAGAAGTGAAGGGAAAGATGAAATCCATGGGGATTTTATGCGGGATCAAAGGTCAATATAGGATGGAAGGTGAAAATAATCATGTCTAGCTATCCCAAGAAAGTCAACAATTTCGCAAAAACACCCAAAATGACTAAAAACTCCCGACACTTAGAATTTTTTGTATCTTTGGCAACTTCAACACATGATAAGAGCATGTGGAAGGCAAAGCACCATTCCAACACAATGTTCAACCAAGAGGAACCTATTTAAGATTGGTGCAGGGGCACCCATTTCCTTATATCTTCATGGGGTCTAGTATTATGATTTTGGTTTTATTTTAGTGATTTTATGTATTAAGGTCTTCTAAGACCAATTTTGTATGTGGAGAGTCTACTTTAAGTCTCTATAGTGGAAGGTGAAAAGTCAAGTTATTGTTCAAATTTAGAATATAGAAAATCAAGAAAAGTATGAATGTAACTGAAATCTTGGTCATGCATCATTGGAGGATATGGAAAAAGGCATAAAACATCTTGTTTGGGTCGAAGGAAGGTGTGGATTGAAGTTGAGAAATCAAATATCAATAAAAAGCTGCTTTTTCCTATTTTCAACGTTTTTCTTCACTATTTTCTGCTTTGTACGAATTGGTACAATCATTTCAAGTGCCCAAACCAGTTTCAATTGATAGTGTGATGAATCTACGTTGCATTGTATCTGATTGCATGTGAAATCATTCCATTTCAAGGAAGTTTGAGTTTTTTTTTTAAAACTGGTTTTAGACTATCATACCCTCAACTAGGGTAAACAGTAAATAAGAGAATGTGAAATAAATGCCTTCCATGGATGGACTTTTGATGAAATCATATGGAATGGCAGGTAATAGCATGTATTTTGTTTTCCAAATGTTTTTAGGTGCAGGGAAGGAGTTTGGCATGTGTGAAGAAAGATTGAAGGTCTGATATTCCAATGTATCAGACTGTGACAATGTTGTTTCATGAAGATTTTGACAGTTGGGTGTGATTATTTACCTTTGTATGTTTGAGGGATGTCTGAATAAGGCGTTAGCGTTCCAAAAACAACAATCAAAACCAGAGAAAGAACCTTCAAGTGAATTTGCATTCCTTTTTCTTGACTGTCCTATCATGACAGAGTTGACAAGGCTGATATAAGATTGGTGCAGTCCTAGTTGTAACATTTATACCTTAAATCATTATAAAGAAACCTTCAAACCTTATTAGTTAGAGTGCCTTAGGAGTCTTCAAAGTAGTTTTGAAAGATCCCAACCTCATTTGGTGTTTTGGGAGGTATAGGAACCAAGTTTGGATCAGTCTAGAAGCCTAATTAGGCCTATTGTCCAGGTGGGACAGTCATTATTTGACCTTGTTGCTCCAAAACAACTCCAGCCCATTTCAAGATACATCATGAAAGAACCAAATGGGTATCTGGAACTACCCTTACTTTTCAGTTTCAAGGTCATTCTCAAAAGTTATGCCCAATTAGAATCTTATGGAGGGCTACAAGGATTAGAGGTGGTTTGTGAAGGAAGTCTATTGAGGGATGATACAAACACCCTTCCAAGTTGTTGAATGAGATTTAGACATCATTTCTATCCCTTCTCTGCATCAAATATCTCTTAGATCGGTTATCAATGATGGGCAAAAATATTTCCAAGGAAACAAAGAGGCACCATACTTAGGATTTTTGCAGGTTTTTGGGTAGGTGCCAACAATGTCTATAGAAATTGTTGAGGAGATTGTTAGGCTGGGGGATTCTTCCTTGGTCAAATCCATGTTACTAATTCAATGATATGAAGAAAATATTGAAGACAACAACTAATCATGCAATATGCCTAGATGTTGATGTAAACAATTGATGTAATTATGGCACTCTGAATGCTCCTTGAATGATAGTGTGAAGCAGGAATGAGGGTTCTTAATTTTTTGGATGATATAACAATGGATTATGGTTTATCCTTAAATATATCATCTTTGCACACAAGCAAACAATTTTTACACTTTAGTTGACTCATAATGGCTAGTTGGGGGAAATTGTTAAGGGCCTAGATTTAAATTTAAAATTTGAAGGTTCTTGGTTCATTTTCACATCCACAAAATTGAACTAGTTAAGTTTCATGACTATGGATCTAACTTAAGTAAATGAATGGATAAAGTTAAGGTTATAATTGGTTCCTAGGGATGTGTACAAATGGAATCAAGGATCGGGTTATTTTCCAACTTCCATGCTAGAATATGCCACTTGTACACTAGTTGAATTGGTCCAAGGACAAACACTTCAAAGTGAGCCCAAAATGAAGGGGAAAGTGTAAGTTATGAAATTTTAACCATTACATTTTGTCCCCACTTTGACTTGCATGTGAACTACTAAGAAGATGCATGTCAAAATAAAACAAGCAACCAAACATTTTAGACAATCGTAAAGGATATAGATAAGAATATCAATTTGGTACTTTCTCCTCACTTTTAGTGCTCCATCTTGAAACTTGTAAAACATAACAAATTTAATGAGTAGCATTTGTCAAGCGTTTAAGAATAGATAGTAACTACAACTTGCTTGAAATATCAAAAAATAAAAGTAAAAGGAACAAGAAAAAAGGTAAAGTGCATCTACATGTTATGAAAATAAGGGCTCTATTTAAAAACATAAAAGGCAATGTAGTCCCATCTAAAAATGGGAGTGATCACGAGCTTAGCCATTGCAACCATACTTAGCAAAGCAACATTAGTGACATAAGATGCCCCCTCCAATTGGTTGCATACAAGTGATGCAAGTAATTGGAAGAAAGGAGAAAAGGATGTAATCATTGAACACTAGGTAAACATGTAGGAATAATGAAAGATATGATTGAGTGCATGAACATGTAACAACATAGCAGGATGTAATCTTGCTTCCACCTAATTTTGCCACTAATGAGAAAATAACAAGTGCTGATAGATAAAGTCATTGAAGCACAAGAAAATTGCAATGCCCATAATTCACAGATGGGCAAACCACACAAAACAATGTGCAATGTTGCATGATGCCAACACAAGTGGAAAAATAGAAATAATAAAATAGTGCAAGTGGCACACAATCCCATGTTGCAAGTATGTGCCTAATCAGTGTTGTCATTGATGTCAACATATCCGTGTTGTCATTGGTGTCAACTATGCTCTTACTTTGTTGAGGATATTGAGAAAAATAGCCCCTCTGGTGATAATAATATGTTGCAGTAGAAGCAATGCATTACATGCAGAAGAACAGTCCAAAAGAATGCTCTACATTTCTTGTAGAATGAATATCTTTACATGTGGATTGGAATTTATTTAGAATCATGTCTGAAGATGTTATATTCTAAGTTTGAGCCTTTGGTATGAAGAATTGAGTAAGATATGTTCACCAGAGTGAAAACATCTTTTTTGTGTTTTTGTGGTGACAGGGAGAAAGTGTTTTGCTCCGCATTCCTCCGCATTGAAGTATTTTGGTCTGTGGTTCTGGAAGTAAGTCTGTGATGATGTTAAATGTCTTCAAGTATAATGGTTTGTTATTTGGTGATCTGCAAGCTATCTTTTACTCATGACAATGGTTGGCAGTGTTGTTCTTGTCCTCCAGTTTGAAGAATCTTGTTGATAGAGTTGTTAGAGATCGTGTGGTTGTTCCTGGTGATTACAATGTGCTTGTGGATGTCTCCTGGTTATGCTCCTACATTCAGATTGGTCTGCAAGGTGTAATTCAGATCGTGCATGAAGTGTATTCTTGAGAATACTTGTGTTAACATCAGTCTTGGCCGACCTGGTTGAATTCATCACTTGCATTGTGTTTGAGTCCCAGCTAAGGCGTGGTGTGATCTGCATACATTCTTACATCTTTTCCTTAGCTAAATTTGTATTAGGTCCAGACCTATTTTATGTATGTTTGTAATGCTGACCTTGGAGATTGTTCCAACGATTGATGATTGTAATGCTGACCTTGATGATAATTCTAAAGTTGATGTAGTGTATAAATACTTGTATTGAGTCATGAAAATGTATCCAAGTGTGAAGATGCGAAGATAAAGTGAAGTAAGGTAGTAGAGCAGAGCAAAGGTGTTTGCGCTTCAATGGAACTGAACCTTGGCATGAAGTAGATGTTGTTATCTCAGTTCAACCCTTTGGCAATGAGCCATCCATAGGCAATGAGTCTTTCTTTGCAGTGAGCAATTTGGGCAGTGAGCCTCTATTTTTTGGTATTGATATAGCATATATATTTATGTGGGCTAACACCCACTGTGGTTTTTTCCTTCTAGGGTTTTCCACGTAAAAAGTCTGGTGTCTCCTGTGTTGTTTATCCTTTTGTGTTGAGCTTCTCATTTAATGCTTTCATGGTTATATCTGAATATAAGTAATTTGTATGATCATATTTGGTTAAAAATTTTAGGACAACTGATTCACCCCCCCTCTCAGTTGTCCGATGTAGTTCAATAATTGGTATCAGAGCCAAATTCCTCTGAAGAAAGCCTAACAGCTTGAGGAAGATCTAGGATGTCTTATAAGAAGGAAGGTCCACATTTTGATGGGACAAATTATGCTCTTTGGAAGGCACGAATGAAAAGCCATCTTCTCTGTCTTGGTTTAAAGTATGGCTAGCTACACAATCACAATTTGTCATGCCTGAAGGTGGTTTGACAACTGAAGATGATATCAAAGAATATAAGCTGGATGTCAAAGCAAAGGATGCTCTGTTAAGTTCCTTAAGTGACTTAGTGTTGACAAAAGTTGTGGACCTTGAATCTGTAAATGAGGTATGGGAGAAGCTATAAATTTTGTATGAAGGAGATGATTCTGTAAGAGAAGCCAAGCTACAAAGCCTAAAGTAAGATATGAGGGTTTGAAGATGAATGAAGATAAAAACATAACAGCCTTTATGCAAAGAGTTGATGAACTTGTCACTGGAATAAAAGGTATGGGAGGAACTCTCATTGATAAGGAAGTTGTGATGAAAATTCTCAGATCACTACCAAAATCCTATAGTCACAAGGTGGCTGCTATTGAAGAATTTATGACTGTGAAAACTATTGACAGAGATCAGTTACTTAGAAAGCTTACAGCCTTTGAGATGAGAGAATTTGGTGATGCTCTTCCAAAAGTTGAATCAGCTTTCAAAGCCAATACTTCAGAAAAGATTTCCAGAGCTGAGAAATATAAAGTGGATGATGACTTTGATGAAATTGAAGCTAACTTTGTTGACAAGATGCAAAGATGTTATGATAAGTTCAAAGGTAAACTACCTTTCAAATGTTTCTCTTGTGATAAGGTAGGTCATTATGCTTCTAGATGTCCTGAAAGAATTGAAAGAAATAAGAAAAGATATGAGAGCAGACCTAGAGTTCCAAAGAAATGCTATTATGTCAGAGATTTTGATGATGAAGGTGTGACTGATGATGAATCTGATGATGCTAGTACTAGTGCAAATGAATGTTTGTTTATTGCTATTAAAGAAGATCCTGTGTCTACTAATTCTGCTAGCTGTGTGAAGGATGAAAAACTAATAGAAGAAAGTGCCTTGGTTGTTTAGGTTGCGAAAGCTAAGGATGAATGGATTATTGATAGTGGATGCTCACATCATATGACCGGTGACAAAAGTAAGTTTGTAAGTTTAGAAAAATATAATGGAGGACTGATTAGGTTTGGAGATAATGCAGCTAGCAAGATTTGTGGAAAAGGATCTATTTCATTTGATGGAAAGCATAATACTGACAATGTTCTGTATGTGAAGGGTTAGAAGCATAATGTTTTGAGTGTTGGTTAGATGTGTGACAAAGGATATGATCTAAGATTCAAAGACAATGGGTGCAAGATCATGGAAAACTTCATAACTGCGATTGCTACTGGTAAGAAGACAAAAGGTAACATCTATCAATTGAAAGGAACTAATGATTATTGTTTATTGGCTCAGGCAAATGAAAGTTGGATGTGGCATAGAAGGATGTGTCATATAAACTTTGATAGTCTGGTAAAGATAAGCTCAAGTCAGGCTGTGAGAGATTTACCAAAACTTGTGAAACCCTCCAACTCAATTTGTAAGGAATGTCAGTCGGGAAAGCAGATAAGGACAAGTTTCAAGAGCAAAGAACAATTTTCTACCAGTTTGCTAGATCTAGTGCATACAGATCTCTGTGGTCCTACAAGGGTGAGAAGTCTACAAGATGACAGGTACTTCATGTTGCTTATTGATGATTATTCTAGAATGACTTGGGTTACTTTTCTAAGAGATAAATCAGAAGCCCTAGAGAAATTCAAATCTTTCAAGGCAATGGTTGAGAATGAAATAGATTTGAAGATCAAATGCTTGAGACCGGATAGAGGAGGCAAGTTCACATCAAATGAATTCAATATTTTTTGTGAAGAGCATGGGATAAAGAGATAGCTATCTGCACCTAGGACTCCTTAGTAGAATGGAGTTGTGGAAAGGAAGAACAAGACAATGTAGGAGGCTACTAGGACAATGATGAAGGAAGAAGGTCTGTCAGAAGTATTTTGGAAAGAGGCTATTCACACTGCTGTCTACATTCAAAACAAAGTTCAAGTGAAAAGAAATGGTACTAAAACTCCCTATGAATTGTGGTCTGGAAGAATTCCCACAGTAAAATATGTCAAAGTCTTTGGAAGCAAATGTTATATCAAGAGAGATGAAGATCTAGGAAAGTTTGATGCAAGATGTGATGAAAGAATCTTTCTTGGATACTCTACCAAGAGTAAGGATTACCGGTGCTACAACAAAAGGCTCAAAAAGATTGTTGAGAGTGCAAATGTGAAGGTAGATGAAGGCAAAGAAAGAATATCAGACCTGAATTGTTATGAACCAGATAAAACTATGACTATAGAAATTGAAGAGAAAGATGAGCAAGTAGACAGTCAGGATGAAGAAGAGGCTCTAGAAAGTGTTGTCAAGACTCCCAGGTATGTAAGGATCAATCATTCTGAAGAGTAGATTATAGGTGACAAGAACAAAGGTGTGCTAACAAGAAGAAGAGCTGCAGAGGGACAAGTCAATTACTGTTTGCTTTTAAAGATTGAACCAAAAAATGTGAATGAAGCATGCAATGATGAAAATTGGGTAAGGCAATGAAGGAAGAACTGTTCAAATAGAGAAGAATGAAACTTGGGAATTGAAAGGAAGCTAGGTGTGTGAAAATCGCTTTCTACACTAATCTAATGAGGGGAGGAGAGTGCAAATTCAATTTTATCTTTACAATTACAGATTATGTTAACCCACTAACAGAGATATTGCAGCAAACACATACACAAGAATGTAAGTTAGAAGAAGAGAGACACAAGATATACGTGGGGAAAACCCTTACAGGTGAAAAACCCCACACTCCAAAACACAACTCAAATGTATTTCGTAAACAATGAAGGTTACAATACAGTCACAGAGCCAATGCTCTTGCAGGAGTCTTCGACACTCATATCTGGAGATGATCCGGCAGCATAACAATACCTGTCAATAACATAATGCATCACCTCTCCAAAGCACCTGTTTATAAAGAACATACAAGGAAAAAATTGGCTCCACATTGAGATGGGCGTCCAACATGCCCTCATGGCCCAAAACCCACGCCTATGGACACTTGTCCAACACTGTAGGATGTTCCTGACACTTGTCAAGTCATCCCATCCCAAAGAGGTCGCCTATTTCCAAAATGGGCAATGACAGATGCTCTTATGACTCTTACAACCGTCATAGAATCTGTCATAGCTGTCATAACTTACAGCTGTAAGAGAATCTCTCATACATAGGCTATAAATAGCATATTGTCTTACATGTCATAACGCACCTTGGAGTGCCCAAAGATGCCTTTTTCAAAGATGCTTCTCGACACATGTCTGTACCTGTCCTAGGATCTTCTATTTCTGACTCTTATATGTCATAACTTTGTCATGGGAATCTGTCATGACCGTTTCAGGCAATATTCCCTTACACACATTCCAAGATATCGACACATGAAAAAATATTCCTACCACTAAGTGGGACGCCTATCTCCTCATGTGAGGACAAATTTACATGTGGTCATATGCCATGTAGGATGACACATCACCGTGCCAACTCCCACAAGATGACAACATATGATTTGCATCCTAATTATACAATAGGCAATAAATAAATAAATACAATGAAATAATATAAGGAATTACCAAGGTTGAGACACCTTAGTTCCCAACATTCTCCCACTTATCGAACACCTTGTAAGAGCCAATAGAATTAACAAGATTTAACTGCTATAGGTTGAGAGGCCCATAGACTCCGAACACCATCTGAACTTCTCTGTACCCACTGGCTTCGTCAATGTATCTGTAACATTCTTCAAAGTCTCTACCTTTTCCAAATTTACCTTCCCATCCTCTACCATGTCTCGCACGAAATGAAACTGTACATCAATATGCTTTGTTCTGGCATGGAAAGTTGGATTCTTCGCAAGGTAAATCACACTCTGACTGTCACAACAAATCGTAATCTGTCCTACATCAACACCAATATCTGAACACAATCTCTTAAGCCAAATGGCTTCCTTGCAAGCATGTGTTGCTGCCATATACTTAGCTTCTGTCATGGACAAAACAACCACAAGTTGTCACTTACTCATCCAACTAATTGCACCACCAAACATAGTGAACACATAGGCACTGGTGGATCTTCTGCTATCAATGTCCCCTGCCCAATCAGAATCCACAAATCCATGAATACAAACTGAATGCGAAGGTCCTGTAACATTACCATGATAGCATATGGAATACTCGGAAGTACCCCTCAAATATCTAAACACTCACTTAACTGCATCCCAATGTACTCGTCCGGGATTAACCATAAATCGACTAAAGACTCCCACTGCTTGGGCAATGTATGGTCTTATGCAGACCATAGCATACATGTAACTGCCAACAACACTAGCATAAGCTACTCTGCTCATGTCCTCCACCTCACTAGGATATTTTGGACAATCATTAACATACAACTTTGTCCCCATTGAAACAAGAACACACAATGGTCTACAATCTGCCATGTTGAACCTATCCAACACGGTCTTCACATACTTACTTTGGCTTAACCAAAGTTTTCTGTTAGTTCTGTCTCTTTTGATTTCCATTCCCATAATGTACCTGGCTGCCCCTAGATTTTTCATCTCAAACTGTGCTGACAACTGAGACTTCAAATCAGAAATCATATTCTTACCATTCCCAATCAACAACATATCATCAACATACAATGCAATAATGAGAATACGATCATTGTCAAATTTGTAATACACAAAATGATCTGATTTCGATCTCAGATATCTAATTGACAACACAAAGGCATCAAACTTCAAGTACCCATCCTAAGAGACTACTTCAAACCATATTATAAAGACTTCTTTAACTTGCAAACCAAATTTTCTTTACCTTTCTCTATGTAATGCTCTGGCTGTGACATGTAAATCTCTTCCTCCAAATCACCATGAAGGAATGTTGTCTTCACATGTATCTGTTCTACCTTTAAGTCATAAACAGTTGCAAGAGATAACAAAAATTGAATGGATGCCAGCTTTGCAACGGGAGAGAAATTTTCACCATAATCAATTCCCTCCACTTGTGAGTACCCCTTCGCAACCAATCTAGCCTTGTACTTTTCAACACTACCATCTGTACCAAATTTCTTCTTGAACACCCATTTGCATCCAACAGGTTTCCGTCCTTCAGGCAAAGGCACCAAGTCCCATGTTTTATTCTTATCCAAAGAAGCCATCTCATCTTCCATGGCCTCCTTCCAGGAACCTACATCTTTCATGCCAATAGCCTCTTTCATAGTTCTAGGCTCATCAATGTTAGTAAGTAAAGCAAAAGCACAACTAGAATCAAGTAATGAATAACCAAACCTATCAAGTTACTTTCTCATTCGTGTAGACCTCCTCAATGCCTAAGGTTGAGGCTTTGCTTCTTCTTCTTCTGAGCTTTCAGAGCTGCTAGAGCTCTCCTCATCATCAGGTCTCACAGGGTCTGTCAATTTAGTTTTCTCAGGGGTAGAAGGAAACTGAACCACATCTTCTTTCTTTTCTGTCTGTTTTGGCTGTAGAACAACGGAAGAAGGTGTTAGCTCTTTGAAGATAACACTTCTACTATACAACACTTTTTCATCCATAGGATCCCAAAGCTTATATCCTTTCACATCGACACCATAGCCAATGGAAATATATTTAATAGCCTTGTTCTCCAATTTAGATTGTTTCTCCCTAGGCACATGTGCATATGCCTCACAACCAAAAACACAAAGATGCCTAACTGAAGGCTTCTTACCATACCACACCTCCATAGGTGTCTTACCAACAAGAGTTGATGTAGGAGACCTGTTTACCAGGTAGCAAGCAGTGGAAACAGCTTCAGCCCAAAACTTATGTTCGAGGCTTGCTCCACTAAGCATACTCCTAGCCTTCTCCATCAGTGTCCTATTCATCCTCTCTACAACTCCATTTTGTTGTGGGGTGTATGGAGTTGTCTTATGTCTTTCAATCCCTTGCTCTTTATAGAACTTATTAAACTCTACCGAACAAAACTCACCACCGTTATCAGTTCTCAAACACTTAATCTTTTTACTAGTCTGATTTTTAGCAAAAGCTTTAAATTCTTTAAACCGACTAAAGACTTCAGTCTTGCTTCTAATAAAATAAACCCATGTCCTTCTACTATAATCATCTATAAAAGATACAAAATATACATATTTGGAAATTGAAGGAACATTAACAAGAGCAAACACATCAGAATGAATAAGATCCAATACACTAGAAGACTTGTGAGAACTAGAGTAAAACTGAACACAGTTTTGCTTTCCATATACACAATGTTCACAAAAGTCAAACTCGAGATTACAATCATTTAACCCCTCAACGAGGTTTTTATTTTTTAGGGTTCTAAGACCCTTCTCACCAATGTGGCCATATCTCAAATGCCATAACATAGTCTTTTCAGCAGGAAGCTTAACTTCCAAAGCATGTGCACTACCATCAGAACTAGTTACAATAGATTTCTTCACTACTCGTTCAGATGGTGGGGATGAAGTGATTGTAGCTCTTTTCTTTGAGTCAGAAGAACTATTGCATTGTGAAGTGCATGCCTCCAACTCAAACAAAGTACCTCTCCGAGTACCCTTCGCAAGCACCATAGATCCTCTAGTCATCTTGCATCCATCCTTCGAAAAGACAACCTACACACCTGCATCATTCAACATACTTACAGAAAGCAAGTTCCGTGCTAGGCCCGGGATGTGCATAACCCCAGTGATCCCCTTCACTCGTCCATCAGGGAATCAGATTGAGACTCTTCCACGACTAACAATCTTCAGATGAGAGTCATCACCCAGGTACACTCTTCCACCATCGAACTCTTCATACTTTGTGAACCAGCTTCGATGCGAGGTCATGTGGAATGATGCACCAGAATCAATCAACCACACATCATCAGATGCATGGGTGGCCAAGGCTGCGGTGAAGGCATCACCATCATCTTGTGACTTATCAGAATCTAAATCTGGGGTTGTCTTCTTGTTCTTTTTCTTTTCTTCTTTGCATTCCTTTCAGAAATGTCCCATTTTCCCACAGTTCCAATAGAGAGCCTTGGACTTTCCAAGACATTTGGATCTCCCACGGGATTTGGATCTTCCCTTTTCACCTTTCTTGTCCTTCTTCTTCCCTTTCTCTTTGGGTCTTCCACAAACTGCAAGAGCCTCTTTGGATGACTCAGATGTCTTTCTCCGCATTTCTTTAGATAACAGCAAAGGTGCCACATCTTCCATCTTGAAGGTGGTAGTGGTTCTTCCGATGGCCATGACAAGATGATCCCACGAATCTGGCAAAGAACAAAGCAGGGTCATACACCAATCCTCCTCCTCCATTTTCACACCCACCGATGTCAACTGTGCAACAATCATGTTGAAAGCATTCATATGGTCCGCAATAGATCCTCCATCTTCCATCTTCAGAGCAAGCAACTTCTTTTTTAGAAAAAGCTTGTTCACCAAGGAGTTGGCCTGATAAACATCACCCAACTTCTTCTAGAGGTCTTCCGTGCTCTTCTCCTCATGGACATTCAACAGGACAAAGTCAGCTAGACAGAGTCTTATGAGACCCTTAGCCTTCTGATCTTTGAGGTCCCAATTAGCTTGTGACATTGTCATAGGTTTTACACCGGATACGGTTTCCCACAGGTCACGATCAACAAGTAGGTCTTCCATCTTGAGTTTCCACAACTCGAAATTAGTGCCATTAAATTTCTCCACCTCTAATCTTCCAGATATGGTTGCCATCTCCTTCTTGCAACAAGATACAAAATACTCTGCACAAACTCCCACTCAACCTAAGATTAGCTCAAAAACTCCTACCCGGCAGCTAGAACCAAAACTGGCCAAGATCTGATATCAACTGAAAGGAAGTGGTGTGCGAAAATCGCTTCCTACACTAATCTAATAAGGGGAGGAGAGTGCAAATTAAATTTTATCTTTATAATTACAAATTATGTTAACCCACTAATAGAGATATTGCAGCAAACACATACATAAGAATGTAAGACAGAAGAAGAGAGACACAAGATATACATGGGGAAAACCCTTACAAGTGAAAAACCCCACACTCCAAAACACAGCTCAAATGTATTTCGTAAACAATGAAGGTTACAATACAGTCACAGAGCCAATGCTCTTGCAGGAGTCTTCGACACTCGTATCTGGAGATGATCCGGCAGCATAACAGTACCTGTCAATCACATAATGCATCACCTCTCCAAAGCACCTATTTATAAAGAACATACAAGGCAAAAAATGGCTTCACATTGAGATGGGCGTCAAACATGGCCTCATGGCCCAAAACCCATGCCTATGGACACTTGTCCAATACTGTAGGATGTTCCTGACACTTGTCAAGTCATCCCATCCCAAAGAGGTCGCCTATTTCCAAAATGGGCAATGACATATGCTCTTACGACTCTTACAACTGTCATAGAATCTGTCATAGTTGTCATAACTTACAGCTGTAAGAGAATCTGTCATACATAGGCTATAAATAGCATATTCTCTTACAACATGTCATAACCCACCTTGGGGCGCCCAAAGATGCCTTTTTCAAAGATGCTTCTCGACACATGTCCATACCTGTCATAGGATCTTCTATTTCTAACTCTTATATGTCATAACTTTGTCATGGGAATCTGTCATGACCGTTTCAGGCAATATTCCCTTACACACATTCCAAGATATCGACACATGGAAAAATATTCCTACCACTAAGTGGGACGCCTATCTCCTCATGTGAGGACAAATTTACATGTGGTCATATGCCATGTAGGATGACACATTACCGTGCTAACTCCCACAAGATGACAACATAGGATTTGCATCCTAATTATACAATAGGCAATAAATAAATAAATACAATGAAATAATACAAGGAATTACCAAGGTTGAGACATGTTAATTCCCAACAGGAATTAGTTCCTAGACCTGCTAACAAAAATGTTATTGGAACTAAATGGGTCTTTAGGAACAAACTGAATGAAAATGGAGAAGTTGTAAGGAATAAAGCAAGACTTGTATGTAAAGGATATTCGCAAATTGAAGGGATAGATTTTGAAGAAACCTTTGCCCCAGTAGCTCGGATTGAAGCAATCAAAATGTTTCTGGCGTTTGTAGCTCACAAAGATTTTAAGGTATATTAGATGGATGTGAAATCTACCTTCCTGAATGGTGAAATAGAAGAGGAAGTATACATTGAGCAACCAGAGGGATTCCAATTGTCAGATCAAGGTGATATGGTATGCAGGTTGAAGAAAGCATTGTATGGACTCAAACAAGCTCCTGGAGCCTGGTATGCAAGGTTAGACAGGTATTTGTTGCAATTGGGATTTAGTAAAGGCACTGCAGATAGCAATCTATACTTCAAAATCAATGATGATGAGATCTTGATTATTGAAGTCTTTGTTGATGACATTATCTTTAGAGGAAATGAAGGTATGTGCATAAGGTTTGCCAGTGAGATGAAAAGTGAATTTAAAATGTCCATGTTTGGTGAAATAAATTTCTTTTTGGGTTTGCAAATTAATCAATCAGATAAAGGAATCTTCATATCTCAGTCTAAGTATGTGAAAGAGTTGTTGAAGAAGTTTGGGATGGAAGACTCTAAACCAGTATGTACTCCCATGGTGACTGGTTGCAAGTTGAGCAAAGATGATGAATCACCTAAGGCTGATCAGAAAAACTACAGATCCATGATTGGAGGATTGCTTTATCTAACTCAAACTAGACCTAATATTATGAATGCAATCTATCTTGTTGCAAGGTTTCAAGATGATCTAAGAGAATCTCATGTGATGGAAGTTAAGAGAATCCTAAGGTATTTGAAAGGTACTCTAGATTATGGCTTATGGTATCTAAAGGACAATGATTTCACTCTCAATGCTTATATAGATGCAGATTGGGCCGGAGATGTTGATGATAGAAAGAGCACAAGTGGAGGTGCCTTCTTCTTGGGTAATAGATTGGTCTCATGGCCGAGCAAGAAACAAGATTTAATGTCTTTGTCAACTGCAGAAGTAGAGTATATTGCAGCAGCATGTTGTTGCACTCAAGTATTATGGATGAAGCAGACTTTGAAGGATATAAGAGTTGTGTATGAAGATCCAATTGCATTTTTTTGTGACAATACAAGTGCCATAAATATTTCAAAGAATCTAGTGATGCACTCAAGAACAAAGCACATATCAATAAGGTATCACTTTTTGATAGAGAAAGTGACAGAGAATGAAGTGAAGTTGGAATATGTGTCCACAAAGGATCAGATTGTAGACATTTTCACTAAGCTTCTGCTTAAATATACCTTTGAGTTTCTGAGAGAGAAGTTAGGGGTCATTACCCCTCTTGTCCTGAACTAAGATGCATAGGAATGTATCAATCTAGTGGAGCTCAAAGTGTTACTCTTTGATCCGGATTGATGTTCTAAAGGCTACCTCTCAGGGGGAGTAGCCAAGTGTTTATGGTAAAGCGAATGGATCAGAGTAGCAACGTGCAAGTATGTGCCCTTTTCCATTGATGTCAAAGGGGGAGAGAAATCATGTGAAAAACTTAGGGGGTGAAAAAATGCAGTTGTGTAAAGAGAAATGGGGAGAATCTTGTCTTGGTGGTCTTTTTAGTTTTTCACATCATATGTTGCCATCAATGACAAAGGGGGAGATTGTTGCAAGTATGTGCCTAATCAGTGTTGTCATTGATGTCAACATATCTGTGTTGTCATTGGTGTCAACTGTGCTCTTACTTTGTTGAGGATATTGAGAAAATTAGCCCCTCCGATGATAACAATATGTTGTAGTAGAAGCAGTGCATTACATGCAGAAGAACAATCCAGAAGAATGCTCTGCATTTCTTGTAGAATGAATATCTTTACCTGTGGATTGGAAGTTATTTAGAATCCTGTCTAAAGATGTTATATTCCAAGTTTGAGCCTTCGATATGAAGAATTGAGTAAGATATGTTCACCAAAGTGAAAATAGCTTTTTCTGTGTGTTTGGTGGTGACAGGGAGAAAGTGTTTTGCTCCATATTCCTCCACATTAAAGTATTTTGGTCTGCAGTTCTAGAAGTAAGTCTGTGATGATGTTAAATGCCTTCAAGTGTAATGGTTCATGATTTGGTGGTCCGCAAGCTATCTTTTACTCATGACAGTGGCTGGCAGTGTTGTTCTTGTGCTCTGGTTTGAAGAATCTTGTTGATAGAGTTGTTAGAGATCGTGCAGTTGTTCCTGGTGATTACAATATGCTTGTGGATAACTCCTGATCATGCTCCTACATTCGGATTGGTCTGCAAGGTGTAATTTAGATCATGCATGAAGTGCGTTCTTGAGAATACTTGTGTTAACATCAATCTTGGCTGACCTGGTTGAATTCATCACTTGCGAAGTTGCATTGAAGATTGTAATAGCATGTTGTAGCGTGGAAGATTGTGTTTGAGTCCCAGCTAAGGCATGGTGTGATCCGCATACATTCTTACATCTTGTCCTTAGCCAAATTTGTATTAGGTCTAGACCTATTTTATGTATGTTTGTAATGCCGACCTTGGAGATTGTTCCAACGGTTAATGATTGTAATGCCGACCTTGATGATAATTCCAAGGTTGATGTAGTGTATAAATACTTGTAATTGAGTCATAAAAATGTCTCCAAGTGCGAAGATGCAAAGACAAAGTGAAGTAAGGTAGCAGAGTAGAGCAGAGGTGTTTGCGCTTCAATGGAATTGAACCTTAGCATGAAGTAGATGTTGTTATCTCAATTCAACCCTTTGGCAGTGAGCCTTCTTTTGGCAGTGAACCTTTCTTTGCGATGAGTAATTTGGGCAGTGAGTCCTGTAGGCAGTAAGCCTCTATTTTTCAGTATTGATATAACATATATATTTCTATGGGCTAACACCCACCGTGGTTTTTCCCTTCTAGGGTTTTCCACATAAAAAATATGGTGTCTCCTGTGTTTATGCTTTTGTGTTAAGCTTCTCATTTAATGCTTTCATGGTTATATCTGAATATAAGTAATTGATAAGTTGATGATCATATTTGGTTAAAAGTTTTAGGACAACTGATTCAACCCCCCTCTCAGTTGTCCGGTGTAGTTCAACATCCCACATGACATGTACCCTATGATGTTGAAGCTTCCTAAGGGGCGAGTGACATCATTGTGTGTGAAGCCTAAGGGAAGTGACCTCCACATGTTGTCCACCCCTCAAAGCTCTCTATATGAATTGATCAAGTTGCACCTCCTAAGGTAAAATCCCAATAGTCTAAACATTATGTTCAAGTCTTGTTCATATTTCTATTTGGCTGGTAATCTCTTATACAAGGAACTTCTATTGGAAACAGAGTTAGTGAATTACTATTTGTAATGGTGAAATTTGTATGTCCATTTAGTTTTGAGAAAGTGATTTTACTATACTTGTTGTTAGCAAAAATTGACACCTATATTTATTACCTAAGTCTAACCCATGATCCATAGGTTCCAAGATCATTTTGGCATCTCAAACTTGGAAAAATACGATGACAAATTGTTGGATTGAGTTGATTAGAACAAAACAATGTTTTATAGGATGTGAAACCAAATAGGTTCTCTTAGGATTAGACAAGGGGGCATGTAGAATTTATAGGGGGGAGATGACCTATAAAAATTAACATCGTTTCTGGATTGCAAACTTTTTTATGATATGAAAGTTCAACAAGAATTAGATATTAACATGAACCTATTGTACAAGAATATAAGGATATTTTAAAAAAAAAAAAATTAAACTATTAGAACCAATCTTCATCCCTAAATTAAATTGAAATTTAATTTAGCTAATTGCTCAAAAGAATGAAATATTAGATCTAGTATTTCTCTCTATGAAGTGCTCTAAGGGTGGTAAAAACTTACTACTATTTTTATTGCTTAAGATGTCTTATGAGATTCTATGTACCATCTTTGTTTTATTGTACTTTATTTTTAGACATGATTAACCAAATAACATTGTACATGTGTTTTTTGAAGTATTGTATAAGACTAAGAGCTTTGGAATGTTATATTATATCATAGATTACTTGTGAGTCTATGACAATGTCATGTATTTTAGAGTTCTCTATGTAATGAGTTTAGGTATTATATACACCCTATTAGTAGCATTGAATTGATGTAAAGAAAATTGGCTTAAATTAGATCTCTGTTGGATTTAGATTTATCTCAAAGCCTTGTTTGAGTGATTATGAAAATTTATATGACCATTATTTTAGGGGTAATTGTGTACTTTTTGTCATTCTATTTGTATTTGGTTATCTATGATGAGGTTGTATTTGCTTCATGATTCAAAGGATTGAAGTAGTTATTGATGCTTATGATAGAAACTTGAGAAACAAGATTAAATACATGAAATGTAAATAAATGGATTCACTATAGTGCTACATCTATACGTATTTGACTAATTATTTTATGAGTTATGTTATAGATGTGCCTTGAGCTACTAAGGATAATAGCTAATTTACAGGGAGATAATAATTATGGGGCTTTTTCTCTAAAGTGAAAAAGAATGATATTTTTCCATGTAAATGATCCTTTGGAATTAAAGGGGGGTAAAAGTTATTATTCTTTGGCCCTTTGGTTAAAAGAAAGATAAAAATAAAAGTAAACAAGGCAACATAAATGATTAAATCCATTGGCATATGGAAGAGTGATGGTTTAAAAACCACTCTTTGAAATATTATATAAATCATTTATGAGAGGTTAGGAACAGATGGAGATCACTCAAGGAAGAAGGTGATTTGGTGGGCTATGGACATTAGAGGAGCACACAAAGTGTGTCCAACTCAAGGTACATAGTACACGTAGAATTATCCTAGCTAGGACTTTGTGTTGAGTGACTGTTATGTTGTGTTTTGAATAGAATTGTTCCTCCTAGATTGTGTCATAACTAAGAGGGCCAAAACCACTAATATCTTCTTGGGGTGTAAATAGTCATTTCTAAGGTTTTCTCAAATAAGTATTACATAACATTTGGTATGAAGTATACTATTTGAATGTTGATGATAACAAATATAAATTTCACTATTTTAATGTTGAATTTCATATTCTAGATGTTGATTTATGTAATTATTCAAATGTCTACCATGTTATTTTAAAAAAAAACTAAAACTATAAAATAGCTCTTAAGTAAATAAATAACTTTTAAGTAAATAAAATAATTCAATAAAATAACTCTAAATTGATATGGTATTTTTTAATAATATTTACTACTTTTCAAAATAAAAATAAAATAACATAATTACAATGTAACTTTCCCATTTAATTTAAGCTTAAATACTATAACACACTAAGACAAAGCACTTACCTATTTTAAATAAAAAATATATTCAATTTAATACTAACAACCTAATTTAAAATATTTATTATATCAAATGTGATAAGAATCAAGAATCATTAAACATGTAATAAAAATATATAAAAAGATATCTACACCGACTTTTAAAAAAAACTAAATTATACTTAACGCCATCCATATAAAATACAATATACGTAATATTCTATTGAAAATTCAAATATCCCAAGGGAATCCTAAGAAATAATTTCTTTTTGGCAACAATGTACACGGAGTGGATGGAGGCAGCCTTGAGTTTCAAAAGTGTGTATATATATAGTTTGTCAAAGGAGTTTTATATACATACATTTAACATGAATGAATTTTTTTTATTATTATTATTTATAGATAGACATATACATCTATTTAACATGATTGAACATATTTTTGTTTATAATAAGGATAGATCTTATATATATACATGTTGTTATATAAACATATTTTCACTTCTAATTATGTATATTAGCAACTAATATTAAATATAAATATAAATGTATCAATTTACAAGGAGAATTATTTGACTCCTACACAATGGTCCCAACTTTAAATAAGAGATACATTGTGTTCCTTGGTGATTTGGTGAATGTGGTTAGATTTAGTGTTAATTTGGTTATGTAAATTGCAGTTAGCTATATTTTTGCAAGGACATGATTATTACAATTAGTTTTTTTTTTGTTTTTTTTTGGGAACATGGAACAAAATGTAGAGGAAAGATGTAGTTATGGGTATCATAAGGGGCAATACAATTGTAATTATAACAAGTCATGGTAGATTTTATCATGGCTTTGGAAGAGTTGTGTGAGCATACAATTATATTTCATTGCAAGAGTCTTGCCTTTATTAATTATGTAGATTGTAATTAATTCTTGAGTTACAATTGATAGCTTTTTTGTTTTGTTTTGTGAGCTAATAGATCCTTTGATCAAAAAGGAATTGACTCAAAGAAAACAATATTGATGGAAGTATTTCGATTGTGTTAAAGTGTTAGTATTTTGTTTTCAATTATACATTTGTTGTGCCAATTTAATATTTGAGTCTAAAGTTGATATAATATAAATATTAAAAATATTATTTGTAATAAAGAATAGAATATAAAAAAAATCAATTTATATGTATATTATATAATATTTATTATAATAGGTAATATAATAATAATAATAATAGTAATAATAATAATATTAATATTATTATATAATAATAATAATAATATTAATATTATTATTATATAATAATAATATTATTATTATATAATTATAATAATATTATACATAATAATAATATTATTATTATACATAATAAAAATTAAGTGTTATTTTCAAATGATGCAATTATGCCATGAGCGGGGCTCAACATTTTCAAACATTAAAGCATGAGGAGTGTCTACAGAAAGGTGAGGGAGATGACGAGGATGAAGACGATCGAGGATCTTTAGGTAAGGAGCTTGAGGATGACTAGAATGGTTCTTGGGATGAAGACGAGGAAGAAATGATTGTGGACCTGTAGTTGGAGGCATGTCCCAATGTCTTTGTCACATAGTTTACAAGGAGTAAACATTTCTCTATTGGATCATTTAGCAGCTCTTCTTTGTCTAAGACCTTGTCAATGGTAGTTTCTATTGTGGAGGTTGTCAAGAGCTCTCCTAAGACCATTCTTTGCATGCAAGGGCTAAAGTGTGGCTTCCTACTGCCTATGATTGAGTTTTTTGATTCTCCTATAGAGCCCAAGGGAGTCATTGGGGCTAGTTCTTTGTTGTCTTTTGGGATGTCTAATTTTTGTGCTTTGGACTCCCTCTCTCCCCTAACTTCTGGCTCTCCTTTGAGCGATGTGGCTAGATTAGATCCTAAGGTAGGATCGCCAAAGATTGTTGCCAATCTTATTCAAGCATTAATTATTGAAGATGTTGGTTTGTTGTCTGAGATGGTTGTCTTTAGGAATGTTAAGCTAATTAAACCATGCATGGATGTTATTAAAGGCTTGTCTGGATTTGGCTTTTATTGTGAATGGTAAGAGTTTTCTTCTCTGCATCCTTGACTTAGTTGTTGATAGAGCAGTTTCTAGGTGTGAGCATTTGCTTGTTGGCAAATTTCTAGGTGCTAGACCAAATATAGATTTGTTTATGAAGTGGGTTCGGTAGAAATGGAATCCTAAAGGCCATTTGGAAATTTCTATAATGAGGAAAGACTTCTCTTTTATTTCTTTTTTGAACCATGATGACTACATATGGATCCTCTTGCATGGTCCTTGATTTCTTGGCAAGGCAAGTTTATTCAGGTTAAGAAATGGGCATCAAGTTTTGATCCTAAGACAAAAAGTGTCAACAAGATTCCTATTTGGGTTAGACTTCTTGGCCTGCCACTTGAATATTAGGAGGAGAAGGTCCTATCAGACATTGCAAATTCTTTTGGCTAGCTGTTGGTGGTGGATGCAATCACCAAATTTATGAAGCAATTAATTTTTTCTAGACTCAATGTAATTGTGGAGGTGGACAAGGTTCTTCCCTCTAAGGTCATTGTATTTGAGGATTCACTTGTGGTATATAACAATTACCTCAAAGCTAGTCATGTCATGACAAGGTGCCCGATAAACAGACACTCATAGCTTTTCTAGAGAAAAAATGATCATGTTATTTCTTCTCATCTTCCTATTAAAGAGGCTAGCTAGATCATCTCAAAAGAGTTGCCACATGAGGTTTGCCATGAGAGAGAAATAGAGGCATGTAGGAGTGTAGGGGAGACTCAAGTTGCTCCCAGCCCTTTGAGTGTCATGGAGGGTTCACTCAATTCAAGTAAAGAAAAAAGGTTGATGGAACCGAGAGAGAAGCTTAGCCCTTTGCCCCTTCATGTCTCAAGGGAGGCCATTAAATTGGGGAGACCAGCCAAGAAAGAAGTTTTTTTAAGGATCCATTGGAAGGGATTGTTCAATGCTCCTTGGAATGTTTTGGTTTCAAACTGCCTTGATATGGCTGGTCTTTTGTTGTCCTTGGGTTGTATGCCCTTTGCTTCTTGTGTTCAACCACTTGGGTAGTGGTGTTGATGGCCTGTTGACTTTTTGCAATCATTTTACTCTCTGCCCCTTATTGTTGCGCATTGATGTTGGTTGGACTTTATTGACCTATCTTTCTAGCTTTGTACAAAATGGTCAAGGCCCTTCAAAAACCCTACCTTTTACCCTTAATAAAAAAAATTAAGTGTTATTTATAGTGACTGACTTGTTTATGCTAGCGTTTGTTTATGTGTCATTTGCTATGGTTACAAAAACTACCATGATAACTACAATGGCCCATCTTATACCAATGGTCAATTCCACTAACAACTCATTTGATCAACAACTAGCATAATCCTCATACTTGTCGCATCAGTTAACTCCACTAATCACTAATTGTATGGCTTGCTTAGGTAGGATGCTAGCAAATGTTGTTGAGTCTACCTTTACACCTACCAATTATTTGCTTGAAAGTGTTTAAATCTTTTTCAATAAATCCATTTTATGCATATCCTATAATCATGACATTCCATGAGACCACATCTCTTTGAGGCACTTTGTCAAACAATTCACATGCCTTATGTATGATTCCACATTTTGCATACATTAATTGGAGATGCTTTAATTGTAGCACTCTAGACTAGAAGAGGACCAATGTTGTTCTACTTGATTGTTGAAAATTGTTATTAGATATTATGAAGTAGGACTTCGATGGCTATTTAATTTAAGAAACAAGATGAATAGTCAAATCCTTTGCATGTCGTTTTAATCTTGAAACATATAGTAGAAGATAAATAATAACAAGAATGTTGGTTTTGAATTTATTTCATCCATATTTTTATGCACCAACATTTACATAGCAAGGTGGACTTACATAAATTAATACTCTTCTTGTATGCACTGTTATTTGTGAATATAGGCGACACTAGAACCAACATTATAATTGTTATCCCATAACTTCAATAGATACACACTTGAATTAGGGGCCAACATATTACCTGTCAAGATTTATGCACCATTATTTAATTGTAACAAAATATCTATATTTCATGAAATACATAGTGTAAAAGTTTATTAACTATTGTATCTATGTATTCAAGAGAATTAAAACAATAAATAAAGGAAATTAGAAATCGTTTTATGCTCCTTTCATGTGTCATCCTAGGCAATGTCTGCTAAAGTAAGTGGGCATTGTGCATGACACATTCCCTTAGCTTGGCCACTTGTTTTAGCCTCTATAGGTTTTGGCCCTTTGGGTAAAATATTTCGTCAACTTAAACATGTACGGGATATGCATTTATGAAATATAGTCACTTTACCAATCCTGCTAAATCATTTAGTGACTTAAAAATAGCATATCTAGATTTATCAATCAAAACAATCTAATCAACAACATTTGAATTGGAAAATCATTTTAATGTATTAAGATTATTACTAGACCCACAAATCAAATTGTTATTATGGGCATTATTTCTTCATTGTGGTGCATTATAGTAGTGTAGGGTTTACAAAACAAGCTACAAATGACTTGTTTCGATAGTGAGAGGGTAAACCAAAGCCCTAATAAATATTTATTGTTAGCTTATTCTATTGAAACCTATTGTACTCAATATTTTTTATGTGTAATTATTTTTTATATTTTATGCTCTATGCAATTTTATGAAATTATTTTAGTGATTAAATCATGTAGTTATTCATGATAGACTTATGGAATGATCACACCCCTTGCCCATTCAATCAAAACCCAAGAAGCTACAACTTTCTAGTGAAGGATGGGACACTCTAGAAAGTTACTTTCCATGGAACTTCTCCATGCATTATACATCAAACAAATTTAATAGAAACATTTGCCTTTATTGCCAAGTGATTATTTGAGTTTTCAGAGGACTTTCCTCACTATAAGAAAGATTGGCTATAGTGTTTGTGTTGGTGTAATTAAATATTTAATTACACATTATTAAGTTTACTTAGGGCTTTTTACATCACCTAGGGTTTTCTTATCTTGTAAATATAAAAGCAAGATATCACATGTAATTCATTGATCCAATTCATTTATTGCATCCAATTTTGTGCAAATTCATCCTCTTTACTTTTTCTCTTGTAGAAGGTCAATCCTAGGTTTTGCAGGTGATCCTGGTGGCTTGAGTTAATTAGTGACTCTCACATGGTATCAGAGCTCCATATCTGTAAGCCACTTCTCAGATCTAGAGAAAAAATTGAGCAAGATCTATTTTTTGGGTATATTGTTGTGTAAAACAGAGCCTTCCATTGGATTTAGAGTAGTCAAAATAGTCAGATTAGCCTTTAATTTAGCTTGATTTTAGCTTCATAGGCCAGATCTACAAGATTAGTGGGTGCTTTTTTCAGGATCAAAAGGAAAGCTATTTTGGAACATTTTGGGCCAAATTTGACCCTACCATCACGCTCAGAAGGCCCAAAAACCTCAAGATCAACTGTTAAATCGTCGAAATCAGCCTCGGGATCATCTGGGGCAAATATTTTTTGCCAGGCAAGCCATACAACCTACCCAACACGCAGATCGAGGTGGCAAATTTTCAAAAAAAGAGTTTTTTCCTGCTTTAAAAAGAATTCAAAAAAAGTTTTAAAAGAAATTTTTGGCAGGTTTTTTTATTGTTTAAAAAAAAGAGCTTTTATAAAAAGTTTTTAAAATAAATAAATAAATAAATTTTTGGTACCTGCATAAGGTACCGACCTGCCGCTGCAGGCTTTTTGGGCTCCGTGCCCTCTTGAGGCTTGGGTCCCTAAAGGGTCCGCAGACCCCTTAGTGGGGTCGTGTGGGGAGGCTCTGCCCCCCACACCCCAATATATATATTAAAAAAATTTATTAAAAAAAACCAAGCGGCCTCAAAAAATCTTCTACGCCAGCATCTTGTACCAGCAACCTCCTTGGCATATGTGCCCATTTTTGGTGGCTCTATCAACTTTGGCAGCCCTTTTGAAGGTTTTGCTATCTTTAGCTCCAATTAAATATATTTGGAATCTCTCTATTTTGACAATGCTTCTAACTTTGTCTAGCAATAGTAAAACTTGGCAGTATCCCTATATTTGGCAGTATTTTCGCAAACTTTAGCAACATGGGGTCATTTTTTGCCCTAATTTTGTGCTTCAGGGGGCCTATTTTTCATTTTACCATATCTCAAGCAAACGGAGTCAATTTTTCAAAAAAAATAGCCGTTGAAAAGCTGGTTCCAAGAAAAATATAGTGATACATGTATTTTTTCCAAATTTTGTTGTTGGTGACATTTATTACTATTTGAAGTCCAGACCACCTTTTTGGCTTCTGAGCTCGTAACTTTTTTCCACAATCTCCAATTTTCACAATTCTTGAGGCATTGGACTTTAGGTATGGAGGAGATCTACACAACTATCCATGCACTTTTTCTAGATTTAGACCCATGTATTCTTTAATTAGTTTGTCAGTTTTATGCTTCTGTTTGATATTTTAGATATTCTGGCACCTAGAGAAGTTCTATTTGTTTTGTTGGGCTTCATTTATCAGCATTAAAACATATTTAGATTGTTGATCTCTAATTTTATTATTTGAGGAGACATCATGGGTTTTGCTATTCACCCTTTTGTGGTAACATTGGGTAAGGATAATTATGAGTCTTGGCGAAAGGGCATCTTGACACATCTCAGGTGGCTTCATATTTTGCCTTATCTTTATGGACTCATACTTGAACCAAATGCACCTGGGAGGAAATATGCATGGGGAAGTATTATTGATCATGTTGTAGGATTGACTGGTTCTAGTGTTGATTTTGACACTATGTGTTCTATTTCACATATTGAGTGCCCACAAGCTCTTTGGACATGCATTTGGGAGTTGTACATGGAGACCCACATATCTCTCCATTCCTAGATGATCTTGCCATGGATTGCCACACAGCCCTTGATGATGCAGATCATACACCCTTTCATGATGATACAGTTGAGGAGCTTGCATATTTGATAGGTCTTACTAGTTCAGATGACACAAAGGCTTCTCTTGCTTCTCCTTCTCCTCTTATCGAGATCACATCTTCATTACCTGTTGCTACATTTGAGTCTAGGGTTGCTTCTTTGAGAGCTTCTAGTGATTCCTTGCAGTAGGCCATTATCAGTCTTCCATGCATAACTTGTTGGGATGCATTTCTACCAGATATATCATTGTTGTTTGTAGAGCCCCACATTGCAGATTTGGGAGATACTTTGGAGGGTATTCAGTTCCTCTTTGATGACAGCTTCGATGGAGTTGCATCACCATCATATTCTTCAGAGATTATCCTTCATCCTCTTATTCAGTCATAGTTTTGCTGTGGATTGGAGATATTTGAGCAGTTTTCAGGAGCATCATTATTGTCTTTGGATCATGTGCAGAGTTCAAAGACCTTCATCCTTCTTCCTACATTTTCCTATCCAAAATGGGAAGATATTATGCACACATCTATAATTTTATTTCTTCCCAAGGGGAGGAATGTTGTTTGGCATTCATGGGTCTTCCTTTTTTGTCAAGCATCTACCAACACTGTAGGTGTCATCTTGAGGAGTGGTTGCATAGTCTCTCTTCTCATCTTCATTTTGGGAGGGAGCATTTTCTTGCATGGGGTTTCATCCTTCTCACTTCTAGGGGGTTACCAGATCTTCTATCTACTTCCTCTCTTATGGGAGGCATTCATGATTATACTTTTGTGATGGATTTAGTTCTTGGGGGGTCTTAGTGTTATTCCTTCTTCCATCACATGTTCATGTACTTATTTTGTTTTCTCTCTTTTGGAGAGGAGTTTTCTCCCACTAGGTTTTTCTCCTTTTCTTCACTTTATGAGAGATTCGTGTTTGTACATGGGTACCTAACATGGCCTTGTAGCCAGGACACATCCTTGCATCATTTGCATGTTTTCATTCTCCCTAAGTTGCACTTAAGGGGGGGTGTTGGTGTAATTAAATATTTAATTAAACTTTATTAAGTTTACTTAGGGCTCTTTAAAGCACCTAGGGTTTTCTTATCTTGCAAATATAAAATCGAGATATCACATGTAATTCATTAATCTAATTCATTTATTGCATCCAATTTTGTGCAAATTCATCCTTTTTGTTTTTTCTCTTGTAGAAGGTTAATCCTAGGTTTTACAAGTCATCCTAGTAGCTTGAATCAATTAGTGACTCTCACAGTTTGTAAACCAAAGTTAATTTTATTCAAATATTTTTGAATTTTCCATTCAATTATTTCTTTGTGCTATTTTTAGGCTACTTCTAAATGACTATTCAAGTTCAGAGTAGTGCAATTTGCAAGTTTTATTTCAAAATCAATTAGTTGTAATTTATGGATTAATTTTTCTATCAAAAAGTGAAGTACAATATTGTGAAACTACATAACCATATCACATATGGTTCTCTTTGCTCAATAACATTTTATCATGATGCTTGTTTACTTCTTATTATTCAAGCACATTAATCAAATCAATTGACTTCTCTCTAAAACAAAAGCTAAAACTTGCAACATACAAGGAAGACCCCTCCTTTCTTAAAGAGAGAGATTAACTAGATCTTGTTATACCCAATGACGAGATGTCATTGAATCTCACACTTTAACAAATAATCATCTTTTTTCAACTTGGGTGGTGTTCAAAGGCTATCTACAATAGGGTAGTTTAGAAATCCTTTCCTAGGAGTCATCCTACTTACTCAAAGTAAAATTATACACACACACCTAACAAATCAATTGAATTTAAAGAAAGTTATTAAACAAAATTATAACTTATTCCAAAGAGCTAACTGAGATTAAACTACAAAAAATAAATGCTTATGCTTAAAATGAAAGTTACTTGAAAATAAACTATCTTAATAACCCAATGCTTATGTTGAAAAGAAAACTACAACTATTAAAAGGAAACTTAATGATTTCTTTTTGTGCTTTTATAGAAATTTAAGAACAAACCAAAGCAAGGAACACTCTCACTATTCTTTTTATGATTTTCTAATTCATAAAAAACCAAAGTAAAGAATGCTTTCATACATGATGATTAACAAGATGAAAGGACCTGAAAGTAACAAAATACAAAGAATGAATAGGGAAACAATTTAACACATGCATGCAATAACAATAAAACACTTATCTACAAAAATATTCATCCTTCATCTCTAGTTGAGTGGCATGCTCCTATGAAGGATGTAATGTTTTTCAAACAATCATATGCATAACCTAAACTAACTAAAATATATGTAGAACTATCTTGTATTCATAAAGGTTAAAAAAGACACATCAAATTTCTACTTTAAGTTTGTACTAAAAAGATAACCAAGTTTGTGTGCAAAGATAACCAAAAATTACTTAACATCTATTCTCATGTTTCTATCTTCTATCTTCTATCTCCATAATTCTATATCAATTTAATTCCTACGCCAACTCTTATGGATTAGCATTGTGTAAAGACATGCATAATGTTGTCCAAGTTCAACTGAAACATCAACTAAAAATTAAATACATAATTTTCTTAATCAATTAATACAAGAGTGTTCAAACATAAAAACTGGAAAATAATTCCTAAACAACTACTCCTACTAGGAGTTTGCTATGATAGTTATTTCTTATGATTAATATTTTGGAGGATGATTGACGACTATATCAATTGATTGTTGTGTGCAAGAGAACAAGGCGCGACCAACTAGAATTATGTTACTGAATATGCTCTCTTCCTAGAGTCTGAAGGTTCTGGAGTTACAAGCTTTCTTTCTCTAGAGCTTGACACCCCCAGAGTTAGCAAGACTACCCTCAGATCTTGAAAGTTCTAGAGATACTCACGATCCCAACAAAACAAGAGGATCTAGAGATGAGTGCTTACTCCAAACTTTGCCAAAAATGCCCCGCTTAACCAAAAACATGTCTTTCATACAAACATAATGTTAGAATTTCAATTTCATTGGACAAAAAATATTAAGCCAAAATATGCATTTGATTTCTATTTCAAAATAACTAATTATCTTTATACAAGCATTAATTTCAGCATGAAAAGGGTTAATCAAGGGGAAAAGATTACTTTCTCTAGGAAGTTCATGATGCCATGTGATCAACCTCATCGCTCCCCCATGCCCATGGTTTTGTAGGTCCTCCTGCAGGCTTAGTATTTGGTGGTTGGGAAGAGGTACATGCCTATCTCTTGGTTGTTACATCTTTTTCCTTTTTTGTAGTATGTTCCTCCCATTTGTTGTTGTAACTTCATACTCCCTAAGGTAGGTGCCTTGAGCCTCCTTATAATCATCCATAAAACTCCAAGTTCTATCCACCTCATTTTCCCACTTTTCAAATTCCCAATCCAATTGGGTTGTTGTTACATTGATCAGAGTTGGGGGAGCCAAAAGGAGAGGGGGCTCAAGAATCTCATTCCTTTCCATGATGGTTTGTGTTTTTCTATCGCTTTTGCCATTGCTTTGCTCTTCTTAGTGACCACATTAGATTATTTGGGGATATAATTTATCTTCTTTTCAAATCCAAGGGTAAACGATTCTACCTTTCTTCATATGATACAAATGTCAGTTTGATTGTGTGTTGGATGGCATGTTGTAGGGCCTCATATAAAAGCTTGAGGCTTTCAACATATTTCTCATTCATTCTATTTAAATTCCTTAGGCTCAGGGTTATGATGCCTCATCAACAACCCTACAATTTTTTTTTGTCTCGTTGTACTCTTTTGTTCTCTTTAGCCATGCACTCTAATTTTGCAATGTAGAAATGAAATACCTAAGTTGTACCTCTCTGACAAAAATATTGACAAAGAAATCCACATAATCTCCTAATAAGATCCACTGAGTAAAGAACTCACATAGCAATTTTTTTACTTCAAAGGACTAATGTTATAGGCTTCCAAAAACTCAACATCATCTAGATCATAGGGTAGGTCATAGGAAATATAAAGTGATTTCCATCTCAATAGTTGTTCCCAAAGAAACATGCTATACATCCTATCTAGTTTCCTATAGAACAAAATTGCCTCTCCTATCTTACAGGCCTCCATCGTATATTTCTCTAGGTGGTCATTCTTCATTTATAAAACTGCCACATGTGCTCTTAACCTGGAAATCTAAAAATCAGTATGCCTTAGGAAGTAATAATGAGAAACCAAGGTTCGTAGTATATCTAGTATTTGAATAGTAAACCACCTCAAAAATATAGGCTTTGTTTGCATTTGTTTATCCTCCTTAGAAGGCCCATTTTGCAATTCCTTCGACTCTTTCTCTGGTTCTACAATTTTACTTGCAGTTGATGTCAATTCATTCTCCTTCAACTATTTCTCTAGTTCTACATTTTTACTTGTAGTTGATGTCAATTCATTATGGTTTTCTTAATTTTTCTCTATGAATGTAGATAGGGCACCTATCATATTCTCTGTGAGGGCCTCTATCTTTTTTTCATCTCCGATGGAGACAACCTCCCAGAGATTTTCAATCTCTAGAGCTTCTGCCTCTATTTGGGTTCACATCTCGATTGGTTTATTCAATTTCTCTTTTAAAGATAGAATAGTGGCATCCTTCTGAGCTAATAAAAGTTTCAAATTCTCTATTTCCTATTATTTCTAATAAATTAAGAGTTAAGTTTTAGATAAGACAAATACCTACAGAGACTTGATCAGTGATTCCACTTTCTATTAATGCTTGGATGAAAGCATGGGCACACTTTTCCTTTTTTGGGCTCCTCTGCAGAGGAAAGTTTGTTGATTACATTATTTTGCCCCTTGCTTATGATCTTGATTGGTGTGGAGGTGATTCTTCTAGAGGTAGAGGTGTTGGTTGACATGGAGGTGATCCCTCTAGAGGTGGAGGCATTGGCTGGTGTGGAAGTGATTCCTCTGGAGGTGGAGGCATTGTTTCCTCATGCTCTAGAGATAAAATATCTTCTACTTTAGAGCTCTTCAAAGCAAGGAAATCTTCAACTTGAATATTCTCTGGAGGAATTGAGGCCTCTTCTATTTGCATGTTGACTTGTTTAGGAGAACTCTCTAGAGGAACGAGACCCTCTTCTACTTGAATGTAAATTTCTTTAGGAGAATCCTCTAGATGGACAAGAACCTCTTTTGATTGCATGTCTTCCATAAGTGAATTTATCTCTATTTGAGAACTCTTTGGAGGTGTAAGAATATCCTCTGATTGTATATCCTTTGGAGATGGGATAACTTTGGTGTGTGGCTCCTTCGAAGGTGAGGCAACCTTTACATGAGGGCTACTCAGAGGTGAAATTGCTTCCAAGTGTGAGTCCTTTAGTGGTGAAGTAATCTAATCATCAGGGCTCCCTGCGGAATAAATAGTTGTTGAATGAGGCTTCTCCAAAGGAGAAGCAACTGGTATATGATGGCTCTCCACGTTTGGATTAGCCTAAATATGAGAATCCTTTGATGATGAAGTGGGCTGTCCAAAGGAGGAGAAGCTATGGCATGTGGCTCCTCCAAAGGTGGAAATGGCCTTTCTACTTCTTGAGTTGTGTGTGGTGGAATTTGACTCTCCAGAGGGACAAGGATATCAAATGTTGATTGTTGTTCCTTTAGAGGTGGTAAGGATCCTTCCCTTACTTCTTGACTCATTTATGGAGTTACAAGAGACTACAAGGCAGTAGAAGTATAAAACTTTGGCAATTGGGATAGCTCTTGAATTGCTTCAGTAGCTACCTTTTCTTCAAGAGAGGTGGTTGTAATAGAGATATAAACTGACTCAAAATTTGAGCCCCATGGCACTTAATCCTCCAAGGTGGAGGAGGTTTCTGTAGACATGTTTTCACCCTTTTCTTCTTTGGTTTTTACTCTACCCCCTTCTTTGAGTCTAAGGGAATAATTTATGCTTGCTCATGTGGAGCTAGATGGTTCCCAGATGTAATTTATTTAGGATAGTCTATTGGCATATCCTCAACAGATGGGTGGATGGTATCATCGAGGTCTTCTTTGGTGGCTGCTAAAATTTGTGGTTCCACAACTAGTTTCTCCATAGCAGTGGTTGACATTATTTTCTCAGTAGCACTAGTAGTGGTTGTTGAGACCTCTTCATTTATTTTTACTTTTTAGATGATTTTCCTAAAAAAATTAACCACTTGCCCTCCCTTGTCTAGTTCTTCAAAATTTAGTGCTTACAGGTCAAACTGATAAGGCTATGGTGTTGTTAGAGGCCCTATGTGATGCAAGAGCATCCATGGCAAATTGGCAATCAACATCACCAAATATATTTTAATTTCTATTTGTTTGTTTTCAATAAGGTTTATGGGCTTGGGAAATAATAATACTATTTGCAACAAATATATTTTCTTGGGGTATATTAATAAATGCAAATTTTGATGTAAAATATCTCAGTAATTTGTAAAATCCTCCATTAGTGGGGAGAATCTTTCCTAGGCATCCACTTGGAGATATGCATTAATTTGTATTTTGGTGGGGCAGATTTGGTGGGTGAGATGCTTTCATAAAGTGGGTCACCAACACCTAATTTTAGCAATCACTTATTTTGTAACCAACATCATGTAAGGAATCTTGTAAGTAGTCTTTATGGCCCAGGTTGGTGGACATAACTCCTAGAATTTTATTTTATTAATTTCAAAATTTGTAACTCCAAAATGGGGGGTCGTCATTATGAGACCCAGTCTCGGTAAAATGAGAGTAACTTTCTCATATATTATTAAAATTAAGAAATTAAACATGTTTTAGAAAGCTGGGAAGGAGAGGCACGAAACCCAGAAACCATTTTAGAAAATTATGAAAAATGAGGGTGCAGCGAAAGGATTAAGTGACGGGTTTTTAATGGAGCTAGAAAAAAAAAATAGAAGAGAGACCCAGATGTTGGGGAAGGAGTCTAGAGGTGGAGAAAATTATTTGTTGTAGGTGTTGGATGTGTAATTCTCAGAAGCTCACAAGATTCCATATTTATAAAGTACACCGAGGGATATCTAAAAAATATATTTATATTTATATTTAAACAATATATCTAAAGTATGCTGATGGATATCTCTTTTCCATAGTTTATTTGAAAAAGAAATTGGAAAAAATAAAAAATAAAAACCAAAAAAGAAATTGAAAATAAGAAAATAAAAAAACTATCTAACCAAAAAAGAAATTGGAAAAAAATAAAATAAAAAATTGGAAAAAATAAAAAATAAAAACTAAAAACTAAAAAAGAAATTGGAAAAAATAAAAAACTAAAAATCAAAAAAGAAATTGAAAATAAGAAAATCACAAAAACTATGGAACCAAAAAAGAATTTGCACAATAATTTTTTCCAATGAATCTTATTTACATGAATTTATTTATTTAAATATTTTATGATTTTTGTTTACAGAATCTAAATGTTTACGGGAATCTGAATCTTTCAGCCCTTGCTGTGAGTGTGGAACGCCTCTCGGCATAATTATTTGTTGTAGGTGTTGGATGTGTAATTCTCAGAAGCTCACAAGATTCCATATTTTGTAATGCATTTTTAGATTTGAATAAAGATTGTGTGCAGATTTCTCTTCATATCTTTGTTGTAATATTTTATTTTCAACGTTCTTGCATAGGCTTGTTTAAGTGAGCAAATTTGAATGGATTAGTATCTCATTGTTCCATTAATTGGTAAATTAGTAGCCCCCTCTGCATCAATTGGTATCAAAGCTCAGAAGGTTTGGGCAAAAAAAGAGTTTGGTGTTTGCGGGTTTTTGTTTGTGCAGGTCGAACAGAGAACCTAGTTGCCAAAAGACTAGGTAGAGGAAAAGAGAAGAGACCTAGGTGAGGCAAAGATAAGAGGAAGCAAGGTTAAAGGGACTTGCTTGAAGAGGAGATGGATTTGTTTAGAAGGTACTTCTAGGTTGGGGGTTCACAAAAGAAGAAGCAAGAAGAAAAAGAGAGGAAGAGGAAAGAGGAAAAGATGAGGCAAATAGAGGTTGAGAAAGAGATAAGAGAACTGAGGCAAGTTGTGGAAGAGATGGAAAAAGATATAGAAAAAATAGTTCTGGAGTTCCAGCAGTTGCAAAGTTGGCACTTGTCAGTGAAGAGGAAGGTTACATGGCCCATCAAGAAAATTGTCCAAAGAAGAAGAAGACAAGCAAGAACAATAGCAATAGAGGAAGAACAAAAGCAATCTCAGACAGATGAAGTAAGCAATGAAATGGTGAGTATTCCTATGACTGTTTTGACATCAAGCATTGAAGAAGACACGGTAAACATAGTTGTGGATGAGTCTCCATGTCATTTTCAGTTATTTGAGTCTGATGTTCAAGATGAGCAAGTGGAAAGGCATGTTGATGTTGATATTAATGATCAAGTTGATGTTGATAATAAGGTTGCTAATGAAGATGTTGCAGATTTGTTTGTTAATGAGGTATATGCAGATTTGCAAGGGTATTATGCAGATTGTGGTAATGGTGAATATGCTGATAAATTGTATTCAAATGATGAAGATGAAGACATGGACAGTGGTAATGTGGCATATGAACAAGAACTAGAGTTTTGGAACCTTGAAGCTGAGAAGATGCTAAGTAAGAGGTGGTACAAGAAGAAAAAGAAAAAAGATCCAGGGAAAGTTGCAGAAATGAATAACAAGTTGCGAAAGAATTGGAAGACTAGGAAGAAAGAGGAGACCTGTTACTACCCTCAATCCAAGAGGGCTTGGATTTTCTTTTGGTCCGAAGTCTGATGCAAGAGCATCCATGGCAAATTGGCAATCAGCATCACCAAATATATTTTAATTTATGTTTGTTTGTTTTCAATAAGGTTTATGGGCTTGGGAAATAATAATAATATTTGCAACAAATATATTTTCTTGGGATATATTAATAAATACAAATTTTGATGTAAAATATCTCAGTAATTTGTAAAATCCTCCATTAGTGGGGGGAATCTTTTCTAGGCATCCACTTGGAGATATGCATTAATTTGTATTTTGGTGGGGCTGATTTGGTGGGTGAGATGCCGTCATAAAGTGGGTCACCAACTCCTAATTTTAGAAAGCACTTATTTTGTAACCAACATCATGTAAGGAATCTTGTAAGTAGTCTTTATGGCCCAGGTTGGTGGACCTAACTCCCAGAATTTTATTTTATTAATTTCAAAATTTGTAACTCCAAAATGAGGGGTCATCATTATGAGACCCAGTCTTGGTAAAATGAGAATAAATTTCTCATATATTATCAAAATTAAGAAATTAAATATGTTCTGGAAAGTTGGGAAGGAGAGACACGAAACCCAGAAACCATTTTAGAAAATTATAAAAAATGAGGGTGCAGTGAAAGGAATAAGTGACAGGTTTTTATTGGAGCTGAAAAAAGAAAATAGAAGAGAGACCCAGATGTTGGGGAAGGAGTCTAGAGGTGGAGAAAATTATTTGTTACAGGTGTTGGATGTGTAATTCTCAGAAGCTCACAAGATTCCATATTTTGTAATGCATTTTCAGATTTGAATAAAAGATTGTGTGCGGATTTCTCTTCATATCTTTTTTGTAATATTTTATTTTCAGCCTTCTTGCATAGGCTTGTTTAAGTGAGCAGATTTGAATGGATTAGTATCTCATTGTTCCATCAATTGGTAAATTAGTAGCCCCCTCTACATCAATTGGTATCAGAGCTCAGAAGGTCTAAGCAAAAAAAGAGTTTGGTGTTTGTGGATTTTTGTTTGTGCAGGTTGAATAGAGAACCTGGTTGCTAAAAGACTAGGTAGAGGAAAAGAGAAGAGACCTAGGTGAGGCAAAGACAAGAGGAAGCAAGGTTAAAGGGACTTGCTTGAAGAGGAGATGGATTTGTTTAGAAGGTACTTGCAGGTTGGGGGTTCACAAAAGAGGAAGCAAGAAGAAAAAGAGAGGAAGAGGAAATAGGAAAAGATGAGGCAAATCGAGGTTGAGAAAGAGATAAGAGAATTGAGGCAAGTTGTGGAAGAGATGGAAAAAGATATAGAAAAAATAGTTCTGGAGTTTCAGCAGTTGCGAAGTTGGCACTTGTTAGTGAAGAGGAAGGTTACATGGCCCATCAAGAAAATTTTCCAAAGAAGAAGAAGACAAGCAAGGACAACAGCAATAAAAGAAGAACAAAAGCAATCTCAGACAAAGGAAGAAGTAAGCAATGAAATGGTAAGTATACCTATGACTGTTTTGACATCAAGCATTGAAGAAGACACGGTAAACATAGTTGTGGATGAGTCTCCATGTCATTTTCAGTTATTTGAGTCTGATGTTCAAGATGAGCAAGTGGAAAGGCATGTTGATGTTGATATTAATGATCAAGTTGATGTTGATAATAAGGTTGCTGATGAAGATGTTGCAGATTTGTTTGTTAATGAGGTATATGCAGATTTGCAAGGGTATTATGCAGATTGTGGTAATGGTGAATATGCTGATAAATTGTATTCAAATGATGAAGATGAAGACATGGACAGTGGTAATGCGGCATATGAACAAGAACTAGAGTTTTGGAACCTTGAAGCTGAGAAGATGCTGAGTAAGAGGCGGTACAAGAAGAAGAAGAAAAAAGATCCAGGGAAAGTTACAGAAATGAATGACAAGTTGCGGAAGAATTGGAAGACTAGGAAGAAAGAGGAGACCTATTACTACCCTCAATCCAAGAGGGCTTGGTTTTCTTTTGGTCTAGAGTCTGATGCAAGAGCATCCATGGCAAATTGGCAATCAGCATCACCAAATATGTTTTAATTTTTGTTTGTTTGTTTTCAATAAGTTTTATGGGCTTGGGAAATAATAATAATATTTGCAACAAATATATTTTCTTGGGATATATTAATAAATGCAAATTTTGATGTAAAATATCTCAGTAATTTGTAAAATCCTCCATTAGTGGGGAGAATCTTCCCTAGGCATCCACTTGGAGATATTCATTAATTTGTATTTTGGTGGGGCTAATTTGGTGGGTGAGATGTCGTTATAAAGTGGGTCACCAACTCCTAATTTTAGCAAGCAGTTATTTTGTAACCAACATCATGTAAGGAATCTTGTAAGTAGTATTTATGGTCCAGGTTGGTGGACCTAACTCCCAGAATTTTATTTTATTAATTTCAAAATTTGTAACTCCAAAATGGGGGTCATCATTATGAGACTCAGTCTCGGTAAAATGAGTATAACTTTCTCAAATATTATCAAAATTAAGAAATTAAACATATTCTAGAAATCTAGGAAGGAGAGGCACAAAACCCAGAAGCCATTTTAGAAAATTATGAAAAATGAGGGTGCAATGAAAGGAATAAGTGACGGGTTTTTATTGGAGCTAGAAAAAGAAAATAGAAGAGAGACCCAGATGTTGGGGAAGGAGTCTAGAGGTGGAGAAAATTATTTGTTGCAGGTGCTGGATGTGTAATTCTCAAAAGCTCACAAGATTCCATATTTTGTAATGCATTTTCAGATTTGAATAAAAGATATGTGCAAATTTCTCTTCATATCTTTGTTGTAATATTTTATTTTCAGCCTTCTTGCATAGGCTTGTTTAAGTGTTGTGTTGCAGATTTGAATGGATCAGTATCTCATTGTTGCATCAATTGGTAAATTAGTAGCCCCCTCTGCATCACTATGCCCTTGTTATGCTATCAACCATAATTTTAAGTGAGGAATAAAGGTAGGTGGGTAGGTTGATTCTTACTTCTTATATTTCAACACCATGACGAAGATGAGTTATCATGTGCAAGGCAGGTCCAACTATTGTACCATACTAGCCTTCACAAGTAAAGAACTTCATTACCCATACCACTATTGATTTCCATGGCTCTATTAGAGTATACATATTGATCTCCTTATTGTCTCCCCTCTTCCCCACTATCACTGGGAAATAGGTTCGTTCTCTTGCTATTTTTTTTCAATTAACAATTATTATATGAACTAGTTTTAGATTGAAAAATGTCAATTCTTTTTGCTAGAATTTTAGATAATTCAAAGATGATCTTGAGACTTACCTTGATCTTTTTCCTTGCACTATGCAATGAGTTTACTTGAATTTCTAAATAATCTCATCTACAATTTCCACATTGAATCCTTCAAGTTTGTAGAGAAAATTTAACCAGTCAACTACCTAAAAAATTCCTACGACCTCCTCATTTTCCAACAAATTTTAGCTAAATCTAGCTCAACTTTTCTCTTCACCCCATGACTGCTATTCTAATTGACTTTTCTTGAAAGTTTATGTAAGAGTCAATGTGACTCAACAAGCCAGGATCCCTGCAATCAAGACAACCTTCCACACAAAGATAAAAGAGAATATGCTAAAACAATGGAGTAAGATTCTATACAACAAACTGTATGAAGATGTTATCAAATACAATGAGAGAGCCTTGCTTATAAAGGCAAGGATGGCAATCAAGGAGTTGTAGTCATGTGACAAGTTTCGCATTCCTATCACATGTGACAACTAGAGGATAGGATTCCAACTAGAGCACATGTGTAGGATAAGACAACTCACCACAACTATCAACAACTAGAAACATCTAGAAGACTCACTAAGTCAACTTAACATGTGAATTATGTGTGTTGTGTGAATATTATTTAACTAATAAATAGTTAAATAATATGAATTATCCACACAAGGGAAAATTAACTAAACTAGTTAGGAAAAATTCCTATTCACACCAACAGATTAGACACGAGGCCTAAATGAAAGCTTCAGATATGTGTTCTAGATACATTCTTTGGATGTGGGCTTAGGTGGTTTAGATAACAATTTTTAGATATGGCTCCAAAATGCAACAAAAAGTTGTATGTAAATGAGTATAGGGAAGTTTGGAGCAAGGGAAGGAAGATGATGATAGCATGTCATGTGGTGAGAAGATTTTAAATGTATGGCAATAAATATGTTGTAATTGAGTCTATTGATGGAAGTGACATCGATCCAGCACTTCTCATGCTCACAAGCATCATGGTAATGCTTAATAATTATGGGTGATGACATGACTTGAAATTTGGTAGCAATGGGCTTAGGGTGGTCATGCAAAATTAATGTAATTGTATGAAAAATTATTTTATTTGAAATAAAAATGAAATGCATACCTAGTCATGGATGTTATCGTCGTCAAAGATCATCATGTTGAGGTATGTAATTGTACTCAACAAGGTAGTGATGTGATAATAAAATGAATTTACTATGGAATGTGATGATGAATATTTTATAATAAATATTGACTTGTGCCCCAAATATGTCACTAGAATTATTATGAAGAAACCATGTAATAAATGTTAAAAATGGAGCTCCATATGCATTAATGGCATGCACTCCAAAACTATCATGAGAGAAATGATGACGTGAGGGAAAAACTCTAGAAATGTTTTCTAAAGGAATACTTCAAAATGGAAACACAAGTGGCTTTAGAAGTATCACAAAAAGGATACCTTGGAGAATGTGGTGAAAAGGCTCAAAAAGTATTGATGAAAGGATACTCTAGAGAGATAGAATGGAATGGCTCTTGGAGTACTATTGAAAGGATACTCTGGAAAGATGAAGTGGACCTACTCCGGTAGCATCATTTAAGGGATGTTTTTGAGGAACATAAAAAATAACTCCAAGAGTATCATTGAAAGGATACTCTGAAGGAATGCAATGAACAACTCTGAGAGTATTGTTGAAAGGATGCTCTGGAGGATGGAATAAATGACTCCAGAAGTATTGTTAAAGAGATGTCTTGGAGGAGTGGAACAATCAAACAACACTGGGAGTATCATTGAAGGATACTCCAGAAAGATAAAATTAACTGACTTTAGAAGCATCATTGAGAGAATCCTCTAGAGGAATGGAACAATCAAATGACTCTAGAAGCACCATTGAAGGGGCACTCCAAAGGATGATAAACTGAGATGACTTTGGAGATATCATTAAAAGGATGCTCTAGAGAATTGAAACAACAAATGGCTTCAAAAGCATCATCGGAAGGATGCTTTAGAGAAATGGAACAACAAATGACTTTAGAAGCACCATTGAAAGGATGCTATAGAGAAATGGAACAATGAGCGACTCTAGAAGCATCCTTGAAAGGGTGCTCTAGAGAAATGGAACAACAAACAACTCCAAAGCACGGTTGAAAGGATGCTCTAGAGAAATGGAACAACAAATAACTTTGGAAACACCATTGAAAGGATACTCTAGAGAAATGGAACAACAAGTGACTTTCGAAGCATCATTGAAAGGATGCTTTAGAGAAATGGAACAACAAATAACTCCAAAAGCACCATTAAAAGGATGCTCCAGATAAATGGAATGAACTGACTCTGAAAGCATCATTGGAAGGATGATCTGGAGGAGTGCAATGAACAACTCCAAGAGTATCGTTACAAGGATAATCTGGAGGATGATGAAGGAACATCTCCAAGAGTACCATTGGAAGGATACTCTAAAGGGATGGAGTCAACTTAATGAAGGTTGATTTTAGAGATAACTTCTAAACAATAGTTCCAAAGATAATTTATGGAGAATGGCTCTAGAGATAACTTTCAAAGTTAGTTTTTTTAGAAGAGTTGTCATTTACTAGTTTTCAACTCTCCTCCTTATTCCCATTTGACACTTAATAATTTGTTGTGAAAGAAGAAGACCCCCTCACACAATAGAGATCTGATTAAACCTACACATTCCTAATAAACTCCTCCCTACTTGTTAGTTTCTTATACAAACACAACCTATTCCCATTTACCAGTAGTGTCCTTGTATCTCTATCAATGAGGATTAGCCATATAGCTCCATTATCAAAGATTTCTTCTATCTCGTATGGGCCCAACCAAGAGGTACAAAGCTTCCCTCTAAAGCCCTTATATTTGGAATCAAATAGCAATGTCCAGTCTCTATTAATTTCCTCTTTTTAATGTGTCGATGATGTCATGAATTTATTTTCTATTGCACTAATTCTATTTGTTGAATTGCCTCTAGCCTTAACTCATCCAATTTATTTAGCTATAATATTTGGTCTTGTTGTGCCTAGGTGAGGTCTACACCAATTTCCATGGTTGTTCAGAGTGTTTACAGCTCAAACTCAATCGAAAAGATTGGTTTCTTGCCAAAAACTAGCTCATAAGGCATGAACCATGTGGTCAATTTCCATGTGGTGTTGTAGACCCAAACTACTTCATGTAATTTCTTTGACATGTCCTTTTAGTTAGCTGATACTATCTTTGTTAGCTTGTTTTCCATCTCTTTATGTGTGACTTCTACTTGACCATTTACTCATGCGTGATATGGAGAAGAGTTCTTGTGGCTCAGTTGATAATGATCAATAAAAGTTAGGAGTACCTTTGACATGAACTATGGTCCGTGTTTTGTAGCAATGGATCCAAGTGCTCCAAACCTTGGGAATATCCTGCTGTGAGCAATAATTTAGAACTAAACCATAAAATAGACACAAATGAAAGCTTATTATTGTAAACTATCACAAACCTTAGATAAAACATGTAAAATGGAGTTCAACCAAAAACTAAAATGAAGTTACCATGAAACTCCATTGTAAAGTGGATGTGTTCCAAATAAAATGTAGATGCTCAAAATAAAACTCTTTAAAAATTTGTGCAAAATAAGTTTGATTCGCATTCACAGATGAATTATTTGAAGGAAATAATACTTATTTATATATATTTTTATTTTTGAAATCAAGGGTCAAGATTAAAACACCAGATCAATGGTTGTGATTGAATGAGGGAAAAATGGTTAATTTATTAAAGTTTCATTAATATTTTTGGTTGTAAATATTAATGGGTTTGAAATAGTCTTTGGATGTGTCATTGATGTTTGAGAAGGTGGGTGGTTAGATGTAATGAGGTAGTTAACTACTAAATGGGGTAGTTAACTCACCATTACTCTATTAAACTAATTTAATTTAATAGCCTTTAAGTACATTATGAATGTATAATTACTGAGGTGGATTTTGAGGAATAAATAAATTATTTGTGTCGTTGATGTTTGAGAAGGTGGGTGGTTAGATGTAACGAAGTAGTTAACTACTAAATGGGGTAGTTAACTCCTCATTACTCTATTAAACTAATTTAATTTAATAGCCTTTAATTGCATGGTGAGTGGATAAGTAGTGAGGTGGATTTTGAGGAACAATTAAATAAATAAATTATTTAATTAGTGGTGAGAGAATAATTAGATAATTAAATAACAAAATTATTTAATTATGCGTGGAGGATAATTAGAGAATTAAATAATAAAATTATTTAATTGTGCATGGGAGGTGAATGAACTAAATTAATTAAATAATGGAATTATTTAATTAATTGAAGAATGAAAATGGATTAATTAAATATGATTATTTAATTAATTGATGTTAGTGTGGTAGGGATTAGAAGTGGTAAATTTTAGTGTTGAAAATGTAAGGTGAAATTTAGGTGTCTACATTTGCCCCTCTTTGAAGTAGTGTTGCAACTAGAAGAAGAAATGTTGTTTCAAAGAAGATAGATATAGGCACTTAGTGGTAGGATATAAATGATAAATGATGCCCCAAACTTCAAAGGTTAAGGATCCACTGATTTAGGATGATTTGATTAATTGATTGGACTCAAAGGATGATTTGACACTTGGGTAAATTTGAGATTGGATGATGGGATGCCTCTTTAGAGGATAGGTGGGCTAGAAGAACACATGTGTGCTCTTGAAAGGAATAGAAAGGTGTAATGAGGGAAGTAGAATTAGAAGAATGTTATCTTATGGATGGAAAGTAATAGAAGATTATAGATGGATTAATGAGATGATTAAGGGGGTGAATAAGAAAGATTGTGAAGGTGGATGTGTGGAAGGGTTGAATGAATGTGCTAATTATTTCAAATAGCTTTTGACCATTAATTGAGCAAATTAAGTTTTGCTATAGCATATGATTGTAGGCACCAAAGGTATAAGAAACCTTGATAATGATTTACCATATGTTGTAAGGACTGACTCATGCATGCAAGCCAAAAAAGTATAAAAAGATGCCCTTATAAACATATCAACAAGACACGTCATGATATGATGGATCATGATGACATTGGTAGAATACATTGTGAGACAAAAAGAAACATAAAAATAAATAGATAAATAAGAAACCAAAAAAGTAGATAAAAAGATACACAACAAGTTTTTCTCTCATTAAATGAAAAACCAAATTAGAGATTGTTGTGATAGTGAGTAGCGATGTTAGATTTGGGAGTGATAGATCCCACTAAATGATATAATGAAACTTTGAACAAGGATTTTCCCAAGAGGAAAAGGTATTTGTCTACATGGGTTCAAGCGAGTGCATGTGGGGGAAGTGGGTGTTTTTCTAAGATCGAATGCATGGTGAGGTTTTACATGGTGTGTATGTTTGTGTGTTGAGTCTACTAGGAATAGAGGATATGTCATTATGTCTAATTTTCTAATTAGGAATAATCAATGTGTTTTATCCAAAGCATGAGTCAAAATGCAATGCAAGGTCTAGGTAAAGGAAAAAAGTGATATGGGTAGATGAATGTGGAAAGCATTAGGACAATAGACACAAGTGAAACTATATGGAATAAACAGTGTGGACTATACCAATATTTTCCCATGAGTACAAAGATGCTTGTGGATAATGGAACATAAGTGCTTACACATGACGTCTGCAGGCAGGTTTTCATCATGGTACTTGCCTAAGGCACCATAAGCATAGTTTTCACTAGAGGGCAATTTTTCTTTTTCTTTTTCTTTTTATTTTTTATTTTTTTATTTTTTTTATTTTTTTATTTTTTTAAGCTTTTGTGATGTTTATGAAACCATTATTGTTAGATGATGCATGAAACTACTTGAGATGCACAATGTTGATAGGTTCCTCTAGCTCTTGACCTTTAGGTATTCTAGCTTGTATGCCCTTGATCCATATTTGGCAATGATGACATAGGGACCCATCCAATTTGGCTCAATTTTCTCCCTTTTCTCATGTTCTTGATTTGCATTCTTTTGATTTTCTTTGAGCACAAGATCTCCGATTTCAAATTCTTTATTTTTTATGTGCTTATTGTAGCTATAGCACAATTTTTATTTTGATATGCCTTCAGACAATTTAGCGCATTGAGACGATGTTCATCAATAAGCTCTAGTTCATATAGTCATGCCACTCAGTAGTCTTCATTAGTGATGAGGTCACACAAAGAGATATGCAAGGACGGTAGCTCAATCTCAACTGGAAAATGTCTTTAGTACCAAAGATGAGGGAATAGGGAGTGGTGCCAGTAGGGGTATGAATGCTAGTGCAATAGGCCCATAGGGCGGGATAGAGCTAAAGATGCCAATCATGACCAATATCATTGACAGTATTTTGAGGATTTTAATAAGGGTTTTATTAGATGCCTCTACTTGACCTTTCCTTATGGGTAATAAGGTGTAGACCATTTGTGTGATGTCAAATTTTTTCACAAAGGGCATGGACTTCATGGTTTTTAAAGGATTTTTATCATTATTTGTGATAATGGTAGTGAGGATACCATAGTGGCAAATGATATGGTTGAGGATGAACTTGGAAATTTGTTGGCCAGTCATAGAAGTAAGAAGAATCGCTTTAACACACTTAGTGAAGTATATAGTCGCAGTGATAATATGTTTATGTCCATTGGAGGAAGAGGGATATATTTTGCCAATGAGATTGAGCCCCCATATAGAAAAAGGCCATGGAGTCGTAATGGGCTAAAGTGCTTAAGAAGGTGCATGAGTTAGATCGCCATGTTTTTGACATGTACATTTTCTAACATACTAACATGCATCATGTTCCATGGTGGGTCAATACTATCCTATTCTTAACACTTTTTTTCTAGGACCATGCGACTAGTGTACACTCTACAGATGTCATCATGAACCTATTTGATAGCTAAGTTTGCTTCTTGCAACTCTAAGCATCATACCAAGGTGCCATCATAACCCCTATAGTAAAATGTGTCACAAAGTAGAGTGAAATAGTATGTTTGTTGGATAAAGGATTTGCACTGAGTGGATGAAAGGTTGGATGGGAGGGTTTGAGTTTTGAGGTAGGTGTAAATGTTGTGATACCATGGGTAGTTGGGACCAACAATTTCAAATATCATTTTTGATTAAAGGACATCATATGATGGGATCATGAGTTTCTCAACCAAGAACTGATATTTTGGAGTGTCTACATGCATGCTAAAGAGAGAATCAATAGTTTCCATTGCATCAACTACTTTATTATTCAAACGGGATACTTGTTCAAATTGAATGTGAGTAAAATATTGCTTGAAGCTTTCAACCATTCTCTTGTAAGGGATGAGATTTTCATATTTAGTTTTGTATTCAACATTGACTTGTTTGAAGACTAGCTGAGAATCATAAAAAACTGACAAGTGTTGGATGTTCCATTAGACTACAATCTTGGGACCTAAGATTAATGCTTCATATTTTGCAATATTATTGGTGCATGGAAATTCAAGTTTGAATGATTTTGGTATAAGGTCACCTTGTGGTGTGAGGAACAAGATTCCTACCCTCAAGCCATGGTTGGTGAATGGACCATCAAAATAGAGCTTTTACTTAGGTGACTCTTGAAGGGCTAGAATGGATTCATCCGGTAAATCAAGATTCAATGGTCGAGTATCTGTCAATGGTACTTCTACCAACTAATTTTCTATTACTTGTCCATTAATTACCCTTTGATCAACATACTCAATATCAAACTCGCTAACTAACATAACCCATTTATCCATTCGACCTGTTAGAGATGGTTTTGACAAAAGATACTTTAGCAGGTCAATTTTGGCAATAATTTTAGTTTGATGATTGAGCATGTAATGTCATAATTTTTGTGAAGCAAAGACCATAGCCAAACATGCATTCTCCATAGGTATATAGTTAGATTCATATCCAACCAAGGTTCTACTAATATATTAAATGGCCCTTTCTCCTCCCTGATCATCTTGTTGTGCTAGGACTCATAAAGCAAATTATGTGGCTAAAATGTAAAGAATCAATGGCTTTTTTGGGATTGGTGCCATAAGAACTGGTGGATTGGAAAGATATTATTTTAGCTAATCAAAATCATGTTGACATGACTCATCCCAATGACAATCTATATTTTTATTTAGTAGATGGAAGAATGGTTGACATTTATCAACAAGTTATGCAACGAATCTACATATAGCCTAAATATTTCCTTGTAGACTACGAAGCTCTTTGAGATTCTATGGTGGAGGCTTTTTGTAATTATTTTGACCTTTGTAGGATCCACTTCTATACCTCTTCTAGAAATGATGAAACCTAATAACTTTTCTGATGTGACACCAAATACACACTTCTTAGATTGAGGCATACTTTATATTCCCTTAGTCTCTAAAAAATGCATTCTAGAACTTCAAGATGCTCTGCTCTAGTTTTTGACTTGCCCAATAAATCATCTACATCTAGTCCTCCACAATATCATGAAGAAGTCATGAAAGATTACTATCATGGCTCTTTGATAGGTTTCCCTAGCATTCTTCAAACCAAAAGGCATGACTTGATAATAGAATATCCCCCAAGGAGTGATGAAATCTATTTGTGTTTTAGGTGTAATTTGAATGTGATTATAGCTAGAAAATCCATCCATGAGTGAAAACATTTCATATCCTACTATGAGATCAACTATCATGTGTTATGTCATAAAATGTTCCCCTAGGACTTTTACCTCCTAAGTTTAGCTCCTAGGTCCCTTAGATTTAATCATGCAGGTTAAAAATGAATCCTAGAGTAAAATCCCCTGAAACCCATGTCAAATAGGGCCTAGGGGTGCATCTTAAGTTTAATCAAGTCCAAAAATAGGCCCATGGACTTGGGCGCCCCACGCCCTATTCCAGACCTATTTTGTCAAGACCCATTTATTTAAATTATCGGCAAAGTGGCCGTTAAAAGGTTTCCCTTTGTCGGCCTCTTCAATTTAATTTATGAATGTTTAATGGGAATGCATATATAAATATGTTTAGGACTTTATTTTACACCTAGGTGGATAATGCAAACTTGTGATCTTGTGCTAAGGATATTCAAGGCTTTCATTGTGTTGCAGAGTAGTATTGTGTTGTGTTTGTACTTGTTTGTTGTAGATTTATCTTCATCAATCCATCTCCTTATGGCATGAAAGATCTTCATCTCCCTGTGAGAGCTTCACCTCCGAGGTGACATCTACTTTGTGTTTCAATCAATTTATCATATCATTTTCTTTTGCCTTTGTCCACCAAGGACACACACTCTATCTAACAACGGCTTTGGAAGGCTTGAATTCCATTCTGGGGCTTGACCAAGGCAAGCTCCTAAACACCACAACCCCCAACCCCTCTCTTGTGATTGCAAGTTATAGGTGTGGAATCTTGCAGAGAGGATTTGTAGGAGATTAGAACAGAGGATAAAGATTCAAGATCTGAAGAAAACAATGAAGAATATTCCTTTCTGGACAAGGGCCCTGCCTCTGTGTCCTCCAAATTCTCGTCAGAAACTTTGAAGCAAGTTGTAGACTTCATCACCTTACTGTTCCAGATCCACAGAAAAAGTTGCCTATTGGACTAGGGTGCCCACCCTAGTGTCCCCAAAGTTTTTGCTTTCCAAAATCTGAATCCTTGTATGTTTCTAATCTACATTTAGTGCCTTCCTGTGTGAGCATTTGTCATGTTTCGTCCGTTTGTTTATGATTTCATATTAAAATTAGGGTTTAAGGCTTAATCGGATTAGAGTTTAATAAATTAATCAACAAATTCCAAATTTCCTTATCATTCTAGGTGACACCAAACCTGTAGCTAAGTCCTCTTGCAAAAGTTGTGACTTGACTCGGTTTAATGTCCTTGAATGTTATATGTGAAAGGAGGATTTAATCACATTATCAAACATTATCATCATCCCTCTTTTCCTACATAACATTTTGGTGAACCCATGTTTTTTCTGAATTTTGCACCTTGATGATTATTGTAAATCATATTTACATTCATACATTTAATTTTTCATCTTCATACATTTGAAAATATTGCATAAAAATTGAAAAATTTGAAAAAAAATAGGCATTTTTAGCTTGCATTAAGACATAGTTTGCACTATTTTTATTGCATATCATTGAAAAAATTTAATTTTCTAATATTTACATCAAATCTGAGATAAATTACAGCATTTCATATTTTCATGATCATTTACCTTACATTTTCATATCTCATTTGCTAGTGTTTTGCTTGAAATTTTGCATTTTTCATATAACCTAGTAATCTCAAAAGCCAGGGTTTGTAATTAAAATATTATTTTAGATTTTATTACTCATTATAACACTCTTTCAAATCTGATTTTGGACTGTAGTGTTTCATCATAGTGTGCTTTTGCATCTACATTTCAAAATTTGCATTTACACATTGTGTATTTCAACAAAAACAAGCATATTCATTCATCTTGTCTTAATTTTGACTTTGCATTGAGCATTGTAGCATTTTGGCATCATTTTTAAATCTGATCTAAGTTAGCTTACATATTAAATCATATTAGATCTCATCCATCCATCATTGCACATAATTTTATAACATTTTTTGTGCATTTACATTGAAAAAAGTGAAACAATTGAGCATTTTAGATTCATAAACAACCATATATTTGCATGTTTTCATTGTACTTTTCATAAATATCTTTCATTTCAGATCTTGCATTCATTTTCAAGCATACATTAATTAGTCATTTGAAAATTTTTGCTTCATTTCATAGTCCTATGTGAAAATTGGCATATTTTTAATTACACAGTGTGTATTTCAACACTAAGTGTTTATACACCTTATTCACACTTTCTTGATCAAAACATTTAAAAACACATACTTGGCCTTTTTGTGTAGCACTCTTTCCTCCTATCCACTATGTTTGTTGTGGACTATGTGTGTCTTTTAGTACAAGTTTCCCTCAAACAAGTGCATTACTGCGAAATAGTCTCACATCTATGGCCTCTCGTCATAAAAACAACACTATGGTTTTTCCCCAATTTGATATGAAAAGAAAGACCCCTGAACTTGAGATAACATTTGCACTACAAGATAAAATAGTGGGAGACATTAAAGGTCCTATTTATATCACTGTTAATATAATGGAGACTCTGGTAAGAGGAGCCCTTACTAATCCAAATTGAATGACTAACATTGCTACATAAGAGTTCCTTTATTCACATAAATTGATACAAGAAACTTATGAGCCTACAAACATGATGATAAAAACACATAATGGAGCTTTCCTCCTAGCCTTAGGGAAGATTACTTTAATGATGTGGGTGCTTGACAAAGCTTTAGAACAATCATCCCTACATCTGACCTCTTCTGTATAAAACTAGGCCACCCATGGTTCAAGGCTATGAAAGCTATCCCTTCAACCCTTCACCAATGCTTAAAATTTCCTCACCATGGGTCTATACAAACTATTCACCATAGTTGATGGCAACCTATGGTTATGTGAAAGAACATCATCCTTGACCACTTTTGGCTTGAACCTACTAAAGAACCTGAACCATGAAGAGATCAAACTTTCTTGGGATATCGACGTTACAAAGCACAATTACTATCAAAATTGGTCGGACCCCCTATTCAACAAACTACAAATAAAGAACAACCTACACTACAAGAACCTCCTAGATCAAAAGGTAAGGGGATATTCACTGAGGTTCCTCCTCTGTCATCCTTATAGGGATCGGGAAATACCCGTAGCAAACAAAGCAAAGGACTGCCACGAGTTAATCACATATTTGCTCCCTCTTCTAAGAAACTGATGGAAAAACATGAGATTCCATTTGAAAACGTTACTAATAAACAATGAAGAAACAAACAAGCAAGAGAAAGGAGAAGACAAGCCTTGGCTCGAAATAATACACCACTACAACAAGAGAACATTTCACTATCTAAAATTGAATCAAACAAAGAAGAGCTTAAGGCCGAAGAAGTAAAGGATGATAACTTTAGTCGGGCAATTGTACCTTATGTTCCACTTTCATCATGCATTCAAGATTGGGAGGAAGATGACTTGCTCGACGACAACTGCTAGTTTGGTTGTATACACAGGTAAGTATTTCTAACACTGTTGGTCACCTTTGTCATAGTAGACTTATGCTCACTTACGTGACCTCCTCTTATGTGTTGTGTTCCCCGTGATGTGTTGTGTTGTTTGGGCCTCCTTGGATGACCCTTGATACTCTTGTAAGGTCAAGGATACTGAGAGACTGCCTCTGTTGTGACCATTCTTCTATTTATTTCATCATTTTTCTATCTTGCCTCTCCTCTATTTTATTGTTGTGTGTCGTGCCTTAGGGGTATAGCATTGCAGAGGGTGTTTTGGGGGCATCCTCCTACACGGTGTTCCTAAGGCATTTGTTCTCCTCTCTCATTTTTATTGTTTACCTTCTTTAGTGATTCTACCTAGTTGGCGGATGATGAAAACAAACAAATATTGATAAGGATCATGCATCCCTTCAGCGGGAAAGCAAAAATGGACCTAGTCCATATATGAAGATGGGGTTTATCTATATATATATCCGATGCTTGACTAGTAGAATCACTCCGTGTGATGTATCATATTATGGAATTTTTTGTGACTAACATTTTATAATCCACTCAATCTGCTCTTGCACACTTTGATTGGTATCTCAACTTGTTGCTACACTCAGTTCTGAGGTACCTATAGTATAGCCCAACGGCTATACTCAGCTCTGAACCCGTGAGTATAGCCTTGGTCCTTGATGTGACTGTTTTCATCCATAGATTTTATGATGTGATTTGGTTATTATCTTAGAGTAAGATGTTCTAACCTTATCTCTTATTGTTTATCTTAGCATATCTTATCAATGTGTTTGTGGGAATATTTGGCGATCATAAGCACATGTCACCTTAGGGGCATGGGCTTTGTGAAAACTCTTGTTTCCTTGCGTGTCTTCTATCTACCTTAACGTGCTTGATATCGGTACACGACATCAACCACCTTAAGGTGGGGGCATATATAATGATATATGTCTGATGATTTTGATACTAACGAAGTGTGTTTGTAAGCCCTCTCCGCAAGGCAGGATGTTGTATCTCTGGCGCGAGTACACATCTTTATTTATATTGCAATCAGAAAGCCCTCTCCACAAGGTGGGATAACATATCTCTTGAGCTAGTGCATATCCTTTTATACAAAATCCCTCATCGCGAGGCGAGACGGTGTACCTCTTGAGCTAGTGCATATCCTTTTATTACAAAGTCCTCATCAGGAGGTAGGGTTGGATCTTGAGCTATCCTCCCTTAAGCATGTTTTTGGCAGTTGTTGTGGCATAAGCCCAACCATAAGGTGTGTCTGTAGCATGTTTTAGATGGTGGGGCTTAGAAATAAGCTCCTTCCATCACCTGTGTTTGTCGTGTATAAGACATCTAGTATGTCTATGGCATGCTATACGGTGCTCGTGTATTCCATGTGTCTTTCATGTGTTTTCCCCAGTGTGTGGTTTCAAGGGTGTAGCGATGAGCTCCTCCCACACTCAGGATTTGTTTGGCATGTTTTCCCCCATGTGTTGTTTCAAGAGTGTAGCGATGAGCTCCTCCCACACTCGGGTTTTGTATGGTGTTTTTTCCCCTAGGTGTAGTATCAAGGGTGTAGCGATGAGCTTCTCCTATATTTTGGGTTTTGTATTACATGCTTTTTAGGATTTCATTTTATATATGAAAATGCTATATCAATGTATTCATTGTGTTCTGCATGACTACTCTCCTATATTCATCATGTTTTGTGTGTCTTCAATATTGTCTTCTTCGTGTCTTGCGTGCTTCCTAATGCCTTCATTGTGTCTTGCATGTCTTCAATATGTCTTCTAGTTCTTACTCGAGACTGGGGGCTAGAAACAATTCCTCAATCTTTGTATGCCTTAGCTTCAAGTGCCTGGCGTGTTTGATGTGTTTTCAACCGTACTTTAATGCATGTATGGGTCGTAAGATCATACATACATTAAAGTGGGGACTAAATGTTATGTCATAAAATGTCCCTGACAGGCTGTCGTTAGGTCCTAACACTTTAGATGAAAATATCAGTTTATCGACCGGGGTAGTGTCTGAGGCTGTCTGCAATAGGGCGTTTGGATATTTCATTGAGAAACAGTTTTCCAGATCTGTTAAAAAAGTTGAAATAGTACATGAAATGAAACAACACATTTATTCTTCTATAGAAAGCATTCAAATTCTATACTAGAAACATGAAAACTCTAGACTAGAAAGCATATAAATTCTATACTTAGAAAGCAGATAAACTCTACACTAGAAAGTAGATAAATTCTATGCTAACAATTCACAACTTCAATTTGCTAATTTGTAAGCACTCCAAATTCTAACCATCAGAAAATAATAATTCTAACTAAGGCAGATGCGCTGGAAAACTTCTAATGAACACAGAAAGTTCCAAACAACAGTACACAACAGTTTAACTTTTACACAACACACCCAGTAGGTTAACGACAGAAGCTAAACATGAACTATCTTAAAAACATCCATATAAATGAAATACTTAACTATCCTACAGTCCCGCGAGTGGCCATCTCGTGGGAGAAGTTTGCCTTAATCCATATCATATTCAATCGCTTCAACAGCACATGAGAACTCCATTCAAATCTCCATATTTTTTTAAAAAGAAACTAAAACTCAAAATATCATTTCCATTCATAAAAATTGCAAGTACACAGGTCTGATGATTTTGAGAACTGAAAAGATTGATTTTCATTCATCCACAGTGTCTATTTTATATCCATATTTCGAGCAATAACAAAACTGAACTACTTCATAAACTCCTAAACTTCCGATGGCGGGAAAATGCCAGTTTGAAGAAGTCTTGTAACAGAAAAATAGAAAATTAACTACTATTGTCTTTTAAACATAAACAGGACTCCGAGTGGAGTCATAATGTCTTTTGGGTAACCACAGAAATAACAGAATAAAACGAAGTCTTCATTAAATGCAAGCCTAAAATTTCTGGCGCCCACAACTTCCAGCGCACTCGTTCACAACTACATGATGTCCACTTCTTAGGCAATGTATTAACCTACACAGTTACCCAACTTTTCATGCCATTAAATCAACATTTGCAAGCTAGTTTCAATCAATTTAGGAAATCAGGATTTGTACAATATTTTATTAAAAATAGATAAATATCGCTTATAAAAATAAATACATTGGCAAGGCTAGGGAATTGGATAGTGCAAAAAGGCTATTTTGATCCATTAAAGAAATGAGGTTATTTATACCTCATCATTCCTCCCCTTCCTAACCTTGAGCAGGTCCTCTTGCTCTATGATATACCCTTTGTCTCTCTGCTTCCCTTTTCTTATTCAACTCATCATACCTTGAGCTCAAATCATATACCTCATCTGCTTCTTCATCTATATGACCAGGGACTTTTAGAAAACCTTTGTGAAGTTTGACTCTTAGCTGCCAAGTATGTAAGTCCCTTGGTTCTGGCTCTGTAACTAAGACTACAGGGGGTGGTTGTAAAAGGAAAGGTGGCCTGTATCTCATTCCTATCCATTTAGTTTTTAGTTGCTAAAGAATTTTTGTCAATGCATCTGCCCTTTTATATGACCATCTAAGGTTAGAGGGGGAAATCATTTCTCTTTTTTTAAAATACATAGGCAAGGGGGTATACCTTTCCTCACAAGCATTCCAAGCTTTGTCAATTAACTGTGGTCCATGAATCTTAAAATCTTCATAACAAATCCTAATGCTTTCATTGTATTTTTGTTTCATCTGTTCATAACTCTTGATTCTCCTGAAATGAGCTTTGAAAGCAAAAGGTTTTCGATTGGGATACCTCATGTGTAATCCTACAGTTCTTTCTACATGAAGATATTCTCTAGTTATGTCCTGCCACTAAATCTGATTTTGCATATTTGACAGAAATGCTATTAACTGAACTTCCCCCACAAACAAATTGATGAAGAAATCACTATGATTCTCAAGGAATAAATTATGAATGAAGAACTCACATAATAAATTATTTTGCACAAGTGATGCTTCTTTGAATGCTATAAGGAATTGCTGGTCATCAAGATCATGTGATAAATTGCAAGAGAATCTCAGGAGCTTCCACCTTAACAACTATTCATTAAGAAACATTGAATATAACCTGGACGGTTTCTTATAGGCCAGTAACAATTCTCCAATCTGACATGCATCCATTTTGGCCTGATATAGTCTATCATAAGACTCCTTTAACAATACTATTTCTTTCTTCAATCTAGCATTTTCGACTCTAGCTTGCCTTAAGAAATAGCATCGTTCCATCCATTTAGTGAGCAAGGGCAGAATGTGAACCTGAAACCATTCCATTTTAGTGGGTTCAATTTGAACCTCTTTTGATTCCATAGTTGGTTTAATATTTATTTCTTGTAAGTCTTGCTCTAGTTCCACCATTTACTTATGGCTTCATTCAATTCAAGTTTTTGCTTCTCTTGCTCCTCTGCAAATGTCTTAAGGCACTGTTCTATGTTGAAGGTGAGGTTCTTGATTTGTCTATCTTTTTCAGCTAGACTCTCTTAATAGTGCTTATCCTTTTGCTACAATTAAGATTGTAGCTCTCTAATGGTTTGATCCTTTTGCTCAAGAAGCTCTTTCTGTTCTTCTATCTCTTGTTGTTGCCTACTCAATTGTTCTTCATTCAACTATATCTAATTTCTCAACTGCATACTTTCTGTGTTTAACCTCTCTATTTCCAGTGTCATAGTTTCATCTCTATTATCTTTTGCATCTGTAGAGAAGGGGGTAATAAAGACTTTTGCTGTTGTTATATGGAGCCTAATTAGATTCGGAGGTTAAATTTACCCCACTTTTATCGGCATGGTTTCCCCCCAAATTCCTACGAGGTCAAGGGGTAGCACCCCTTGTGGGGGTTTGGGGGCAGTGCCCCTAAGACGGGGTCAAGGGGCAGCACCCCTTGCGGGGACCAGGGGCAACGCCCCTAGCGCGCTCCCTGTCGCGATATAGGGCGAGGTCAAGGGGCATTGCTCTCGTGGGGGCTCGGGGGCAGCACCCTCGAAACCTCACATGGTTTTTTATTATTTTATTAAGGCATTGGGAGTTATTTTTCATTGGCCGACATAAAAAAACCCTATTTTGTAACCAACAAAAGTTGTGATAAAAATGGCTAAGGGTTAGGGTTTCCATTGATGTATTGTAGCATTTTGCAGCGGTATTGAGTTGCAAGGATTGTTGGTTGTAATTAGTTTGATTTACTAGATAATAATATTGGACTCTCTGTTGGTGGATGTAGCCCAAGTTTGGCTGAACCACGTTAAAACTTGTCTCTCGCTGTTATTATTTCTGTGTATTTTTCATTCCTCTGTTTAATCTTTATTTGCATTTAATTGATATCTTCTGTCGGCTAACCCTAACATCTGCTTCATTACAAGATATAGGTTCTTTATTAATTTCCCCAGATGGATCTTGTTCTATATTATCAACATCATTTAGGGGAGACAATTGTCTCTCTTTGAATACTGCATCAACTTCCTGGATATTTTCTAGCTGCTGAAATGAAGAAGTTGTTTCAACAGTTTCAAATTCTTGACCCTCCTCTTCTTCCACTAAAACATAATTAGGCATTTGATCACTGGTTTTCTCTTGCCTTGTTCCTCCTTTTTCCTCAGAGTCCTCCTTAGATGGGATAATTGAAGGTTTAGATGCAGGGGATTCATTACTTTCCATAGTCTGAGTTATATATACACAAGTTTGGGATACATTTTCATCGGGCAGAGTCGCTTTTTCACTGGGTTGCCTTTCTTTTCTCTTTTTCTTGGGAACAGGGGGTAATTCATAGGCAGTGGCACAACTAGGCTCATCAGCTAGCCGTTTACTCCTTCTCAAAGGGGGAGGCCTTTGTAATTTTGTTTTGAGTCTGTTTTCCTTTTTATTAGGCTGAGTACCTTCCTCTTCTGAGTCTACTAGCTCCACATTTTCTCGTTTCTTTGGGGTTTCAGGTACATTTTGCGATTTGGGTCATTCTTCATGGTCTAGAGGGTTTGATGGATTTTCTGGTGCTTCACCTCCAGGAGCTTGTCTGTCATCTTGGGGTGCAGGGAAAAGTTCTCTTATATTTTGGTCTACCCTACCAGATGATTCACCTACCTCAAATTGTCTCGGAGGTTCAGGGTTTTCAAAATTTTGTAGGAATTTTTGCCATTTCTCATCTAGTTTTCTTTTTCTATGAAAATGATATTTGAAGACTAAATGTATAAGCCCATGATGCTTTAAAGGCCCATACCCAATTTTAAAACGCTCTATAATGCAGATAAGGGAATCATGAAGGAATGCAAGTATGTTAACCCTCAATTCAGGATTTTCTAGGCCATGACACAAGTGAATGAGCAGTCAAAAAGGGGGACTAACTACTGTGGCACATTGCCCTTCACAGGTGAAATATTTAATAATCCATGGGATTGCCATCCACCATGGTTCTGCAATGGACATTCTCTAAAATCCCTTATTTTGCCCTTGGGTACTGACAACTAATAATGGGTGAGGTTCCCCTTCTCGTGCATAAAAGCTCTATCATTTTCTGATAGGAAATATTTGTAGTTTCAAACAGATTAATTTCTTCATTTCTAATATCAGATAATTTGGAGATGATTTGGGGACTTACCTTAAATTTCTTTCCATGCACAATTGACTGCCCATCTGCAAAGTTTTCGGTGAATTATTTGACCAATTGTGCATGATGTCCCTTGAATTTCTTTATAAAATCTAGCCACCCTACTTTTTTAAACAATTCTGAAATGTTCCCCAATGCTAGCAATTTGTTTGGTGAAATTGGCTCGGACTTGCATTTAGCTCCTCCCATTTTACTCAAGACTACTGAAATATCACAGTACCACTCTGAATTTGCTTAGGAAACTGATAGAAAGATAAAAAGGAATGCAAGTTTCGAGGACACTTGGGCTTCGGTAATATTAGTTCAAGGTACTTGGCTTTTCATCGGTTAACAACAATTAATTATGGCTTGGCATGGGAGAGAGTGATCAAGCCGCCACCTTCTCTAATGAATGATCAATTCGTACATTTGTTATTTTGGGCAAAGAAATGGGTTCGTGCCAACTTATCTATCTTTACTTACAATAATTGATCTATTAAAAATAAAATATGTATGTACCTTCCGTCCCGTTATCGATTTGAAAGTCGCTTGACCTGCTATAATAACATCCTAGGTGGTGGTACTAACTGGTTGGAATGAGATGAATTTATTATGATGTGATAATGGAATGGTTGAATTTATTATGGTATGGTGACGGGGTGGCTAAAATGTGTTATGACAAAAGGTTGTCATAATAATTATTTACTATGGTCGGAGATGTCAAACTCATGATGGCTTCCACAGTGGATTGTGGGGTAAGTGGTGTGCTTCAGATAATAGGAACAATTTACAGGGATGTCGATTGCAAGTTACAATGATGGAAGAAAATTTGATGGAATGGACACGGGGAATACAAACAAAATTCTGAAGCACCATCGTAAGATGCAGCAGCTGGAGGAACCAAATTCTGGAGCATCGCTAAAAGATGCAGCTGAGATGCAGGAACAAAATTCCAGAGCATCACTAAAAGATGCAGCCAAAATGCAGGAACAAAGTTCCAGAGCATCGTTGAAAGATGCATCTAGAATACAGGAACAATGTTCTGGAGCATCACTGAAAGATGCAGCCAGAATGTAGGAACAAAGTTTCAGAGCATCGCTGAAAGATGCAGCCAGAATGTCGGAACAAAGTTCCAAAGCATCACTGAAAGATACAGCCAGAATACAGGAACAAAGTTCTAAAGCATCTCTAAAAGATGCAGTCAGAATGCAGGAACAAAGTTCCAGAGCATCATTGAAAGATGCAACCGAAATACAGGAACAACGTTCCAGAGCATCTCTGAAAGATGCAGTCGGAATGCAGGAACAAATTTCCAGAGCATCGCTGAAAGATGTAGTCGGAATGCAGGAACAAAGTAAGGGTATGGATCTTATTTAGACAACAAGTTCTGGAGCATCGCTGGAAGATGCACTAGAATTTGTAATACTTCTTAAAAGATGAAACCCTACAAAACAAAGATGAAATTTAGGCAAGTACTTATGAACAAAATATGAAGAATTGTTCCTAAATGCATATACACACATTCAAACATGAAATGATTTTTTTTTTTGAAAGATATTTATGGTATTGTTTCTGCTGAAGTAGAATCAATACATTGAGTTTCTCCATGCATTTCTACCAGTCGAGTAAATTCTTCTTTGTTGACGGGTTTATGGTAGATCCTAAGTCGATGTCCATTGACTAAGAGGGTTCGAGAATCACCATCAATGGGTTTGAGTTGTACTACTCCATTTGGGAACACCTCTGAAATCTCATATGGAACCAACTAATGAGTTTTGAGTTTACCTTTATGGTCTTTGTATTAGGAATCAAATAGCAGCGCCCAATCTCTGAAATGGAATTCTCTTTCTTTGATGTGTTTATCATGTTAGGCTTTTTATTGTTGTTGAACTAGCTCAATCTGATGAATGGCTTCTAAGTGGAGTTCATCTAGTTCACTAAGCTGCAAGACTCTCTCCACCTGAGCTCGATCAAGGTCGAAATCTAGCTCCATTGTTGTTCTAAGTGTTTAGAGTTCAAATTCAATGGGGAGATAAGGTTTCTTCCCAAAGACCAATTCATAAGGGGTAAAACCAATGGTGGATTTTTAATTTGTATTGTAAGCCCAAACAGCCTCAGGCAATTTCTTGGCCCAATCCTTTATGCCTGATGAAACTACTTTTGTTAGGATGTTTTCGATCTCCCTATTAGTGACTTCTACTTGTCCATTTGCTTGTGGGTGATAGGGTGATGACTTTTTATGGCTTTTTTGGAATTGATTGGTGAAGGCTAACAGAACTTTGGACATAAACTAAGGTCCCTGGTCTGTGACAATGGACCTAGGGTCTCCGAATCTGAGAAAAATTATATTATACAGAAAGTCTGCAACTTGTTCTTCTTGAGCAACTTTGAGGGCTTGGACTTCTACCCATTTGGTAAGATAGTCCATGCAAACCAGAATATATTCTTTCCCTTGCGAAGGGGGATCTATGGGACCAATGAAATCCAATCCCCACTTTTCAAATGGTTCAAAAACTACCTGTGGTTGCAGAGGCATTTCATTGGATGTTGTAGGCCTTCCCACCCCTTGGCATTCATCACAACAGTGAACGTAGTTCTTCACATCCTTGTGCATTGAGGGCCAATAGTATCCTACACATAAAATTTTATGGGAAGTTCTTTTGGCAGAGTAGCATCCACCAGATGGGTCATCATGGCAAGCTCTAAGGATGCTGTATGTTTCATCTGGTTTGGTCCGCAACGTCGCAAGACTAAATCAAGCCCATATCAAAATAACATGCCATTAATCCATTTAAAGTGAGCACTTTCCTGAATGAGGCATTTCTTTTGTTTTGATGTGAAGTCTGGGGGAAGTTCAGAAGTGGCTAAGTAATTGGCAATGTCTGCAAACTAGATGGAGACAACTAATAGATTTTCATCAGGAAATTCATCCTGAACAGGAGTACAATCTCCATCATCTTGCTTTATCTGGGATAGAACATCTGCAACTACGTTGAATTTCCCAGGCTTATCCATTATGGTCACATTGAATTCCTGGAGAAGTAATAACCATCTGATTATGCGTCCATTCACTGAGGGTTTGTTCCTCAGGTACTTGATAGTTGAATGGTCTGTGAATACAGTCACTTTGTATCCTGTAATGTAATGCCATAATTTGTTTATTACATGGACTATTGCTAGAAATTCCTTCTCCGTGGTAGTGTAATTTCATTCTATGGGGCTCAAGTTTTTGCTAATGAAGTATATAGCGTATTTTCCTCCGTTCTCATCTTCTTGGCCTAACACTGCTCCAATAGCATCGTTGGAAGCATTAGCATATATGGAAGGGAAGTTTCTAGTTAGGTCCTCATAAAACTGGGGCTGAGACAAGCTTTTCTTTAATGATGTGAAAAGATTTTTGACATTCTTCTGTCCAGGTAAAATCCACATCTTTCTGCAGGAGAGAGAACATGGGGGCTGCAATCTTACTAAAGTTTTCTATGAATCTCTAGTAGTAACCAGCATGTCCTAAGAAACTTCTGATATCAGTTTGATTCTTTGGGATTTCTAGTTGTTGTATCACTTCAATCTTCTTGGGGTCAACCTTTATACCTTCAGCTGAAATATGGTGTCCCAGTATTATACCTTGTTCTACCATTATGAGACATTTCTCATGGCTTAGAGATAGTTGATGATCTTCACACCGTTGTAACACTCTATCCAGATTTTTGAGACCTTCATCAAAAGTGGAACCATAGACTGTGAAGTCGTCCATATAGACTTCTACACAGTTGTTTACGAGCTCAACAAAGATAACCAAAGCAGCTCTTTGGAACGTGGCAGGAGCATTACAAAGCCCAAAGGGAAGAACCCAATATGTGAATGTTCCCCAAGGACAAGTGAAAGTAGTTTTATCCTAGTCTTCTGCTGCCACTTGTATTTGGTTATATCCACTAAACCCGTAGAGAAATGAGAAATACTTCCTTCCTGCCAGATTATCCAAAACTTGGTCTATGAAGGGCAGTGGGAAATAATCTCTGTAGGTTGCTTTGTTGAGTTCTTGGTAGTCAACACACACTCTCCATTTCCCATTTTTCTTTGGCACTACCACTAAGGGTGAAACCCATTTGCTATCGGAAATAGGATAAATAAATCCCACTTGTAAGATTTTCTCAATTTTAGTTTTGATAATATCTTTGAGAGCTGGATTGAGTCTTTTCTAGGGTTGACGGACTGGTCTAATGTCTTCGGTGTAGATGTGGTGGGTGCAGACATTTGGGTGGATTCCTCTCATATTTGTATAGTTCCAAGCAAAAGCTTTAAACCTGTTCATCAAAACATTGAATAATTTGTGCTCATCGGATTCTGTCAACCAGCTATTGATATTTAAAGTTTTTCTTGGTAATAACATGATAGTCTTGGTTACGGGGTAATTGGAGGTGACAGTGTAAACTTCTTCCGTTAATGTGTTGAGAGGACAACTAGACAGTGTAAACTTCTTCCGTTAATGTGTTGAGAGGACAACTATGTCGTATGATTCTATGAAGTCTGGCAATATCTGAGAAGAAATGATCTATTTTCAAGATGATATTTGTCAGGGGACAGGGTCGAGTTGTTAGGTTGGTATAGTCATACTCTTCGTCGTTAATGTGGATTGGATGTCCCAAAATTTCTTCCACCTCTAAAGCTTCTTCATCTTCTGAGCCCATGGAAAGATCTTGGACGTTGTCGAATTCATCTTCCAGTTCTTCACTATGTTGTTTAATAACCACCATGGCAAGTGAAGCTAGATTTTCTTGCTTATCGGATTCATTTGATTCATCCACCCAGACTTGGTTATATTCTGCAAGTTGAGTGAGGGGGTATAGACTTAGATGTTTGCTACTAAGACCATGTGAAATGACCATTCCTCCCGCTCTATAGTCAATCTTGGCTACGAATGTAGCTAACCAAGGTCTACCCAGTATTACTGGGTAACTGTCTTTGGGCATGAGGGACTAAAGAACTTGGAAGTCTACTGGATATTCCCAATTGTCAACTTTGACAGGGAGATTTTCTAAGACTCCTTTGGAAATAGCTATGGCTTGATTTGCCATTTGTAATATCGTAGTTGTGGGGCGAAGGTCAGTGAGTCCAAGTTTTCCATAATTTCCACTGTTATAATGTTAATGGCTACTCCCAAGTCCACCAATGCGTTAGGTATTGCTACTCCATTAATTGTTATTGTTATAAGTGGGCTACCTGGGTCTCCATGTTTTGGAGTTAAGGTTTTCCCAGCTAATAGTTCAGCCAGATATCCATTAATGTGCACCATATTAATCTATTTTGGTTTCCTTCCTAGTGTTTTAATGCATAATTGTTTAACTAGCTGGTTTAGTTCAGGAATTTCTTTGATTGCTTGTAATAGGGGAATCTCGATATGGAGACGTTTAATTTCTTGTATCAGAGCAGTTTCATTAGACAATAATACTTCTGGTGGGTTCTTAAGGGCATTTGATCTAAGACGATCCAGGAAAGGTGCCTGGGTTTTTCTTCCTGACATGGGATTTTTTTCTGGAATCGTTGGTGATTTCTTAACAACTTCTTCCTGAGATGGTCCTACGATAGGTGTTGAGGTTATCTGAGGTGGTGGTAAGGACGATTCCTCTTGAGTTTCCTTGGAGTCATGTTTTGTAGGTACAAGAGGAGTCTTTGGTTCTGCGTTGAGTTCTTCGTTTGGGTCTTCTGTAACTTCAACAATGGTCAGTTGATTAAGTGTTTTTCCTGACCTCAATTGAAGGTTTCCACAATAGATAGCATTGACCCCTGCCATGTTATCCTGATCAGCAGCATACACTGGAGCATTTTGACGTGTGTTCTTGGGATTAGGAATGGGTTGTGTCGGCAATGGTGGTTGATTAAGTTGTTCACTTTGCTGAGGGTTTTGGGGAGTCATTAGAAGGTTCTATTGTGGATTTGGCATTCGTCTAGGACCATTGTAGAATTGGTTTGGTTGTTGATTCCATTGTGGGGGTTGATTGTGAGGATGTCATTATTGATTTGGCCATTGGGGGTTTCCCCAAGCTTGGTTTGTCCATTCAAGTGGTCCCTAAGGTGGATAAGATCCCCATCCAGGTGGTACTAAAGGCCATGGAGCTGACCACTGAGTATTGTTCCAATGGTTTGGAGGTCGCCATGTAGGGTTCAAGTTCTGACCATAGGAGAAATTTCCTCCAGGTCTCTGGCCTACAAAATTGATTTCTTCCTCAGTGTGAGATGGTCATTTTTTAGAAGTCTTGATGGCATTCAAAATCTCACATTGATCAATGGTATGACTCTTTTCACAAATTTAGTAAGTGTCAGCCTTGTCCAAAGGACATTCTCTTAATAGATGCTTGTTTCGACACCTAGGATAATAGATAGATAAGGTCTCAGGGTTACGTGTTCTGGCTTGTATTCGATCCAAGGTAGTGTTCAGTTGAACAAGAAGGTTAGTTTTCAAATTCGCTATTTCCTCTCACAGTTTACCTATTTCATTGGAGCTCCTTAGGAGGCTAGATTTTTGGATTCCTCCTTGAGTACGGGAAAAATTTTGACATAGCTCAGAGATATCAGTAAGTTCAAGTTGGGACACATCTCCTTTTCCCATTAAATCTAAGCTTCTCCTCACATCCTCATCAAGTCCTTTGAGGAATATAGTCTTTAAAATCTCTGTACTTATGGATTCCTTACCACATCATTTGGTTAGAAAGATAAACCTATCAAGGTAATCTTCCAGGCTCTCATCCTCTTTTTGTCTCAGTTTGAACAACTCTTCCTTTCTGTCACTAGTTTTGCAATAACTTTGGTATTTTTCTAAGAACACAGTTTCCATGTCATCCTGATTAGTTATTGATCCAGAAGCTATCCCCATAAACCAACGCATTAAAATGTCTCTTAGAGTGGAAGGGAAAAGTTTGAGCTTCTGATTGTCATTCTTGTAGTCATATGTTTGACACAATACTTTGAACTCAAAGAGGAACTAGTCAGGATCTTCAGAAGAAAGTCCCCTGAAAGTCGGCAAGATAGATGGTGAAATGTTTTTCATTGGTGCATCATCATCTTCGTTGAGAGCGATAGGGTAGGTAAAGGTTCGTGTTGCCGGTCTTCTTGCCATATCATCATTATGGAGATTATTAGCCATAATGTCAAAATGAATGATTTCTTCCCTAAAGACTAGGTTGGTTGGTTGAATAACTATCTCCTCAAAGATTGGGTCAACTGGAGAAACTTCTGGGGTGCGATGGGAGGTCTCAGGTTGATCCTGCTCGATCAATTCATAATTTAGTTCTTCAGCTGAGACTTCTTCCTCCCTATCTATGGTTGGAATTACTATTGGGGGGTTCTTGGTATAAATCTTCCGTGTGGGCCTCGTTTCCTGACCATGCAAAAAGAGAGGTTTGGTAACTATTTTTGGGTGTTTACTACAGGAAATTCCCAAGCATGCCCTAATAACACTTAGAAAAGTTCACGTATCCCCAGAAACGGCACCAAAAAGTGATAGGCTATCATTCGATCCTAACACTTTAGATGAAAATTATCAGTTTATCGACCGGGGTAGTGTCCGAGGCTGTCTGCAATAGGGCGTTTGGATATTTCATTGAGAAACAGTTTTCCAGATTTGTTAAAAAAGTTGAAATAGTACATGAAATGAAATGGCAATTTTATCCTTCTATAGAAAGCATTCAAATTCTATACTAAGAAACATGAAAACTCTAGACTAGAAAGCATATAAATTCTATACGTAGAAAGTAGATAAACTCTACACTAGAAAGCAGATAAATTCTATGCTAACAATTCACAACTTCAATTTGCTAAGTTGCAAGCACTCCAAATTCTAACCATCAGAAAATAATAATTCTAACTAAGGTAGATGCGCCCGAAAACTTCCAATGAACACAAAAAGTTCCAAACAATAGTACACAACAATTTAACTTTTACACAACACACCCTGGAGGTTAACGACATAAGCTAAACATGACCTATCTTCAACTGAATAAAAAACATCCATAGAAATGAAATACTTATCTATCCTACAGTCCCACGAGTGGCCAGCTCGTGGGAGAAGTTTGCCTTAATCCAGATCACATTCAATCGCTTCAACAGCACATGAGAACTCCATTCAAATCTTCATATTTTTTTTTTAAAGAAACTAAAACTCAGAATATCATTTCCATTCATAAAAATTGCAAGTACACAGGTTTGATGATTTTGAGAACTAAAAAGATTGATTTTCATTCATCCATAGTGTCTATTTTATATCCATATTTTGAGCAACAACAAAACTGAACTACTTCATAAACTCCTAAACTTCCGATGGCAGGAAAATGCCAGTTTGAAGAAGTCTTGTAACAAAAAAATAGAAAATTAACTACTGCTATATTTTAAACATAAACAAGACTCTAAGTGGAGTCATAATGTCTTTTGGGTAACCACAGAAATAGTAGAATAAAACAAAGTCTTTATTAAATGCAAGCCTAAAATTTCTAGCACCCACAACTTTTGGCGCACTCGTTCACAGCTGCATGATGTCCACTTCTTAAACAATGCATTCACCTGCATAGTTACCCAACTTTTCATGCCATTAAATCAACATTTACAAGCTAGTTTCAATCAATTTAGGAAATCAGGATTTGTACAATATTTTATTAAAAATAGATAAATATCGCTTATAAAAATAAATAAATTGGCAAGGCTAGGGAATTGGATAGTGCAAAAAGGCTATTTTGATCCATTAAAGAAATGAGGTTATTTATACCTCATTGGTCCCCCTAGGACTTTTGCCTCCTAAGTTTAGCTCCTAGGTCCCTTAGATTCAATCATGCATGTTAAAAATGAATCTCGGAGCAAAATCCCTCGAAACCCATGTCAAATGGGGCCTAGGGGTGCATCTTAAGCTTAATCAAGTCCAAAAATAGGCCCCTAGACTTGGGTGCCCACACCCTAGTCCAGACCTATTTTGCCGGGACCTAAATTTAAATTGGTGGCAAAGTGATCATTAAAAGGTTTCCCTTTGTCGGCCTCTTCAATTTAATTTACAAATGTTTAGCGGGAATGAATACATAAACATGTTTAGGACTTCATTTTACACCTAAATAGATAATGCAAACTTGTGAGCTTGTGCTAAGGATATTCAAGGCTATCATTGTGTTGCAGAGTAGTATTGTGTTGTGTTTGTACTTGTTTGTTACAGATTTGTCTTCATTAATTCATCTCCTCATGGCGTGAAAGATATTCATCTTCCCGTGAGAGCTTCACCTCTGAGGTGACATCTACTTTGTGTTTCAATCAATTTATCATATCATTTTCTTTTGTCTCTATCCACCAAGGACACACACTCTATCTAACAATGGTGTTGGAAGGCTTGAATTCCATTCCAGGGCTTGATCGAGGCAAGCTCCTAAACACCACAACCCCGAATGCCTCTCCTGTGATTGCAGATTATAGGTGCGGAATCTTACGGAGAGGAGTTGTATGAGATCAGAGCAGAGGATAAAGATTCGAGATTTGAAGAAAACAATGAATAATATTCCTTTCTAGACAAGGGCACCCGCCCCTGTGTCCTATAGATTCCCATTGTCAAAAACTTTGAAGCAAGTTACATACTGCATCACCTCACAGTTCCAGATCCACAGAAAAGATGCCCATTGGACTAGGGCACCTGTCCTAGTGTCCCCAAAGTTTTTGCTTTTTAGAATCTGAATCCTAGTATGTTTCTAATATGTATTTAGTGCCTTTCTATGCGAGTATTTGTTGTGTTTTGTCTGTTTGTTTACGATTTCATATAATTAGGGTTTAAGGCTTAATTGGATTAGGGTTTAATAAATTAATCAACAAATTCCAAGTGACACCAAACTTGTAGTTGAGCCCTCTTGTAAAAGTTGTGACTTGACTCAGTTTAATGTCCTTGAATGTTATATGTGAAAGGAGGATTTAATCACACTATCAAACATTATCATCATCCCTCTTTTCCTACATAACTGTCATGTCAATATTTAGCAAGGGGAAATCATCCTTCAGGCATGCTTGTTAAAGTCTCTAAAATCTATGCACATGCAAATTCCTTTGGGCTTCTTTCTTACAGGGATAATGTTTGAGGTCCAGTCAGAATAGTCAATGGGTCAAATGAAACCCACCTCTAACAGCTTTTTCTATTCTTCTTTAACAAGGAGAGTGATTTTGGGATGCATTTTTCTTAATTTTTGCTTCACAGGTTTAACATTTGGATGTACAACAAAATGATGTACCATTAAGGATGTGTCTAACCCAGGCATGTCAGCACATGACCTAGCAATTATGTCTATGAATCTATTGGGTTTAGTATTGATGTTTTCTTTTTTTTTTGTAGCATGTAAAGTTGCAGCCATCTGAGTGATCTTTTTATCTTCTCCTATGCCAAGACCAATTTCCATAGCTTCTTCAATGAATTATACAGACCCATCCTGTAGGTGCCTAGGTACAAACGGAAGGTTGAGCTCTCATCCATTAGTGGCCCAAAGGGGTTTTCACCAATGGACACATCTTCATTTTCTTGATTTTCACTTTTTTCTTGATTTTGTTTTTTGTTTTCTTTTGATTTTTTTGTTTTCTTTTGATTTATTTGTCTAAGGATCTCCTCCTATTCTCTAAAGTATGCACATGTGTCTAAACTAATCTCAAAAGCATTATTATGACCTCCTGATGGCATGTTATCTTGAAGTCCCATGAATTTTGTGAGTGCTTCCTCATTTTCAAATGTATCTTGTATACACTAGAAAATGTACATAAGAAACAAGCTAAATCCATAACCTATCTCATGCAAGTCCTAATATACCTTAGATTGAGCAAAAGGAATGCAAAAATATGAAGTTAAATAAGATAACTACATGTAAACCTTGATCTTGTGATATGCTCCTTTGATGTTAGATGTAGGTGATTCCTCATATGGGAAGCGTAACCTTGCTTCTCATGGAGTCTTGGAGTGAAAATGGTAGCATTATGATGCATGAAGAAGTGATGTGATTTGTGAAGGGGTTAGCCCCAACTTATAGATTTTTTGAGACTCAATTGAGTGGTTGGGATTGAATTGACAGATAAAAGGGTGGAGGATTTTTATAGCTCTCAATCAAGGAGAGCTTGACAAGTGTCATGATGAGATTGGATGGGAGGAGATTTCCTTGGATTAAGGAGGAATGAATGGTCAAGATTGGGCTTTTGGAAGATTAGAGGGATGATATTTTCTTGGTAGATGGGAGGTATGGGTTGAATTTGATTGAAATTTTAAATTGGGGAGCATTGGTACATGCCCAATTTAAAATTGGAGGAAAAAGGATGAGTTGGCTTAGATTTGAATTTTAAATTGGAAGCATGGGTACATGCCCAATTTAAAATTGGAGGATTAGGAGATGGAGGACAAAAGGACCCTTGTACATGGGCCCTTGACCATGCCTTTTGTAAGAAGGCCATGTGGACATCTACAAGAGGCCATCCCTTTGTACATTTGGGGGAATGGGGAGGATTTGACCAAGATTAGATTAGGATTTGGGTTGTGTGAGTGGGGGATTAGGTTAGTTAATTAGATTTAGGAAAACCTAATCAAAAGTGTACAAAATAGGAATTAAATAAATATGAATATTTATTTAATTCATAGGATGGGGTAAGGGGATATTAGATAAATTGAATTTATCTAGTGTTTAAACTATAGAAGAAGGGGATAAATGATTAATAAATCATTTTTGCTAGGGATAAGTACTGATACGGGTAGAGATGAATAGTGAATAGTACATGAATAGGGATCTCGACAGTAAACTATTGTAAAATCACATATTGAAGGGGAGTTGGTTAATTAACTATCTAAACATGTGTTTATTTAGTTAATTGTGGAGAAAGTGCAGTTTAGGGGTGTCTAGAAATGATTTGGAGATGTTTAGGGATGTTTTATGGATGTTTTAGGGATGTTTAGGGATAAATTAGGGATGTTTAGGGATGGTTAGTGATGGTTAAGGATGAGTAGGGATTAATTAGGGGATTTTGGGGATGACATGAAGAATGGCCAATTTTAGGTGTCTATATATCTAATGATATGGGGTCTTATTGGTCCTAGTGATAAGGTTGGGGTATCTAAGATCTAGGTGGATGATAAGAATGGTGGTGTAATCAAAGAGATTAGTTACAACAAGGTCTTTATAGGGGTCATGAATGAACTTCATTTCAATGTATTTGATATCACAAGAAGCATTCCTAACAATATCAAAAGTATCACTGACCTCATTGGATTGCTCATCATAGGGGACATATCCTAGCCCCCAATTTGATATACTCTTATGTATATTCATAGGTTCTAGAATTCCTTGTTCATGAAGTCCAAGGCCTTTTCCTTTGTAATTCATATTTTTGCCCCCAGTTTCCTATACTCTTATGTATACTCACAATGTATGGTGTTAATCCCAGCCATGTTTTCCTAATTGGTAGATTAAATAGGAGCAACTTGTCTATTATTTTTAGGTTTGCTATTGGCTAGGAAGGAAGTTGTGCTTGTGTGACTATATCCATTTGCGATTGATTCTGCATGTTTTAAGGTGGAGGAAACAAAGTATGCTATTGGTTTTTCATGCACCATGGTCCTTGGTAAAATTGATTTTGTGATGAATTCCAATGAGGTGTTATATTAATGGGTACCATGGTCATTGTGGTTGATTAGGCCATTGAAAACTAAACCAAGATTAATTGGTCCATTCCTAGGGTCCCTATGAATAAGGCCCCCATTTCTAAGGTGCTTGAGAATTGGGGCATGGTACAAACCAAGGGTTATTATTCTAGTTCATAGGTGGGTGCCAAGAGGGTTGATTGGAGATCATATTATACAAGAAATCCCCAACCTATCTTTGCCCCATGTAGTTTAATTCTTTCTCTACATAAGGCATCTTTTTCTTAGAGTTTTGTAATTGCTTGTAGGATCTTGCATTGGTCAATGGGATGGTTTTTGTCACAAAACTGGTAAATGTCTATTTTATCTAAGGGGCATTCTCTCAAAATATTCTTGTTTCTACACTTAGGATAGTAAATAGAAAGGGTTTCTATGTTTTTTTCTAGCTTGCATTCCATCTAGTGTGGTATTCAACTAGACTTAAGTATTTATTTTCAAGTTTGCAAGATCTTCCATCAATTGTCTCATTTCATTATCACCATTTACCATGTTATACTTTCAAATTACTCCTCTTATTCATGAATAATTTCTACATAATTCAAAAATGTTTGGTAGACTTAACTTTATGGCATCCCCTTTCCCATAAGCTCAAGGACTTACCTCAATTCTTCTTCTAGACCTCTAAAGGATATTGTCTTAAAAAACTCATGAATCAATACATCCCCACACTATCATAAGACAAAGAGGAATCTATCTAGACAGTCCTCCATGCTCTTATCCTCTTTTTTCTTAAGATGGAAAAGCTCCTCCCTTCTATCCCTCACCTGACAATAGTCTTGGTATATATCTAGAAATATTGTTTCTATCTCCTCCCACGAATTAACGGACCTGGAATCCAATCTTGTAAACCAATGTATTATCAAATCTTTCAATATAGAGGGGAATGACTTAAGTTTCTTATTGTTTGTTTTGTAGTCATAAGTTTGGCATAGGACCTTGAATTCAAAAAGAAATTGATCAGGGTCCTTTGTGACCAAGCTTTGAAAGGTGGATAATATAGAAGGAGAGATGTTTTTCATAGGGGCTTCTTCATCAGGGTTTAAATTGATTGGATAGGTGAATAATCTTTCCAACCTTCTCTCGTTCATTATGGTTATCCATCATTCCCTTTAGAATATACTCTCTTGGTTGTTCAATTTCTAGGGATTTGTGAAAAGTTTCAAGTTGGTCTTGATTAGCAAGCTATTGTTTATGAGGTTCTTTTCCTAAAACTACTTTCCTCAGTGACCGTGTAAATAAAAATGTTGTAAACAAAACCCCTTAAGTTAAATTTGACAATCATGTACATGTCATGACTATAAATAAAAACCCCTTAACTTAAATTTGACAATCATGTACATGTTGTGACTATAAACAAACACCTGTTGGTCATGATGTCAGTCATTCGCAAACATAGAATAAAAGTTACACAACAACCTTTATTCATCTTGAAAGATACGATGAATTCAAAGAATTCATGATCCCAAGTCTCCGTTGATTAGGTCTTAATCTACTGACGTCACTCAGTGGTTGATGTGTGTTGCTGTTTTCCATTCAGGGGCCTTACGTGTTTCTGCACTGTTCATCATCATCATCTTCAAATATCCTACCCTGGATGTTCGCTCTGCAAGTCTCCAACGATTCTACTTCTGCACTGTAAATTTAGTCAAATAATGTACATACAGGCCGATATTTGCATGATTTCTATCATTATTTACGATTCTTTGCATGATATTTTCAGTACTACATGCATTTAACTCAAATATGCTAAGGATCTTCAGTTACCTACGGGATTTCAGCATATTTCACTGTTTCTGCTTGTTATTTATCATGATTCGCAGTTATGGTGATGAATTAATGAAATTGAAAAAAGGAAAAGGGTTAGAGAGTGAGATTCCCAAAATTACTGGACTTAGATCACTGATCCACATACAAGCTCCCATACTTGCAATGAAAAGAAGGAAAACTAGAAATCATACTTCACCAGGACATTCCACAAATCCGCATGATCTAGTGCAAAGCTTCAAAGGAAAGTTGACAACAACATGTAATGAAATGAAAGCGCTTCCAGTTGAACACAGCATTCACCAGTACATATCCAGAAATCAACAGAAGATTACGTAAAATTTACAATCAGGATGTAATCTGGAACTTCATATTCATTCAGTATGCTCAAGAACAGGTACATTTACAGTGATCTGAAGAAAGAATCTTGACATTTCAACAATTCTATCCTCATTAGTCTCAGTAATCCGATCTCCTAACTTATTCTACAGTAATTGACTCTTTGCGCCAGATGCGTCTGTGTATTCTAATGTATTCCCACCTCTTTATGTTTCAGGCTCTGGCCTTTATATAGAGCAAATGCCAGAAACGGTTACAATGATCCAAGGATCAGGATCCTCTCATAGCAATTAGCGGTCCAGATGAAAAGCACATGCTTCGCCAGTTAGCAAATGTACAGCTGGTACAGAATATTCCAGCATCTTCAACTTGATTCGGTCTCCAGCTGGCGAACAGCATATCTGACAATATCCTCCTCATGTCTGGTCCATGTTGACTCCATGCGTAACTTTGTAATTATCAGCTTCAGCAGCATCATCATGATTTCCACGCTCAGCTTCAGCAGCATCATCATGACTTCCTGCAAGTAAACAGACAAACATTAAGTTCATCATCATGATGATAAACAACAGGAATTTAAACATTTTATTAAACAAGCCACCAAAAATGCGCAGCTACAGGCAATAGGGCTCCAAATTTCCATCGCTTCATGTTTTTGCCCATTTTCTTGTATATCGGGTTCAAAATATGATGATGATGATCACAAATATACAAGGAAACAATCGTCCTTTAACCACCCTTCGAATCCGGCCTTGCATCATCATCATATTTGCATCGGCGTGACTACATATGATCAGGGTGACAATTTTAGCTTAGGCCGACGGCAACAGTTATACCGACGCCAAACATCATGATGATGACCAACTCTACATGCCCTCTGTCCGGCCGCAGGATATTGTGAAATATGATGCTCCACGCCTCCGAATGTTCTGAGGAAAAGCACATCAGGATGTTTTGTTTTTGCATATTCGGGAAAGAAAGACATCGTCATCATCATCATGATGAAGACAAACAGGAGGACTTGGAAAATGATCCTGCCGCCGAGGAATATCATGATGACGTCATCGTCATCATCAGGCTTGGTTAAAATGCAAAGGGATGACTTCATCGTCATGTTTCGTTAAGATCAGGAGATAACTGGAATATCGGGTTCCCCCCAAGGAAGATGATCGGGTGGACGAATGCAGTATGACCCACTTGCGAAGAAGGTGATCCTCTCAAAAGATCAGGATGATGAACATCATCATCATCATATTGGCGAACTGGATGATTTAAAATATGATCCTGCTGAAAGTAATGATGACGTCATCAGGATATCCCGGGGCTTGTGTTAATCTTCGAAGATGACGTCATCGTCATCATCATATTGGCGAACAGGATCATACCCTGGAAATTATCATGCCGAAGGAGAAAGGTGATGGTGACGTCATCGTCATCATCATATTCGCAAAAGTTTATACTTCTCGGCAGGAGGATATTACGAACTGTCGGGTAGAGAAAGATCATGATGATGATGTCAACAAGACTAAGGAATGAAATATTACCCTCCGCTTCGAAAGATAAGGTGATCATCATGATCACGCAAAAAGGAGATCAGGAGGATATTAGGAAATGTGATCCTGCCATGAAAGATCATGATGATGATGATCACGCATAAGGACTTTGACGTGCGCGCGATAATTATGCAGATGGCATATTTCTTAAGCAAGGTGACGATGATCATCAGCATGATATTATCACATCGGGTGATTTTAAATATCATGATGCTCGCAATGTTGGAATATCATGATGCTGATGATGTTAGAATATCATGATGATGATGATGTTTCCAGGGTCGCTTGACGGGAAAAGCTCACTATGACTTAAGATTGACGTCCGGATGTTTCGGGACTGCATGATTTTATCAGGTGATAGAGTAAGATCATGATGATGACCTTTGGCGACACAAAAGACCGCTCGACAGGAGAAGATTACTACGACTTAAACTTGACGTCCGGATGTTTCGACCTCAGGATATTATCGGAGAGCTTTTCAAATATCATGATGATGATGCTCATCATACAGCAATTATCAGGTTTGACCAAAGCTTTGACTTCTCATAACTCCTTCATATGGACGAATTTTCAAGTGATGTAAAAGGCAAACCTGCATGGAATTTCAAACTCTTTCCAACCATGAAGTCATAGAAACAAAATATGAACTTTGACAAACCAACCTCATGATGATGACCTACCTCATCCTGACCTTCATGATGATGATGCACCTGACTTATTTTTACCAAACCGCCAGAAACAGACAACACAAGCCAAAACAAAAGTTGGGTCCCTGTTTTGCCAAGTCAAAATGGGGCGTGTTGTGTAACCACACAACAACACCCCTTAACCTAAATTTGACAACCATTTACATGTCAAATAATTAATAACAATAATTTTTTATACATTTACAGGTGTAATAATGGGCAAGTCTATAAATTAATTCTATATCCACTACTCTCTCAATCATTAGAATTTAAATATTTTATTTTTGACAGAACAATATATGAAATTTTCACCTTATGAGAATTTCCATTTAATTATTTTGAAGCTTGATTATGTATTGTTAGCCTTGCTTTAGGGATTGACTAGATCTTAGACAACTTAGGCATAGAAATTTCCAATGATAAAGTATGTGTTACAAACTTAAATCATATGAAATCCATTAATGAAAATTTTGAAATCAAGATATATGGGTTGTCTTTCCTCATTGCAAGTAAAAAAACTATATTTAAAGGAATCATAAATTTTTTAGCTCATCTTCAACACATAATTAAGACTTAAGAATATGGTATTCTTTACAATTTATTTGCCTACATAAAGAATAAATTTTATGACCTGAACAATACTATGATACTCTTGCGAATTGCTTCTCGAGAACCATTCTTTGAAGTCATTGTGCTCTTTTAGTTTGTCTTACGAAATGACTCCTCTCTCCACTATGCAATTGATACAATATTGCATGTCCTTGTACATTTTCTAAAACAAAACATAGCATAATACATGGGGATACATAACTTCTAACAAATTGATCATTCTACTAACTCTACCCTCACCTTGACAGTCTCCCATTATTTTTTGAAGAAAACATTTTCACTCCCCCCTCAAATTTTAGAGAAATATTCATTTAAGCACCTTTGTTGAATGGAATACTTGTCTCCATAGAAGGGTTGGGTGCCTCTACCTCTATATAAAAAACCACACCCACCATCATCATTGTAACTGTTGACCTATTTTAGCCCCAAACCAAAATAGCCCACCTTCAGACTTGCAAAAAAGTTGTCAAAATCCTAAGAGTTTTGCCTCCCTATGAAAGCCTCAAATTAATAAGTGTGAAATCCTTCAAGTCACTAGGTGTAAAAATACTAAAAATTTCTAAGTCAAGTTTGCCTTATAATTTCCCTTGAAGTCGACAGTTTGGCCAGTTCACGAACCGTAGAACTCCCTGACAACAATTTGCCGGTTCATTTTTTCCCCAATCAAACAACATAAAGACAAGGTAAAAACAAGAAAATGAGCTAAGTGTTTGTCAATGAGAAACATGGTTCACGAACCAAAAGCTTTGTCGATCGCCATTTTTGTTGATGACAAATTAAGAAGAAAGAAGAAAAGTGAAGTGTTGGTCAGTAGGCAAAGTGGTTCATGAACTTAAAGGTTCGCTAATAGGTACCTTCACCGACAAAGAAAAGAAAGAATGAAGAGAAAAATTGGTGGTTCGGTAGGTTTGCGAACCACCAAACTCGCTAATCAGTTCACTAGTTTGTCAATTTTCTGATCAGTCAAAGGCAAAGGTAAAGAGAAAGAGAGATCAATATGTTTATTAGTGAAGTGGGTAGGTCACAAACCAAAAGGCAATAATACAAAGGCAAATGCATCAGCTACTACAGTGGCTTGTATATTTTTTCGGCTTGTATATTGCAACATACAATCAAATATACGATTGGAAGATACATGCTGGGCGATCATACAAAGGGTGGGGACCACCACTTGTATGTATATGCATGTTTGCATATACAAGGAGCACATACAAGCCGGACCCAACCCAACAGTCAAAGCAGTTGATAGTTTTTGAGGTCTGCAGTTTGTATATTTGGCATTTGTATATCATGCGATATACAAAGCCAACATACAATGGCAACATACAAGCTGGATTCCAAAAATGTTTTCAATCTGCTTTATAAAATTTTGAAGTCCGTGCAGTTGTATGTATATCTGCGATTGTATATTGCGATATATAAGTCAAAGGTGCGAAGGGATACATACAAGCTGGACCCGACCCAAAAGTTAATTCTCACAAATTCAAGCTTGGGGTCCGTGGCTTGTATGTTCACACATACACAGGAGATACAATTAGTGGGGTCCACAAAAGGGTACAGGTGCAGATGCAAGTTTTTGTATGTATGTTTTCCTTGTATGTTTCAACATACAAAGGCATTTCAAGTCAAATATACAAGGCGCCATGCATATACAAAGGAGTTGCAGAGAAGTTTTGGATGCCGATTCGGGCGGCAAATTCAAGTGATATATACAGGCGGTTGACCAAAACTTTGACCGCCTGTATCTCCTCCGTCCTAGCGAATTTTGACATGCTGCAAGAGGTAAAGATGCATATTTTAGTCCCCTCTTTCATTTAGCAAGGTTTTCAGGAGTTTTTGTCACCTTTCCATTTTCAGATCTGGCTTTGCATATTTTGGTCGAGTTGACGTTTCAATGACCATTTTTGAGCAGATAGAGATATTTCTTGCATTCATTGCTGCACAATGATGAAGCAGCTCGCATTGATGGTAAAAGATATTTCTCCACTGCCCTGTTTCAGATATTTTCATATATGCGTTGCTAAGGAAGGATGATGCAGCAGCTGCATTAAAGACTAACAGACATCCTTATCTGCCCAGTTCCAGATTTTTTTTGACGCTATAACTGATGTAGCTGGACAGTCATTAAATGCAGATATTTTCTGTTCCAGCTCTTAGAGCAAATTTTGTAACCGCTCTAGGTTAATTTGGAATGCTATATATACGCATTCATATGTTGTAAAGAAGGTTAGAAAATTTTTAGCATTCAGGCTTCTCTATTTCCAAACAAAGCTTTCTACTACTATAACTGTGCCTTCCCACTGAATATATTCAAGTTATTTTGCCTCTTTGGACTGATTTCTAGTCCTGTGTGAATCTGCATATGGTTGTTTGTGAATGTTTTTGTTCCTCTCAATCATCTAATTTTTCACCTTTGCTAGGATCAATCGAATCTATGTATGTCTGCTTGCTATATTTGGTTATGCTGTGCATTTTCTCAGTATTGTGAGGGTTCTTTTATTAAACTTGGTGAATCACCCTTTGTTTTTAAGCTTTTTTTTTTGTTTCGTCCTTCATTTTAAAGCATTCCTTCTCCCTTTTCCTCTTAAGATTTAGTAGTTTTAGGTGATAACCAGTTAAGGAAGCCGGCCTTCTCTGGAGGTTTGATTTCATTTAGCACAGTCCCACACTTAGAGATCATTCCCATGTTACTCCAGATTGCAGATGTTTCACAACTGTATGCAAGGGTGCAAATTTGAGTGATAACAGTTACAATAGGTGAATTATTGGTGAAAACAACACCAAGAACATCTACATTTGGAATTTGACCAGAATCAGTTAAGAGTTGTTCAAAATCAGACTGAGGGCTTATATCAAATGAAGGTGAGGATAGACTAGGCAAAGAGGAGGAAGAACCAAAAATAGTTTCCAAATTCTGCTTGAGACTATCAAAAGTGGTCCTAGATGAAGGAGATGAATGCATAGATTGAGAAGACCCAGAAGATGGAATATTGATTGGAATAATAGGAGTGACTGTGGCAGTGGGGGTGGCATTAGAAATTGATAAAGTGTCTAAGGAAGAAGAAACATGTGGCTCCTATAAAACATCCTCATGAGAAGACATGTCAGGCTCTTCATGTTGTTCATGTTCTTGTTGCCTTTCTTCTTGATCAATTTCTTCCCTTTCCTCTAAAAGCGGCTCTTCAGTAGCTTGCTCCTCAACAAATGGCTCCTCATCAACTGCTTTTGCCTTTCCGCCCTTCGAAACAAATTTGATCTTGGGCTTGGTAGTTTTACTTGAGCTAGGCACATCACTTTTATTCTTTGTCCTCAATTCTATCTTCTTACCTATTTATTTGTCTCGTGTTTCCTCTTATGATTCAGTTACAAAATCATTCAAATGAATTCCTTTTCCTCCCAACCATACATTGGTATTAGATAGAATTTTTTGAAATCTTTGCTGGATAGAAGTTACCTCTTTTTTCGACCATTGAATAGCTGGCAAAGTAGAGTCGGCAATATTTTCTTTGACATAGGTAGGATCCATAATATTGTCATCATCTTTCATGCCATCAGGAATATCAGCCAATTCCAGTTCTTCAATTTGACTTAAAGTCAAACGACAATAATCCATTTTTCTGATTTCTTCTGTTTGGAGGTCAGCCCAAACATCTTCCACTCTAGGCACATGGCTCAAAGATTTCTTTTTGATCTTATCTTTTACCCCTCTGAAATCAAAATGGGCCCTTTTCTTATAAAGTTTCATTGTAACCAACTGCATCTCAGATTCTATATCTTGGGCTTTATGAGAGGTAGAAATGGAATACTGACCAATCTCAATTGGGAATTTGAAACTAGGTTTCTTTAACTCCATTTTCTTACTATGCACAGTCATGATTTGTCTACATAGTTCCATCAACACAATCTTGTCACTGGGGCACCTTGGAAGCATATAAGGATACCCCATGAAACAACCAACCCTCAAATAAGTAAATGTGGGAAATTGCAAATACATACAACCATATCTATTTACCACTAACCAAGCTTCGTCAAAAACCCTTTTTTGTTCTAATTGGGGATCAAATAGACACAAGAAAACAACAAGGAAAGCATCATTCACCCTTCTGAAGTGATGAATTCCTCCATCAAGGGTTAACTGAGGATAATACTGATAAACAAGAACAACTCTCCGATCTCCCTCTGATGTCAAACCTGGAAAACTCCTCATCGAGGCAGCAACATAAACAAGATACAATGTCATGTAAAACTTGGATGAATTGGATACCTTTGTGAGTTGTTCATGAATGGCATTACTGATTTGTTCTCCCCAGAATATCGATTGCCTTCTCTTCAATATGATCCTGATGTATAAGTACATCCACTCATGAAAGCTGGAAGATGTAGGGAGTCCTCTTACTCTGCTCAGAAGAGTAATCAAGTCACCGACCTCTTCGATGAAATCACTACGAGGAAAGCTTTTAGGCCATCTTTGTTGCAAGTATGTGCCTAATCGGTGTTGTCATTGATGTCAACATATCTTTGTTGTCATTGGTGTCAACTATGTCCTATTCTATTACTTGTTTAGAAGCTTTGTATGTTGAGGATATTGAGAAAATTGGCCCCTCCGGAAGAAACAAGTGAGTTACAGTGAAGTGTAGTATAGACAATGAGTTGTATGCTGAAGAACAGTCCGGTAGATTACTCTACATTTCTCGCTGCTTGAATATCTTGGTCTGCAGATTGGAAGTTATTTAAAGGGATGTTTTAAGATGCTAAATCCTAAGTTTGAGCCTTCGATATGAAGAATTAAGAGAGTTGCATTCACCAGAGTAAAACCTGCTTTCTCTTATTATTCTTTGGTGACAAGGAGAAAGTATTTTGCTCCGCATTCCTCCACATTAAAGTGTTTTACTCTACGGTTCTAAAGGGAAGTCTGGGATGATGATAAGTGCCTACAATTGCAATGGTTCATGTTTTGGTGGTCCGCAAGCTATCTTTATTGTACATGACAGTTGAAGACAGTGAAGTTCATGTGCTCTGGTGTGAAGAATCTCATGAATAAAGTGGTTTGTGTTTGTGCGGTTGCTCCTAATGATTTCAATGTGCTTGTAGATTCCTCCTTATTATGTTCCTAACTTTACATTGGTCTGCGATAAGGAAATGAGATCATGTTTGAAGATTATTCCCAGATAACGTAGCGTGCAACCAGTCTTAGCCGACTTGGTTAATTCTAGTAATTGCGGAGATTCCTTGAAGATTGTGGAAGCATGTTGTGGCATGGAAGATCGTGTTTGAGTCCTAACTAAGGCGTGGTGTGATCCGCATACATCTATACTACAATTCCTTAGCATATTTTTGTATTAGGTCAAGACCTATTTTGTAAATGTTTGTAATGCCAACCTTGGAGATTGTTCCAATGGTTGGTGATTTTAATGCCGACCTTGATGATCATTCCAAGGTTGATGAAGTGTATAAATACTTGTAATTGAGTCATGGAAAAGTAGTCCTTGAGCAAAAATGGGAATCTAAGGAAAAGGGATGAGGAGATAAGGAAGAGCCTGGCAGAGCAGAGCAGAGGAACTATTGTACTTCAATGTATTAATCTCAGAAATGAAGAAGATGGTGATTGTGGCAGTGAGCCTAGAAGTGAGCCGCCAGTAGGGTTTAACAACCCTCAGGGTTTAACGGCCCTTATTGTAATCTTTCTAGGTTTAGGATTGAGGTAGTGAGCCTGCTAGACCTAGCTATACTTCATGGCAGTGAGCCAGTATGTTCTGGGCCCATGGAGTGACCAAGACTGAACATCATTTTTTAAAGATTGCAATATATTTTGAGAGCTAATCATCTCTGTGGTTTTTCCCCACCTTGGGGTTTTCCATGTAAAAATCTAGTGTCTCTTGTGCTTAATGTTGTATTTGTGTTTAAGCTTCTGATTTCATGCATTCTTTGTTTAATTATAATAAGTGCGGATAAGTGGTTAATGTTTAAGTTCAAAAGTTTTTGAGTTTTTGGGACAACTGATTCACCCCCCCCTCAGTTGTTTGACAAATTTCAACAATTGATATCAGAGCAAGGTTCCTCTAAAGAAAGTCTAACAGCTTGAGGAAGATCCAAAATGTCTTATAAGAAGGAAGCACCACATTTTGATGGAATGAACTATGCTCTTTGGAAGGCATGAATGAAAAGTCATATTCTTTGTCTTGGTTACAAAGTATGGAAAGCTGCAGAAACAAAATACACCTTGCCTCAAAATGGTTTGACGACTAAAGATGAAATCAAGGAATATGAAGTGGATGTTAAAGCAAAATATGCTCTGTTAAGTTCATTGAATGACTTAGTACTGACAAAAGTTGTGGATCTTGAGACTGCAAATGAGGTATGAGAAAAGCTGAAAATTATGTATGAGGGAGATGATTTTGTGAAGGAAGCCAAGGTACAAAGTCTGAAAGTGAAATATTAAAGTTTGAAGATGAAAACATAACAGCCTTTATGCAAAGAGTTAATGAGCTTGTCATTGGGATAAAAGGTATGGGGGGAACTCTCGGTGATAAGGAAGTTGTAATGAAAATTCTCAGATCACTGGCAAAGTCCTACAGTCATAAGGTAGCTGCAATTGAAGAATTTATGCAAGTAAAAGCTATTGACAGAGATCAGTTACTTGGTAGGCTTACTGCTGAAAGGAAGCTAGGTGTGCAGAAACACTTCCTACACTAATCTATTGAGGAGAGGGCTATGCAAATTCAACTTTATCCTAATTATTACACCAATGTTAAACCATTAACATGAGATATTGCAACAAAACACAAGAACTAGAAAGTAGACAGAAGAAGAGAGACAAAGATTTACGGTGGGGAAAACCCTTATCGGGTGAAAAACCCCACACTCAGAAACCTGCACAATGTATTAACAAATCTGAAAGAATGTTTATAATACACTTGCAATGCAAGCTTCAATGGTCTTCGACACTCATGTCTGGAGTCAATCCGGTAGCATAACAGTACCTGTAAACTTGTGATACAAACTCCATCTCCAAGCACTTGTATATAAAGAAAATACAAGGCAATATTGGACCTATCTTGGAATGGGCATCCACTATGGCATCTTGGACCAAAACCCACGCCTAGGGACAATTGGTCAACATTGTAGAATGTGTCTGACACTTGTCCATAGCTCCCATCCCAAAGAGGTCACCTATTTCCAAAATGGGCTATGACAGATGCTCTTACGACACTTACAACAGTCATAGAATCTGTCATAGCGGTTACAACTTACAACTATAAGAGAATCTGTAATACACATGCTATAAATAGCATATTCTCTTACAACACATCATATTCCACCTTGGGGCACCCAAATATGCCTCATTCAAAGATGCTACATGACACATGTCATTACCTGTCTTACAACCTTCTATTCTTGACTCTTACATGTCATAGATCCGTCATAGGAATCCGTCATAACCGTTTCGGTCAAACATTCCTTACACAACATAGAAGATGCCGACACATGGCAGAATATTCCTACCACTAACTGGGACGCCTATCTCCTCATGTGAGGACAAAATAACAAGTTGTCATAATCCATGTAGTATTGACACATCACCGTGCCACATCCCACAATATGACAAAGTGGAATTTCCAAATATTTACAACATAGGCAAATGAATAATAAATACAAACATTACAAATGCAGAGAATTACCAAGGTTGAGACACCTTAATTCCCAACATTTTCCCACTTGTTGAACACCTTGTAAGAGCCACTAGAAAATAGGATTTAACTGCTATAGGCTGAGAGGCCCATAGACTCCGAACACCATCTAAACTTCTTTGTGCCCACTGGTTTCGTCAATGCATTTGCAACATTCTTCAAAGTATCTACCTTCTCCAAATTTACCTTTCCATCCTCAACCATGTCCCTCACGAAGTGAAACTGAACATCAATGTGCTTGGTTCTAGCATGGAAAGTTGGATTCTTTGCAAGGCAAATTGCACTCTGACTGTCACAACTGATCGTGATCTGACCTGCATCAACACCAATATCAGAACACAATCTCTTAAGCCAAATGGCTTCCTTACAAGCATGAGTTGCTACCATATACTCAGCTTCTGTCGTGGACAAGGCAACAACTAGTTGTCGCTTACTCATCTAACTAATAGCACCACCAAACAGTGTAAAAACATAAGCACTGGTGGATCTCCTGCTGTCAATGTCACCTGCCCAATCTAAATCCACAAATCCATGAATATCAATAGAATGTGGAGGTCCTGAAACATTACCATGATAGCAAATGGAATACTCAGAAGTACCCCTCAAATATCTGAACACTCGCTTAATTATATCCCAATGAACCCGTCCAGGATTAGTCATAAATCGACTAAGGACTCCCACTACTTGGGCAATGTCTAGTCTTGTGTAGACCATAGCATACATCAAACTGCCAACATCACTAGCATAAGGTACTCTGCTCATGTCCACCTCACTAGGAGATTTTGAACAATCCTCAATAGACAACTTTGTCCCCAAAGAAACGGGAACACACAATGGTCTATAATCTGCCATGCTGAATCTGTCCAACACGGTCTTCACATACTTACTTTGGCTTAACCAAAGTTTTCTGTTGGTTCTGTCTCTTCTAATTTCCATTCCTAGAATGTACCTGGCTGCCCCTAAATCTTTCATTTCAAACTATGCTGACAACTAAGATTTAAAATCAGAAATCATATTCTTACCCTTCCCAATGAGCAACATATCATCAACATACAGTGCAACAATGAGAATATGATCACCATCAAATTTATAATACACACAGTGATCTGATTTTGATCTCACAAATCTAATTGACAACACAAAGGCATCAAACTTCAAGTACCATCTCCTAGGGGATTGTTTCAAACCATACAAAGACTTCTTAAGTTTGCAAACTAAATTTTCTTTACCTTTCACCATGTAATGCTTTGGTTGTGACATGTAGATCTTTTCCTCCAAGTCATCATGAAGGAAAGCTATCTTCACATCCATCTGTTCTACCTCCAAGTCATAAGCTATTGTGAGTGACAACAGGAATTGAATGGATGTCAGCTTTGCAACGGGAGAGAAGATCTCACCATAATCTATACCCTCCACTTCTGAATACCCCTTCGCAACCAATCTGGCCTTATACTTTTCAATACTACCATCTACACCAATCTTCTTCTTGAACACCCATTTGCATCCAATGGGTTTCCGTCCAGGAGGCAAAGGCACCAAGTCCCAAATTTGATTCTTTTCCCATGGTCTCCTTCCAGGAACCTGCATCCTTCATATCCAAAGCCTCTGATATAGTTCTAGGTTCATCACTGTTAGTGATTAAAGCATAAGCACAACTAGAATCAAGCAATGTAAAACCAAACCTTTCAGGTTGCTTTCTTATCTGTGTAGACCTCCTCAAGAGCTGAGGTTGAGGTTCAGCTTCTTCCTCTGAGCTTTCAGAGCTGCTAGAGCTCTCCTCATCATCAGGTCCAACATTGTCTTTTTGTTCAGTCTTCTCAGGGGTGAGAGGAACTGAACAACATCCTCTTTCTTTTCTTTTTCTTCTGGCTGCAAAACAGTGGAAGAAGGTGTAAGCTCTCTGAAGATGACACTTCTGCTATACAACACTTTTTCAGCCACGGTGTCCCAAAGCTTGTATCCTTTCACACCAACATCGTAGCTGATGAGGATACACTTAACAGCTTTGTTCTCCAACTTTGATCGCTTCTCCCTAGGCATATGTGCATATGCCTCACAACCAAAAACACGAAGATGCCTTACTGAAGGCTTTCTACCAGGCCACACCTCCATGGGTGTCTTTCCAACAAAAGATGATGTAGGAGATCTGTTTACCAGATAGCAAGCAGTGGCAACAGCTTCAGCCCAAAACTTTTGTTCTAGACCAACTCCGCTAAGCATACTCCTAGCCTTCTCCATCAGTGTCCTGTTCATCCTCTCTACAACTCCATTTTGCTGCGAGGTGTATGGAGTTGTCTTGTGCCTTTCAATCCCAAGTTCCTTGCAATACTTATTGAATTCTATAGAACAGAACTCACCACCATTGTCAGTTCTCAAACATTTAATCTTTTTGTCAGTCTGATTTTTAGCAAAGGCTTTAAACTCCTTAAACTTGCTATAGACTTCAGATTTGCTTCTGAGAAAATAAATCCATGTCCTTCTACTGTAATCATCTACAAAAGATACAAAGTATATAGATTTTGATAATGAAGGAACATTAACAAGACCAAACACATCAGAGTGAATAAGGTCCAACACACCAGAAGACTTATGAGAACTCGAGTAAAACTGAACACGGTTTTGTTTTCCATAAATGCAATGTTCGCAAAAGTCAAACTTAAGATTACAATCATCTAACCCCTCAACGAGGTTCTTATTTTTTAGGGTATGCAGACCCTTCTCACCAATGTGGCCAAATCTCTTATGCCATAACATTGTCTTTTCTGTAGGAAGTTTAACTTCCAATGCACGATTACAACCATCAAGACTAGAAACAACAGATTTCTTCACTGCTCGTTCAGATTGTGGGGATGAAGTGACTGCTGCCCTCTTCCTTGAGTCAGAAGAACTATTGCATTGTGAAATGCATGCCTCCAGCTGAAACAGAGTACCTCTCCTAGTACCCTTAGCATGCACCATAGCTCCTCTAGTCATATTGCATCCTTCTTTCGAAAAGACAACCTGCACACCTACATCATTCAAACTACTTACAGAAAGAAGGTTTCGTGCTAATCCTGGGATGTACATAACCCCAGAGATCCCCTTCACTTGACCATCAGGGAATTGGATAGAGACTCTTCCATGACCAACGATCTTCAGATGAGAGTCATCACCTAGATACACCTTTCCACCATCGAACTCTTCATACTTAATGAACTAGTCTCGATGCGAGGTCATGTGGAATGATGCACCAGAGTTGATTAGCCACACATCATTAGATGCATGGGTTGCCAAGGCTGCGATGAAAGCATCACCGTCATCTTGTGATTTGTCAGAATCTGAATCAGGAGCTTTCTTTTTTTTCTTCTTCTCCTCTTTGCATTCCTTTTAGAAATGCCCGGTCTTGCCACTGTTCCAACAAAGAGCCTTGGACTTTCTAGAAGATTTGGATCTCCCACAGGATTTGGATCTACCCTTATCAGCTTTCTTGTCCTTGTTCTTCACTTTCTCCTTGGGTCTTCCATGAACTGCAAGGGCCTCTTTGGCTGCCTCAGAAAACTTTCTCCGCATCTCTTCAGACAACAGTGAAGAAACCACTTCTTCCATTTTGAATGTGGATGTGGTGCTTTCGATTGCCATGAGAAGATGATCCCATTAGTCCGGTAGAGAACAAAGTAGGGTCATACACCGATCCTCCTCCTGCATCTTTACACCAATAGATGTTAATTATGCAACCAGCATATTAAAGGCATTCATATGCTCAGCCATGGATCCTCCATCCTCCATTCGAAGAGAATACAACTTTTTTCTCAGGAAAAGTTTATTGACTAGGGATTTGGCTTGATACACATCCCCCAACTTCTTCCAAAGGAGTTTTGCAGTAGTCTCCTCATGGACATTTAACAACACAGAATCGGCAAGACTAAGTCTTATGAGACCCTTAGCATTCTGATCCTTAAGATCCCAATCAGCTTGTGTCATTGTAGCTGGTTTAGTTCTGTTCACACTTTCCTAAAGGTCTCGGTCAACTAACATGTCTTCCATCTTGAGCTTCCAAAGATGTCGACACATGGTAGAATATTCCTACCACTAAGTGGGACACCTATCTCCTCATGTGAGGACAAAATAACAAGTTGTCATAATCCATGTAGGATTGACACATCATCGTGCCACATCCCACAATATGAAAGTGGAATTTTCAAATATTTACAACATAGGCAAATAAATAATAAATACAAACATTACAAATGCAGAGAATTACCAAGGTTGAGACACCTTAATTCCCAATGACTACCTTTGAAATGAGAGAGTTTGGTGATGCCCTACCAAAAGTAGAGACTGTTAGGGATTGCATGCAAAAGATATCAATTAAATACAAATAAAGATTAAACAGAGGAATGAAAAATACACAAAAATAATAACAGTGAGAGACAAGTTCTAACGTGGTTCACCCAAACTCGGGCTACATCCATCAACAAAGAGTCTAATATTATTATCCAATAAATCAAACCGATTATAACCAACAATCCTTGCAACTCAATACCACTGCAAAATGTTACAATACCCCTACGGAAACCCTAACCCTAGCCGCTTTTATCAAGCCTTATGTCGATTACAAAAATAGGGTTTTTTATGTCGGCAAATAGAAAAATAACTCCCACAAGGGGTGCTGCCCCTTGACCCCATTAAATAATTTGGGGGGAAACCGCACCGATAAAAGTGGGGTAAATTTAACCTCTGAGTTTGAATAGGCTCCATATAATAACAATCTCCAACTTGGAGACTGATCAGACTCCACACCATATCATCTCCCACTTGGAGACTGATCATAACACCGCTGACCCTGTAGCTCCCACTAGAAATAATCACCCTGGACTCTGCTATTCTGATTTTATGTTTTCAGTCTTGAAGACCAACCGAAGCTGAAGAGGAGCTCATCTTCTCCCTTGTTACTGCCTTTGTAAACATATCTACTAGATTTTCATCTGTATGTATCTTTTCCAGCCGTAACTGTCCATCATCCAACACTGACCGAATGAAGTGATACCTCAACTATATGTGTTTGTTCTTTGAATGCAAGGCATAATTCTTTGCAAGATGTATGACACTCTAGATGTTTGTAAACAAATAACTATTAGCCTATTGTTTGCCCAATTCTTCCATGAAAGATTACAACCATGTCAGCTTCTTGCTGACCTCTATTGCAGCTACATATTCTGCCTCCGTGGTGGATAAAGCAACCACCTTTTGCAACCTGGAGATCCAACTCACTGCTATACCACCTACAGTAAAGACATAACCTGTAGTACTCCACCTGGTATCAATATCCCCTGCCAAATCTGAGTCCACATAGCCTGCTAAATCAGTATTAGAGCCCCCAAAACATAAGTGTTTATTGGATGTACCTCTCAAATATCTAAGAATCTATTTTACCGCATTCCAATGCTCTAATTCGGGATGACTCATATACATGCTTACGACTCCTACAACATGTACAATATCCGGTCTCATGCATACCATGGCATACATTAAACTTCCTACAGCTAAAGCATATGGTACCTTGGACATTTTTTCTTCCTCCTCTTGTGTCTTAGGACACATCTCCTTAGTCAATTTTAAATGACTAGGCAAAGGTGTGCTGACATCTTTTGCATTCTCCATATGGAGTCTCTGCAACACCTTTTTAACATAATCAGCCTGAGATAGAGTCAATTTTTTGTTCTTCCTATCTCTGCAAATTTTCATACCAAGGATTTATTTTGCTACCCCCAAATCCTTCATAGCAAATGATTGTGCTGACTGTTGTTTTAACTCTCTTATGTGATCCTTGTTAGACCCTGCTACAAGCATGTCATCAACATATAAACATAAATAATGTAGCTGTCATTATCCAACCTCTTAAAATAAACACAATGAGTAGAATTACATTGACTGTAGCCTTGCTCAGCCATAAAACTATCAAATTTCAAATACCATTCTCGAGGTGCTTGTTTCAAGCGATATAAACTCTTCTTCAATCTACACACCAATTTCTCCTTACTTTTGACCTCAAATCCTTGTGGTTGTTCCATATATATCTCCTCCAAATCACCATGGAGAAAGGTAGTTTTGACATCTAGTTGTTCCAAATACAAATTTTTAGCAGCCACAATACTTAAAATAGTATGAATAGAAGTCATCTTAACAACTAGAGAAAAAATCTCATCAAAATCAATACCTTTTTTCTGTGCAAATCCTTTTACAACTAACCTGGCTTTAAATCTTTTCTTACCTCCATCTTCCTCTTTCAGCCTATAAACCCATTTGTTTGGTAAAGTTGTTTTACCTGCAGGCAACTTACATAATTCCCAGGTCTAATTTTTCAGCAAGGAGTCCATTTCTTCTTTCATTGCAAGCTCCCATTGAACCTTTGTATCCACCTACATAGCTTCATCATACCCTTCTAATTCACCAGTATTTGTTAACAAAATAGAATACAAAGAGTGAGAAAACCTTTCAGGAGGTCTACTTAACCTTGATGACTGTCTAACATTCACTGGAGTTTGTGGTATTTCTTGTTGCTATTGCAGAGCATGAGGAACCACTAGAACATCATTATCTAGAGTATCATCCAACACCACATAATCATTTTCTTTCTTCTCATGCTGCTGCAACTAATCTTTGTACAACACCTTCTCATTGAATACAACATCCCTGCTTCTCACTTTTTTTTTATTTTTAAAATCCCAAAGTATATAACCAAATTCATCAATGTCATATCCAATGAAGGTACACTTTTTTGATTTTACATCCAGCTTGGTTCTATTTTTAGAATCTACATGTGCAAATGCTTCATCCGAAGGTTTTGAGAAAAGAGTAACGCACCTTCTTACCTGTCCATGTTTCCTCTGGAATACCACAGCCCAAAGGAATTGAAGGACCTTTATTAATTAAATATACAACGGTGTTGACAGCTTCTACCCACATGTTTAAAGGTAGCCCAACATGCAATCTTATGGTCCTTGCATGCTCCATTGTTGTCCTATTCATGCGTTCAGCCACTGCATTTTCCTGTGGAGTCCCTAGAACCATTTTCTACCTACGAATTCCATTAAAAGAACAATAATCCTCAAATTCTTTACTGCAATACTTACCACCATTATCAGATATGAGACATTTTAATCTTTTACCCGTCTCATTATCAACCAAGCTTCTCCATTTCTTAAATGTTTCAAATACATCAGATTTCTGCCTAAGGAAATAAATCCAAACCTTCCTAGTTGCATCATCTATGAATATAACATAATACCGAAGCCACCGAGAGAAGATACATGAGCTGGTCCCATACGTCTGTATGCACAAGCTCCAAATTTTCATCTTTCTTTTGCTTCCCATCCTTGAGAAAACTAACTCTCTTTTGTTTTCCATACACACAACTTTTACAGAAATCCATATTAATACATTTCAGACCTGGTAAAACTTTCTTCGAATGAAGTACCTTCATACCTTTTTCACTCATATGCCCAAGTCTGTTATGCCACAGTGTTGTCTCAGAACCTGCAGCAACTATTTCAGTCTCTTCCTACGAACCTGTAGCAACTGTTCCTTAACCTATTTATTTTTTCTCTGCAACAGCTAAAGTAGAAGAAATAGTATGACTTGTATAAAGATATAAGGTGCCTACTTTCACAACTTTTTCTACTATTAAGGCACCTCTTGAAACCTTCCAATTTTTATCACTGAAAGTAACTATGCAACCTTCATCAGCTAGCTGCCCTACTAAAATTAAATTCCTACTTAGCCTTGGAATGCGTCTTACCTCTTGTAGTAGCCAATGATTCCCATTCTACAACATAATCTTGATTCTTCCCTTTCCAACAATCTGATAGGGTTCGTTATCTCCCAAATAAACCATCCCAAAATCCCCTTGGACATAATCAAGAAAACAACTTCTATGGGGCATAGCATGAAATGAGGCCCCTGAATCTAAAACCCATGAATCATCAGCATTATCTAGGGAAAGAATCAAAGCATCATCTTCAAATTTATTACTTACCACATTTGCCTCCTTATTGCCTTCTTGTTTGTCTGCTTCTTTATTCTTCTGAGACCAACAATCTTTCTTTAGGTGACCTGGTTTCCCGTAGTATCAATAATCTTTCTATCCTCTGGATTGGGATCTCTTGTCCTTTGATTTTCTTCGTGACTTCCCATGACCTCCAGAACCTTTTCCTCTCTCCTTTGATCTGCCCCTACTTTTTGCATTCAAAACACTACCTGATGTGTACCCTCCTGAGATTTTCTGTTGCATTTCCTCTAACACCAACAACATCATCAAATTTCAAAGTATTTGAACAAGAGACAGAGTTACTTATAGCCATTACCAAGCTATTCCAGCTTTCTGGCAAAGAACATAATATCAAGAGAGCCCTCACCTCTTCATCAAAACTTACTTTTATAGAAGTTAACTGACTAATAATCATATTAAACTCATTTAAATGATATTTCACAGATTCACCTTCAATCATTTCAGATTAAATAAACGCTTCATGAGAAATACCTTATTTGAGGCTGAGGGTTTTTCATATAATTTAGCCAAAGCTTTCATCAGACCATCTGTTGTCTTCGCTTCCATTTATTGAATGCCACCGATGGTGCTAGGCACAACCAAATGGTTTCCAATGCCTTTTTGTCCAGAAGATTCCAATCCTCATCAGTCAGTGTTGTTGATTTCTCGGCTATTACTTCCAATGGCCTCCATAAATCCTTCTGATAGAGATAATCCTCCATCTACATCTTCCATATCTGATAGTTCTGCCCATTGAATTTATCTACCTTCAATTTACCCTCGTCCGCCATTGCTCCCACTCAACCGTGAGACCTTCCTGCAGACGATAATCGAACACAACCTAGGGTAAGTGCAAAAAGATGGTGGGCCAAAAAGGGGTCTTAAGTGGCCACTTTTTTTCTAAAATCAAGAAATGCTAGCCTTGGATGAGAAATTGAGCATAGTTACACTCAAAATTTGGAGATGCAATCAAAACAATGTTCGTAGTACTCCAAGTCTACTTTCTAAACTACTATTTTTTTTTGAAAATGGTATAGATTAAGGGGTTCAAAAGAGGGAGCCACATAAATTGGTGTTGTTTCTATCAAAAAAATATAACATAGCATGTTTTGTGGCTCCCTCAAAAGGTCAACTTTTTTTTGGTATTTTTAAAATCGCTTCAATGAGAAATTAACTAACATGTAGTTTATGCCTGATTTTTCTGATAATTTTTTGATGAATATTTAATTTTTTACTAATTTTCAAAGTGGACACATCCTAAAAAATAGAATTTTGGCCGTGCTACCCCTATAAATTTTGAAAACTAATTGAAAATCATTTTTTTCTTTTTTAAATATGTGTAGAATGGAGTCTAGTTTCTAAATATGTAAGTTTTTTGAAATTTCAATGAATAGTTAATTTACAATGAAAAAAAGACCAAACAGTGGTTTTTACCCAAAAATGGACACACAAACAAAAGAAATTAAAGATGAAAGGCTTAACATTGTCAAAATGTGAAAAAAATCACATCGTCAAATAGCTAAGAGAAAGCCTAACATTACCCAGGTGTTTGATTTGTTTGACCTGGAAACACGTACAAATTTGAGGGTTAGCACGAATGAAATTATGTGAAATCTTGTAGAATATAGAAAAACACATCTCTGGACATTGGGAAGACAGTCCAAGCCTTTGGGTTGGAAATCCAAAGAAAATCCCAAGCCCAAGGCTTGGGATTCCCAAAGCAAAACATAACGCGAGCGTGTTATAACACGCTCACGTTATGTTCAACTTTGCATTTTTTCTTTTCCACAGAAGCTTGTGGACTATTTGTCATGTTTGCAATAACGTGAGTGCGTTATAATGTGCTCGCGTTATGTTCAACTTTGTATTTTTCCTTTTTCGCATAAGTTTGTGGACTGTTTGTCATGTTTGCAATAACGCGAGCGCGTTATAACGCGCTCGCATTATGTCCCCCTTGAATTTTTTTATGTTCAAGGTTATTAATCATGTATGTATGTATGTATGTATGTATGTATGTATGTATATATGCATGCATGTATGTATGTATGCCTATATGTATGTATGTATCTATGTATGCCTATATGTATGTATCTATCTATGTATGCCTATATGTATGTATGTATAGTGTCGAGGGTAGAGGAGGGTAGAGATGGGGGTGAGCCAGATAGGGGAGGAGAGGGGTGGATAAGGATTGAGTGATTAAGGTTTAAGGTTGAGGGCTGAGGGTTTAGGGATAGGATTTAGAGTTTAGGGATAAGGGATTAGAGTTTAGGACCTTGAGGGATTAGGGTTTAGGGTTGAGGCTTTAGGGATAGCGTTTAGGGTTAAGGTAGAGTGTTGAGGGTAGAGGGATTAGGGATAGGGTTTAGAGTTGAGGGATTAGGGTTTAAGGTATAGTTTTGAGGGTTGAGGGTTTAGGATTTAAGGTTTAAGTGTTGAGGTTTGAGGATTTAGGGATAGGGTTTATGGTTTAGGGATAAGGGATTAGGGTACCATAAATTATAATTAGGGATTAGGGTTTAGGGTTTAGGGACTAGGGATTAGGGATTAGGGATTAGGGTTAAGGGATTAGGGTTTAGGGTTTAGGAATGCACAATTAAGGGGTACCATAAATAAACTAGAATTTAGGAAGGGTTGGAAAAATTTTGTGAATCATCATGGGCTGGAGATTAGAGATTTTGTTGTGTTCAAGTACATATCCAAGTCATAATTGAAGGTTAAGATATTTCAAAGAACAAGGTGTGTGAAAAACATCAATGTTCTTCGGCTTATTAATACCAACATTGATATAGATAAAAGATGCCCTTCTTCTAATAGAGTATGCAGTTCAAGTCAACTGATGGGCAGCAAGTTGTCGAATGAGTTGATTTAATGGGCGTTCCTCCTTCTTCAAGGCCCAAGTGGGCAGGAGTGGGATGTACAATTAAGGGGTACCATAAATAAACTAGAATTATGGACATTATGGACCCTATCATCTAGAAAAGCACATGACAGTGAACTCTACCCCACCTTTCAAATCAGATATTTACCTTTTTATTTAATGAAAATGAAGTCACGGAATATAAACTGACCATGCATACTAGTAAGATCAAATTCTCTGCCTTCTATTCTTATTACTATTACTTTATTAAGAGAAGATTGTCAAAAAGAATGAGTTTAATTGTAAGCTAACATAAAAGCAGTTTTGTTATTACATTTTTCTGAGGGATCTCTAATAGTCTAATATAATGCAGTCTTCTATAATATGAACATCTGCATTTGTGTGAATGCTAAGCTTTAATATAGTAGAGTATTAAATCAATGCAATTGGCTATTTATTGGGTTAAAATAACTTAGTTTTTGTAATGGTTTGGGAATGCAGGAGTTGCCAAAAATAGGTGAATGTCCTCTACAATTACCAAGAGAAAAAACTTTAGTAGTTCTTGTGGATAGAGCCAGTAAACAATGGGAGATTATTTGCCTGTTTCATAACAATATACCTCCCCTAAGTGCAAGGTGGACAGCAAGAAACATAGATGTATCCCAATGCAAAGCTTTTCTCATAATGATCATCCTTCTTATTTCAACTGTTAATTACTCACTATGGTGTACCATACGCAAAGCTTTTCTCATAGTGTGTACACCTATTGGCATAATGAACCCCAGATGGGCCAGAAAAACATGCCATATAACATTACTAACATTAAAAAAGTTCATAGCCATTTTTCTGACATATTCTTGCAACTTAGATATCTTTGAGAGAAGAGTGTAAAAAATGATGGCTTTAACAACTTAACATAAGGCAAAGCAGTTTTGTTGGGTTTAGGGATAGGATTTAGGGTTTAGGGTTGAGGGATTAGGGTTTAGGGTTGAGGGATTATGGTTTAAGGTATAGTGTTGAGGGTTGAGGGTTTAGGGATTAGGGTTTAGGGTTGACGGATTAGGGTTTAGGGTTGATGGATTAGGGTTTAATGTTGAGAGTTGAGGGTTGAGGATTGAGGGTTTAGGGATAGGGTTGATGGTCAAGGGATTAGGGTTAAAGTAGAGTGTTGAGGGTAGAGGGATTAGGGATAGGGTTTAGGGTTGAAGGTTTAATGATTGAGGGTTGAGGCTTTAGGGCTAAGGGTTAAGGGATTGGGGTTTAAAATATAGTGTTGAGCATCAAGGGTTTATGGATAGGTTTCAGGGTTTAATTTTTAAGGGTTAAGGGTTGAGGGATAGCATTTAGGGTTTAGGGATAAGGGATTAGGGTTTAAGGTACAGTGTCGAGGGTTGAGGGTTTAGGAATAGGGATAGCGTTTAGGGTTTAGGGATGAGGGATTAGGGTTGAGGGATTAGGGTTGAGGATTGAGGGATTAGGGTTTAAGGTATAGTGTCGAGGGTTGAGGGTTTATTGATAGTGTTTAGGGTTGAGGGTTGAGGGATTAGGTCTTAGGGTTGATGGATTAGGGTTTAAGGTATAGTGTTGATGGTTGAGGGTTTAGGGATAGGGTTTAGGGATGACAAATTAGCATTTAATGTTGAGGTTAGGGTTAGAGTGTCGAGGGTAGAGGGATTAGGGATAGGGTTTAGGGTTGAAGGTTTAAGGATTGAGGGTTGAGGCTTTAGGGATGAGGGTTTAAGGCTTAAGATATAGTGTCAAGTGTTGAGGGTTTCGGGATAGGGTTGAGGGTCGAGGGATTAGGATTAAAGTAGAGTGTCGAGGGTATAAGGATTAGGGATAGGGTTGGAGGGTTTAGGGATAAGGGATTAGGGTTTAAGGTATAGTATCGAGCCCATTAAGGGTTTCAGAATAGGGATAGCGTTTAGGGTTTAGGGATAAGGGATTAGAGTTGAGGGATGACAGATTAGGGTTGAGGGTTGAGGGATTAGGGTTCAGGGATAAGGTTTAGGGTTGAGGGTTGAGGGATTAGGGTTTAAGGTATAGTGTTGAGGGTTTAGGGATAGGGTTTAGGGTTGAGGGATTAGAGTGAAGGGTTGAGGGATTACGATTTGATGTTAAGGGTTGAGAGTTGAGGCTTTAGGGTTTAGGGTTTAGGTATAGGGTTGAGGGTCGAGGGATTAGAGTTAAGGGTTGAGGGATTAGGGTTTGACGTTGAGCGTTGAGGGTTGAGTTCAAGGGTCGAGGGTTTAGGGATAGGGTTGAGGGTCGAGGGATTAGGGTTAAAGTAGAGTGTCGAGGGTATAAGGATTAGGGATAGGGTTGGAGGGTTTAGGGATAAGGGATTCGGGTTTAAGGTATAGTATTGAGCCCGTTGAGGGTTTAGGAATAGGGATAGTGTTTAGGGTTTAGGGATAGGGTTTAGGGTTGAGGGATTAGTGTTAAGGGTTAAGGGATTAGGATTTGACATTGAGGGTTGAGGCTTTAGGGTTTAGGGTTTAAGGATAGGGTTGAGGGTCGAGGGATCAGAGTTAAGGGTTGAGGGATTAGGGTTTGACGTTGAGGGTTGAGTACATTGAGGTTTGAGGGTTAAGGGTTTCGGGATAGGGTTGAGGGTCAAGGGATTAGGGTTAAAGTAGAGTGTCAAGGGTATAAGGATTAGGGATAGGGTTGGAGGGTTTAGGGATAAGGGATTAGGGTTTAAGGTATAGTATCGAGCCTGTTGAGGGTTTAGGAATAGGGATAGCATTTAGGGTTTAGGGATGAGGGATTAGAGTTGAGGGATGACGGATTAGGGTTGAGGGTTGAGGGATTAGGGTTTAGGGATAAGGTTTAGGGTTAATGGATGAGGGATTAGGGTTTAAGGTATAGTGTTGAGGGTTTAGGGATAGGGTTTAGGGTTGAGGGATTAGAGTGAAGGGTTGAGGGTCGAGGCTTTAGGGTTTAGGGTTTAGGGATAGGGTTGAGGTTCGAGGGATTAGAGTTAAGGGTTAAGGGATTAGGGTTTGACGTTGAGGGTTGAGGGTTGAGGAGGGATAGGGTTGAGGGTCAAGGGATTAGGGTTAAAGTAGAGTGTCGAGGGTATAAGGATTAGGGATAGGGTTGGAGGGTTTAGGGATAAGGGATTAGGGTTTAAGGTATAGTATTGAGCCTGTTGAGGGTTTAGGAATAGGGATAGTGTTTAGGGTTTAGGGATAGGGTTTAGGGTTAAGGGATTATAGTTAAGGGTTGAGGGATTAGGATTTGACGTTGAGGGTTGAGGGTTGAGGGTTGAGGCTTTAGGGTTTAGGGTTTAGGGATAGGGTTGAGGGATTAGGGTTTGACATTGAGGGTTGAGTACATTGAGGTTCAAGGGTTGAGGGTTTTGGGATAGGGTTGAGGGTCGAGGGATTAGGGTTAAAGTAGACTATCAAGAGTATAAGGATTAGGGATAGGGTTGGAGGGTTTAGGGACAAGGGATTAGTGTTTAAGGTATAGTATTGAGTCCGTTGAGGGTTTAGGAATAGGGATAGTGTTTAGGGTTTAGGGATGAGGGATTAGAGTTGAGGGTTAAGGGATTAGGGTTTAGGGATAAGGTTTAGGGTTGAGGTAGACAAGGAGCGACTGAGAGACATAGAGAGGAGAGAGGTAGAGAGGTGAAGGGGAAAGATAAGTGAGATATAGAACATGAGCTGATGGAACTAGAGGTGAGATATTGTAAAGGTGAGATACACACAAATATTTATGCAGGACAAAATGTGAGCGCATTTTGTCCTGCTATAGAAATGGTAAAAAAGTGTTGACCCCCGTGATCTAGGCCCACATGCTCTGTTTTCATGTTGATTATGCATGTGCTCTGACAAAAAAGAAGTGCTTTCACGCTGTTGGGAAGTTCACATGCACATTTTACACATTCTACCACCTTTGCATGATCTTTCCACCACCTTTTCTACTTTGCTAACTTGAGAAGGAGGAAATAACATAGTTTTCATACCAAGTTTGATATATATCTATTTAAGTTTTAATTTTTGTAGTGTTGCAATGTTAATTGTGATTCAATTTTAGGAATTTAACATTATAGATTGGTTAATAGTATTGTTGTTAGTAATTATATTTGAGTGTTATTCAATTTAACATTAAAAAGGAAGCAAGTGGTGAAAAACTCAAATTGTTGAGGAGTTTGATGTAAGAAGAAAAAACACTACATAATTGGGTACTCTCTCCATTCAAATCTTCATTTTTTAGGTATGTCAAGTCTTTACATGCATATTCTTTACATTTTCCTTAATTCTATTTGAATTACTTTATCATGCTTTATCATACATGTTTAAAACTCTTCACATTCCCAATCAAGAAAGCAACCTACAATCTCACATGATGCCATGTATATTTTCTACACTTGGGCTCTTTAATAATTATGTGTAATAAATAGACCTTAACATACCATGATGTCAAACTATACAAGAATAAATCCTTACAACATAATAAAAGTACAATCCCACTATTATCTTGTCATATTAACAAGTTAAAATACAAATGAATAGGTGCCAAGATCATACAAGTATGCACATGACATGATGATTTGTATGCACATATCTTGGGCTAGGACATTCCTTATGCACCTATTCATGATGATTTGTACATGAACATGACACAACAATTGTTGTCTATTCCTTCACAAGCCACCCAAATCCTAGTATCCCTAGTACCAACAAAACACCTCAATTCCAAATCCTAGTAGCCCTAGTAACAACAAACATGTCAAATTGGGTATGCCTCAACGTTTTCAAGCATGAAGTCCCATGTACTCTTTTCATGGCTGCAATAATTTGCTTTGTATGCTTTGTACCTATTTTGGTTGAGTGACATTTACTCTTTTACATGATGATTGTATGTACATTTACTATGAAGGGTTGAATGATATATATTTTAGTTATTTGTATGGATTCATTTCTTAGGAACTAATATTGGTCTCTTTATCATGCCACAGACAAATTCTCTGTCATGCCGAGGAAACGATCAAGAATTAAACCAACACAGGGAGAGATAGAAGCTAAGAATGCAAAGAAAGCAGTGGCTATGAGGGAACTTCATGAGAAGAGGAAATTGGACATGATAAATGAAGACATGCCAATTGAAGAGGAACCACAACCATCACAAAGAGATATGGTATTGGTGGCACAAAGAGAACGAATGCAAAAACTTTGTGCTATGAGAGATTTGAATACCATAGTTGGAGACATGTCCTCTATCGCAAGTCAACATGTAGGGACACCATCTACCACATCTCAAGTTGAGAGTACATCATCACTCACATGTGATGAAGGAGGTACGCCATCATTCCCACCTCAACCTCAAGGTATGTCATCTATTCCATCTTCGATCGAAGGTATGCCATATAGCCCATCTCATTTAAATATTGATGAAATTCCTAATGTTGAATGAATTTATCTAACTTAACACCACCTAGAATTTTGCATAGAAAGCCAAAGTATTTGATTGATATTGATGAGAATATTTTGCAGCTAATGGGAGGTAAGATTCCAAAACGCACTTGTAGAAGATATGCTCATAAGATTTGGAGATTGTTCTTTGAAAATTTAAATGAGACTGCAAGATGTCAACTATTCCTTGAAATGATGCGAAGTATAAAGTATAGGTCCATCATGAAGATTCTTGGGTTGGGAACATCAGAGGCTTCAAGTAAAAAATCTATTGTCAAGAATCTAATGAGTGTATGAGAGTGTGGGTAACACCTCACGCACAAAAGATAGTAATGCAACACGGCGTGTGATTACATCAACTATAGTAAGTAGTCAAATGAGGAAAGCTCGTCTCATTAGAAAGACGAGTCAAGAATTGAGAATTAATAGGAAAACTTTATCAAGAGCCGTTGGAAGACGCCAAAGAATTGAGGACACTAATGCCAATGAATTATGGGTGTTCTCAGGGAGACTACCATGAAAAGATAAACCAACTATTAAAGTATGAGATCACTAATTGAAGACTTTTGGAAGAATTACAGAAGGGTATCTACAAATCAAAGGGATGTGGTAAGAAGGAGAATCAGTAGTTAGAACCATGAGCCACATCCAAAGCATTTTTTGGATGAGACTCAAACATAGTTTTATGGTAAATTTCTAGAGAAGTAACCTCAAATTAAAATTTGTCAAAGATATTTTGAAATGCTAAAACCTTCTATGTCAAGATAAATCACACATGCACTACTTGTTGTTGTAGATTACATATTGAATTTTCTAACCATTTTGATGTTTATAGGTCTATATGTTTAGATATGCATACTAACAATGTTTTGCAGGGCTGTGCCATACGTGCCCCACCAACATCTTCAAGAGACTTCATATCAAGAATTTTATGTGAAAGAGAGGAAGGTCAAATATTGTACAAGAAATTATGCTTGGATGGCACATGTCATCGTTGCGGTGGCTTGCAACATTTGCCAATATGTGAACATATGGAAAGAACACATGCGGTTGGAAATGAACTAGTAGAGTTTGGCAAGTATAAAACAGTGGCATACAATACAAAAGATGGTAAAGAAGCAAAGAGGTGTGAATTGGTTATTGAAAAGATTCCAGTGTATCAGTTTATGCCTATATTTCGTGACAACATAGTGTATGAGTATGCAAGACATGCCCATAGAGCTCAATAGTTGGACTTGCAATTCAAGTTATGCAAGGACACATTTTTGATTGGTAGCATTGTTTTAGTCGTCGACTTTGTAGAGAACTATGGTCTACAGCCACAGCGTGAGGTGTAATCACAATATTACAACTCCACACAGGTTTCTATATTTATGCACATCGCATTCATCCATGCGAATGATAGTACAAAGGATGACGGAAAGATCATAAGGGAGTATAATTTCTATATTAGTGATGATCGCACGCATTCTACAGAGTTCGTGCAAGGTTGCTTTCAGGTGTTCTACAATGATTTGGTTAGAAGGGGCATATCGTTCAATCAACATATCATATGGTCGGATAACTGTGCATCACAATTCAAGAACTCGCAGAATTTCTATTGGCTGAGTAGGAGGCATAATTTTATAGGTATTCAACATATGTGGAACTTTTGTGAGGCCGGGCATGGAAAGGGGGAGCATGATGGTGCAGGAGCATGTATCAAAAGAGCCATAGCATGAGAAGAGTTAAAGTATAAAGACAATGCAAATTTGACAGATGCAAAATCGATTGTCGAGTGGTGTAATGCTTCCATGGGTGCAGGTAATGAAGGTAAGTCTTCAGTTCATAGATTTTTTTGGTTGATAGATGATACTAACATTGCACCATATGAGGACTGTTGTACACTGACAGGATCAAATGAGATGCACTCTTTCAAAAGCTCAACTGCAGGTTCATGGAGTATCCATACGCAAAAGATGTCATGCTTTTGTTCTTCCTGTACAATTCAAGCCTGGGATGAGTGTGAGTCAAAGGAGTGGGTTGACGAATGGCAGTTAAGTTATCTTAGCCCACTTGACATGTATCGACCCCTGACGGCACTAGAACTAACATAGATGGAATCATCAGTTGACTTTGACCACATATCAGATCTAGTTCAACTAGGTAATATATCTATTTGCATAGTTTTTGAAATTCCTAATGTCATCTTACTTTGTAGTGTTTTTGTAATGTTGACTAATTTCATCTAATTTGCTACACATATTAATGTAGGGCATGTATATGCAGTTATTGCAAATGAAGATAATGAAGAGGGAACATATTATTACTTATGTCGTTGTGTTGAGGCCAAAAAGAAATTGGAGGCCCCAGTTACAGATGGAGAAAACATTGAATACCCTACAGGCTCAATGGTTATTACTGGAACATGGCTTAGAAGGTACCCTCATAAGAGTGTTAATGTTTGGTTGTTTTAGGACTTTGACACACATCGAAAGATTCTTCATTACTCGAACCTTGTCGTGGCATCCAATGTTCATTTGATACAGTATCAGGATAGACCTTTGAACAAAATCTTGTGGAAGGTGCGTGAGTCTGACCATGAAGCAATACTTGACACAATAAAGAGTAGAGTAGACCCGGATGGTTCATTGGATTAATTTGTAAGTATTCACATTGATTTTATAAAGTTATGTTACATTGAGTTGTAAGTATGCACATTAATTTGTAAGGTTTGTCTTTTTTTATTTCCTGTTGCACTTTTACTCATACACATTTGATGCAGAGGTGTTAGGTCTCCAAAGATAATCTAACAAGATCAAAAGGTTTCAATAGTTTGTGGGCTTCAACCAATAAGACTTCTCTAGCCTTCCTCTTGTCCTAAACTCCACCAAAGGGCTCAAGTTTGGATTTCAACTTCTCAGATGAATTCTATCACCTTCTAGGGTCTCAACCTACCCCAACCAACAAGGTTCCAAAGGTTTCACAAACCAATTTGATAGATTCTTGACAATTCCCCTTAAACAGGCCTAATTCTTGTAGTCTTGTTCAGAGACTAAACTGTACTTTTCTCCAAACTTTCCCAAAACACTCTTGAAACAAATGACTGATTTGGATACCCTCTATTGAGTTCTAAAACATATCTCAAACTCACCTACTATTGTTTTGGACGAAATGTGACTGTCCTAACACCCTGCTGCCTTCCTACAAGGCCTAAATTGACCATTTTACAAAGGAACCCTATGACAAACTTGTCCCACACACTTCAAACCTAAAAATAGTCTTAGGAAAGGGTTCAAAACCAAGGATTTTCTAGGTCTTATCAGGAGGTTTGCTCATTTAGATGTTCAAATACAAAAACCTCATATCTAGGGCCTAAAACCTAGGGCTTCCTAGATCTCCCACTTACAATCACTTCCAGACCTCATTCAAAGGTATAACACCATCTCCAAGATCATATTAGATAGTACCAAACATAAAAAGGTTACCTTGTTAAGACGAATCTCCGGCTGCTATAACCGTGCTACCATTTCAATGCTCTTCCACAAGCAATCCTTGACTTTAAATGGTGATCACCTCTCCCATTTACACTCCTCCTGCTTTGTCAGGGTTAGAAACATATGTTACATGTTAATAAGGACCTACTCCATGAGAATCAGAATCCTACATTCATGGAAAGGTCCAAAAATGCATTGCAAACCCTCAAAATCCCTGTTTTCACAGTCAAACAGGCAGTTCCAGAAAAAATGTGATATCTCCCTCAAAATTCACTATAAAAACCTCAAACCAATTGCAAATGAAAGTTAACTCAATCCCCTACCACATCCAATTGGTTTCAGATCAAAACAATTCCGTACAAAGAAATGGTACGGCCTGCAACAGCAGATTTACAGAAAAAATTAGAAAATTCTGTTTTTTATTCAATTTTGCACCTCTAAACTCCCTCCAAGGTACTTGTCCGTACATCCAATGCCTTGGAATGCTTACAGAAGTTCTATCCAACTTCCTTAACCAATCCCCATCGGTTGGAGTTGGTTTAACCACCAAGAAACTACTCAAATTGACTTTCCCTCCTAAATGCATAATTCAGAAATATGAATTTCTGAACTTTGGTTTAGTGAATTTCTTCCTTATTTAACGAACTTCTACCTTATTTATTTATCATGTTTGATTTTATTTAGGTTCATTAAACCTTCTTATTGATCTTAGACACCTCTATTTGACTCTAGGGGCACTATTGGCCCAACTTACATCATTTTTGGTCCTAGGGTCCTTACCAGGACCCTCAGGACATTTAACTATTACATCATTTTGAATATTGCAACATGCCATAATTGGTTGTAAGGTGTCCCAATTGACTTGATTTGTTCCATAGGTTCCTTCCATGGTCATTTTTGTCTTCTTGCTCCAAGGTATTCTCTTAGGTGCTCCTGCACCATACTCCCCAGCATGATAAAAAAAACTCTTGTCCCAAGAGTTATGTGATCTACTCCAAACCTCCTGCAATCTTTTTAAAGTGTTCCTCTAATTTATGACAGGAAACGTGAACTCTCCAAGGGTTATCCTTCTCCTTCTACCTGCATGGCTCTTACAAACAATGTTAGCATCATAAAACATGTCTTGGTGTCCTTGCCTAGGACTCTGCTGCTGTGGTGTTTCTGCCTTCTCCATCTTGAGATTTGGATCTGTTTTTCCTTCTTGTTTGCCTTCCCTTTCCTGCCTCCCTATAGGGCAAGCAATGTCCCCAACCTTGATGCAATTTAAGTCCCAAATTTGCTGCTCTTTAGGACTGTTATAAACCTTCTTCTGCTGCAATTGTTCCTGCTGTCTAACCTGCACATTCAACTTCAATTTCTCTCCAAAACAAATAATGGCATGTTCCTTCTTGTCCTCACAAGGTAAAGGCATTAGTTTGAACTTTTTACCATCTTGGTGCACCAAATGACTATTTGTATAACCATCATGAACTGTCTTTCTCAAATGCTGCCATGGTCTACCCAAAATTATATGCCCACATGTCATTGAAATAACATCACATAAAATAGAATCATGATATGGACCAATGGAAAAATCAACATATGCCCTCTGATTAACCCTTACTTGCTGTTCTTGACTAACCCAAGTGGCTTTGTAAGGACTAGGATGATCAAATGTTTTCAATCCCAACTTGTGCACCATATCCCAAGAAACTAGATTATCATGTGAACCTGAATCTATAATCAACTTGCATACTTTTCCATGGCTTAAACAATTAGTTTTGAAAATGGATACTTGTGGTGCTTGCTGCATTTTGCCTTTATCTACCATGAGCAATTCTCCATCTGTAACTGGATAGGCTGGTGTTGGTTCTTGGTCTTCTTTCTTTTCCTCTTCTTGTGCCAAATGAACTCTTCTCTCCTTGTTCTTATCAGCATCATCTCTCTTAGGACATTTGAAAGATGTGTGTCCCACTTCATTGCAATGATAACACCTACCTGTGAATACTCCTCTACCTGATCCAAACCTACCTCCACCTCTATATCCACCTCTCTGATTTGCAGAAAACTCTTTGCCTTTCTCATTGCTGCCTTGTCCTTCATTAGTAGGTCTGCCCCTACCTCTATATCCTCTACCACTACCTCCTTGTCTTTCTTGCTTCCTCTTCACCCTTTCTTCAGCCCTGATGGCTAACTGAAAACATTCTCCAAGTGATTTTGGTATTGTCAAACCAATCTCATCTTGCAAGTTATACCTAAGCCCATTAAGGTATCTTGCCACTTTCTCTTCTTCATCTTCCAATCCCCCTCTAATACTAAGCTTATGAAATTGCTCAGTATAGGACATAACATCCATGTCCTTTTGTTTCAAATTCTGCCTCATCCTCTTTGTTTGAATGGAGTAATCGGATGGAAGAAATTGATCCTTCATCATATCCTTCATCCTACCCCAATAAGTGATTCTTGTTCCACCTCTAGCCACTCTTTCTGTTTGCACACTACTCCACCATGTAAGTGCTGTCCCTCTCAACTTTGTTTTTGCAAATTTAATCTTCTTCTCATCACTCATCTCCTCATACTCAAAAAAATTTTCAAGGGCATCTATCCACCCTAATAGCTCTTCACTATCCATCTTCCCTTGATAGATAGGTAACTCTATGTTTGCCTTTGTTCCACTTCCTTGGACTGCCTTAAGCAATCTCATAAATCTCCTTTCTTCCACATCCAACTCATCATCAGGAGTGTTCTCATCTACCTTCTCAGGTCCTCCATCACCTCCTTCTTGATCATCTTGTTCATCCCCTCTAGAATTCTTTTCCAATGCTTCCAACCTTGCCAAGATTGATGCATTCTCCCTTCTCACTTGTCTTAACTCTCTTTCCCTTGCAGCATCCTGTTCTTTTCTATCCCTCAACTCTTTTTCTCTTGCCTCTAAGGCTTCTCTCAATTCATTGTTCTCCCTAGCCATTTGATTTTTAGGAGCCATATTCACACTTTCACAAACCCTTATTGTTTCACAAGATCCTACCACTCCCTCAAGACCTACTTGCTGCTCTAATACCACTATGATGCAGAGGTGTTAGGTCTCCAAAGATAATCTAACAAGATCAAAAGGTTTCAATAGTTTGTGGGCTTCAACCAATAAGACTTCTCTAGCCTTCCTCTTGTCCTAAACTCCACCAAAGGGCTCAAGTTTGGATTTCAACTTCTTAGATGAATTCTATCACCTTCTAGGGTCTCAACCTACCCCAACCAACAAGGTTCCAAAGGTTTCACAAACCAATTTGATAGATTCTTGACAATTCCCCTTAAACAGGCCTAATTCTTGTAGTCTTGTTCAGCGACTAAACTGTACTTTTCTCCAAACTTTCCCAAAACACTCTTGAAACAAATGACTGATTTGGATACCCTCTATTGAGTTCTAAAACATATCTCAAACTCACTTATTGTTGTTTTGGACGAAATGTGACTGTCCTAACACCCTGCTGCCTTCCTACAAGGCCTAAATTGACCATTTTACAAAGGAACCCTATGACAAACTTGTCCCACACACTTCAAACCTAAAAAAAGTCTTAGGAAAGGGTTCAAAACCAAGGATTTTCCAGGTCTTATCAAGAGGTTTGCTCATTTAGATGTTCAAATACAAAAACCTCATATCTAGGGCCTAAAACCTAGGGCTTCCTAGATCTCCCACTTACAATCACTTCCAGACCTCATTCAAAGGTATAACACCATCTCCATGATCATATTAGACAGTACCAAACATAAAAAGGTTACCTTGTTAAGACGAATCTCTAGCTGCTATAACCGTGCCACCATTTCAATGCTCTTCCACAAGCAATCCTTGACTTTAAATGGTGATCACCTCTCCCATTTACACTCCTCCTGCTTTGTCAGGGTTAGAAACATATGTTACATGTTAATAAGGACCTATTCCATGAGAATCAGAATCCTACATTCATGGAAAGGTCCAAAAATGCATTGCAAACCCTCAAAATCCCTGTTTTCACAGTCAAACAGGCAGTTCCAGAAAAAATGTGATATCTCCCTCAAAATTCACTATAAAAACCTCAAACCAATTGCAAATGAAAGTTAACTCAATCCCCTACCACATCCAATTGGTTTCAGATCAAAATAGTTCCGTACAAAGAAATGGTACGGCCTGCAACAGCAGATTTACAGAAAAAATCAGAAAATTCTATTTTTTTATTCAATTTTGCACCTCTAAACTCCCTCCAAGGTACTTGTCCATACATCCAATGCCTTGGAATGCTTACATAAGTTCTATCCAACTTCCTTAACCAATCCCCATCGGTTGGAGTTGGTTTAACCACCAAGAAACTACTCAAATTGACTTTCCCTCCTAAATGCATAATTCAGAAATATGAATTTCTGAACTTTGGTTTAGTGAATTTCTTCTTTATTTAATGAACTTCTACCTTATTTATTTATCATGTTTGATTTTATTTAGGTTCATTAAACCTTCTTATTGATCTTAGACACCTCTATTTGACTCTAGGGGCACTATTGGCCCAACTTACATCATTTTTGGTCCTAGGGTCCTTACCAGGACCCTCAGGACATTTAACTATTACATCATTTTGAATATTGCAACATGCCATAATTGGTTGTAAGGTGTCCCAATTGACTTGATTTGTTCCATAGGTTCCTTCCATGGTCATTTTTGTCTTCTTGCTCCAAGGTATTCTCTTAGGTGCTCCTGCACCAACATTTTTACATCATCATGTTATGCTTCATGGGGTTAGACATAAGTGATGGATGAAGTTGATCCTAAGAATAATGTATAAAATATAGGTGTCTTGGTTTCTAACTAGATAATAGGTGTCTCTAATTGTGATGTAGAGGCAATGGGATAGTTGGAGGATGGCAAACTAGACAAGGTTTCCTTATGCTCTAAAGCCCAAATTTCATGATCATTATACAAAAGTGGGAACAAAAGTTAGAGACTCTGAATTCTTCATGAAAAAGGTGATTTCAGATGCTATGGGACCCATTCCAATCATTGCCAAAGGTAGACCAAACTCAGGATTAACACTTCCTTCACAAACTTAAGAAATGGCTTGTAGCCCTAAAAAAGGAGAACAATCCTAATAAATTTTGATACAGATCTTCAAACATAGAACTTGGACAATCAGTAGATACCTATTTGGACTCCCTATCACATATCCAAAATTGGGTATAGGTTGTTTTGGACAATATACCCTAACCTATAACTCCTCTCAATAACCTAGAGCCCCAATTAGGCTTAAAATACAAAGAGACCCCCCTTAAATTCACACACAGAACTCAACCAATGACTTGACCACTTGGTATTCATGCCAAAACTATGAATTTTGTGGGTTTTGTCCTGCTACAATCTGTTGTTCCCAAAAATGCCTCTATGGTTCCTTCTCTATGTCTCTAAACATCACCTAACACATGGTTTTGTTAGGTTTCCTCAAAGAAAACTTCTTCTCCTCAGATTTCCTGCCAAAAACTCATCATAGCATACTAGAATATACCTACTACAACCCATTCCACTGATCAAAAGTGAATCAAATTAGTGGAATCGCAAAAAAATGCATGATTCTTACCAAAACCCTAGATAAGGGTTTCTTAAACTATTTTCAGGGAAATGAGTCTTACTCTACTCTAGAATTGTTTCAAGATGCCAAACTAGATGCAAATGAATTTCAACTCACTCTAGTTTCATGCCACCACCATAGTCCTTTAGTTGCACTAATGGTGCAGGGGCACCTAGGTTGTCATGCCTCCAAGAGGGGTCAAAAAATGAAATTTTGTTTTGATTGAGTCAATTGTATGTAATAAGGTCTTCTAAGACCATTTCATTTCTTTTTAAGTCACTTTGAGTCATTTGAGGTCAATTTGAGTCTTTGAGTCCTGTTGCAAAAAAGTGTCAATGTTGTCAAGTTGCACAAAGCAACTTTTGCATTTTTGGTGTCCTGCTCCTGATGCGACCAAAATGACAGTTCCAACGCATCCGGATGGGTACGTTTAGGCTAGACATGGTTCTGTTTTTCACCCAAACATGTCGAAACAGTCAGAGCTACATTATACCGACGATACCCCTAAAGAGTCCAAAGTGCAAAAAGGCAACAATCTTTGAGGAGATGTTAGTCGAAAACCGTGTCACTTACAAATATTATGTCTAAGGCAACACGATCACATAGAGTGCCTCTACAATAACCTCTCTCAATTTTTTATATCTCTGAGGCATTTGCCCGTGGTGAAAGGTTTTTTGCTGCCCCAAAAATCGTCAGAAGGAGGCAGTGTAAAGTTGCAAAGGGGTGTAACTTTCATGCTGCTCTTGATGCGACCAAACTGACTATTCCAACGCATCTGGATGGGTACATTTACGCTAGGCATGGTCCTATTTTTCACCCAAACATGTCGAAACAGTCTGAACTACATTGTACCGACGATATCCCTGAAGAGTCCAAAGTGCAAAAAGGTAGCAATCTTTGACGAGATGTTACTCAAAAACTATGTCACTTAGAAACATTCTGTCTAAGGCAACACAATCACATAGAGTGCCTCTACAATAACCTCTCTTAGTTTTTTATATCTCTGAGGCATTTGCCCGCGGTGAAAGGTTTTCTGCTGCCCCAAAAATCGTCAGAAGGAGGCAGTGTAAAGTTGCAACGGGGTGTAACTTTCGTCCTGCTCTTGATGCGACCAAACTGACTGTTCCAACGCATCTGGATGGGTACATTTACGCTAGGCATGGTTCTATTTTTCACCCAAACATGTTGAAACAGTCCGAGCTAAATTGTACCGATGATATCCTTGAAGAGTCCAAAGTGCAAAAAGGCAACAATCTTTGACAAGATGTTACTTGAAAATCGTGTCACTTAGAAACATTCCATCTAAGGTAACACGATCACATAGAGTGCCTCTACAATAACCTCTCTCAATTTTTTATATCTCTGAGGCATTTGCCCGTGGTGAAAGGTTTTCTGCTGCCCCAAAAATCGTCAAAAGGAGGCAGTGTAAAGTTACAAAAGGGTGTAACTTTCATCCTGCTCCTGATGCGACCAAACTGACTGTTCCAACGTGTTTAGATGGGTACATTTACGCTAGGCATGGTCCTATTTTTCACCCAAACATGTTGAAACAGTCAGAGCTACATTGTATCGACGATATCCCTGAAGAGTCCAAAGTACAAAAAGGCAGCAATCTTTGACGAGATGTTACTCAAAAACCATGTCACTTAGAAACATTCCATCTGAGGCAACATGATCATGAAGAGTGCCTCTACAATAACCTCTCTCAATTTTTTATATCTCTAAGGTATTTGCCCGTGGTGAAAGGTTTTTTGCTGCCCCAAAAATCATCAGAAGGAGGCAGTGTAAAGTTGCAAAGGGGTGTAACTTTCCTCCTGCTCCTGATGCGACCAAACTAACTGTTTCAATGCATCCGGATGGGTACATTTACACTAGGGATGGTCCTATTTTTCACCCAAACATGTCGAAACAGTCCGAGCTACATTGTACTGATGATATCCCTTAAGAGTCCAAAGTGCAAAAAGGCAACAATCTTTGATGAGATGTTACTCGAAAACCATGTCACTTAAAAATATTCTGTCTGAGGCAACGTGATCACGTAGAGTGCCTCTACAATAACCTCTCTCAGTTTTTTATATCTCTGAGGTGTTTTTCTGTGGTGAAAGGTTTTATGCTGCCCCAAAAATCATCAGAAGGAGGCAGTGTAAAGTTGCAAAGGGGTGTGACTTTTGTTCTTCTCCTTGTGTGTCCAAACTGACAGCTCCAACACATCTGGATGGGTACGTTTAGGCTAGGCATGGTCTTGTTTTGCACCCAAACATGCTGAAACAGTCCAAGCTACATTGTACCGACATATTAAATTATTGACAAATATTAAATCATATAAACACATAGAAATCATTTTAAAGCATAAACTAACTCCTCCAAGTCAAGGCACAGATTAAGGTATGTGAAAAAACTAAATATGGAATGGGTGCCTAAGGTAGATGAAGAATTTTTACCCACCTCATCCTTCAATCATTCTAATTGTTCTCAAAAGACATCATCAAAACATGAAAAAACTCCAAGACTTGTAGTTTTAAGTTGATTTCCTCCAAGGCGCCAATGTGAGGTTATTTTGATGGCAAAGGGTGCCTTGATTCATGATGTTGAATCTCCTTCCTCCTAATCACCAAAATGGATAGTTTAGACAAGAAAAGGCACCTTAGTATACTTAGCTCATTTCTTGGAAATTTGATGGCTTCAATCACTTGTTCAAACCTATAGGAGACCATTTTACACTTAGGCGCTAGATCTTAGGATTTAGAACATCTTCCTTCAAGGCACCAAAATGAGGTTATTTAGACACAAAAGTGCGCCTCCCTACAAGATGCTTCTTCTCCTTCCACTTAGGCACTCATTCATGATGATCCAAGTGACAATAGGCGCCTAGACTTCCTTTGGTAAGATTTAGTCATTTTGAAGGTTCTAGCACTAGGCACTATAGTTGGAAGTGATTTGAACTTTATTTTCCTCTAGGCGCCCAAAATGGATGGTGGAGACAAGAAAAGGTGCCTAGGCTACTTTTGATGATTTTCAAAGTCTTCCTAAGTTATATTATGTTATATTAACCCTTAGGCGCAAATGGATGATCTAGGATGACTCTAGGCACATATCAAAGGTGATATCTTTCTAGGCGCAATCTTCACTAAGTTTAGACTTCACTTTATATCAAGGAGCCAAAATGGATAGTTTAGAGAGAGGTAAAAATGCACCTAGAGGTATGATGCTCAGTTTGATGTGTTTGATCAACTTTGATAATCAAGATGAATTGCCTCCCTTAAGGCGCCCTCCTTTATACTTTGAAACATCCTTTCAATATCAAGGCGCAATTTTGAGGTTGTTTGGATGATGAAAGGCGCCTTGAGTTCTAGGCGGAGTTTTGAGGTTGTGCAAGTAGAGAAATGCGCCTAAGGTCTTAAAGTAAATTTGCGCCTAAAACTAAAAATCCCTGAGGTATGACTTATGGAAGCCTATAGCCCCAATGTTATGTTGCATACTAAAATTAGGTAAGACTCAATGTAATCTCATAACCTCGCCTTATATGCAAGAGGAATTACATTTAATAACCACAATGGTCATCAAGTGCTCATAAGCATATGATTTTGACTATCTTATTCAAAACAACAAACATACTCTTTGCATCCCAATATGGTATAATAACAAGAAATTAAGAAATATTTTCAATTGACCAACTCATAAAAAATATGGATTAGCATACTCATTTGAATATTTTTAATTGAGCAACTCATAAAGAATATTAATATTTTCTGTTCAACATGATGATTCATTTTTTTTTAAATACAACTTTTGTCTTTTAGTTCCAAAATGAGGTTTAGGTGATACTTGAATAACAATAGCTAGCTTATTGGATCAACAAACATCCTATGTAATACAATTGGTCTTTAAATATTTGAAGTAGCCATCTACAAATATCCATTCAAACGTGGATTTATAATGCAATTATGGACGCCATCAATAAAAAAGATTTGTATTAACCAAATATCCATATAGGCATACATCAATATCTATCGATATAAGTATAACATATATACAAAATAGCCATATAGGATTACAAGAATGCCATATAGGCATACAATGTCAACTATATGCAATACAAAATATATGTTCACAAATGCCATATAGGCATACAACAAAGGAACACAATAAAAAGCCATTCCCCTCTAGCTGGTGAAGAGAATAGATCACGGGCAGCCTTTGATCTTCCAAGGGATGGAGACGCGTATGTGGGTGGTCTACTACGAACCCGAGGGTTGCTCCTCCTATTTAGTTCTTCCTGCATCTTTAGTTGTTACAATAAAAAATATAGACATTAATATATAGAAATTACATGTTATAAAAAAATGAAACATTTAACAAAATAATCACTTACTGCTACCATATAATCTGTCTCCTCACTTGCCTCAGTAGCAGGAATAGGCCATGGTGATGTCATGTCCTATAGAAACCATCCAGATAGAAATTAAACTTCAAATCAATAATCTTTTGATTTAAAAAAAACAACTATAACAATGAATGTAAATTGAAATTTACTAATCTGCCTCATACCCCTGTTAATGCTATGGAGCTATGAATCGTAGAGGTCACACCATGCTCCATTTCCCTATGAACATCGGGAGGTGTCTCTGCAGCCTGCATCATCTGGAAATAAAACAACATTTTTCAATTACGAAAACTATAATAGTGATGCAAATCATGGCTTATAACATACACACACGTTCATCTAAACATGGAAGTACACACAATAAAGCACACAAGTCACATACACAAATCTAGTAAGTACAATTCATTCATTAAACTATTTATTCTATTACCTCCGTGAAGCTTTGAAGCCCACCACCGCTGGCAGGTGTTGCTGTGAAATCTCCAATATTAACCTATTCAACATCCAAAATTAGATATTAGAATACCATTCATATAACGATGCTATTCACATGTAATATTTATAATTGTTTACTAGTTACATACCCTGACAGTAGATGATCTAGTGTAATATGCAGGTGGAGAACCACTGAAAATTGCATCAACGCTATGACCTTGAAATTTCATTAAAATTATAAAACTAAATTAGTTAATCTTGCATTTAAAAAATGAAATTTAATAAATTAAATTCAATAAACTTGCTAATATTTACCTAAGTATCAAGGTCGAAAGTCTCACTCAGGAGGGTATCTGTCATCACCATCTGCTTAGCTGTAGATGTAGCCTGTGCACTTGTGTCCTGACTATCCATGGGGTCATAACCACAGGCTGACCCGCAAGTCTGACAAGCATGGGGTGGGACCCTACCCCTTGCACTGTCTCCCAACCCACTCTCTGTTGCAGGACTGGCATGCTCTATGATGCTCTGGGTCAAGGCACTGATGCACTGAAGTGTATCGACCTCAACACTATCCTTCACAATGGAAGGGATAGAAACATGTTCATGGGCTGGTCTGTTGATTACTCGTCTCACTGCCTGCTGTGGGTCAACACGTGCCCCTGGTCTATCTTGTGCTGACCCCCCACCTCTACCCTAGAAGTCCTGCATATCAAAATAGTTTGGCACTTTATTGAGGACAAACTCGGAGTAGAGTTTCCTCAAAAAAATATTGCGGGACCAAATTATTATTGCATGGAGGATGATCAAAAACCATCCACCACCTCTTCCCAAAATTGTCTCTTATCACTTGGTTGTTGTACCAATGGATAGGGAACCTCTTGCATGTAATGGGTGGAGGTTGATTTGTTTGTGGGTTTGTGAAAATTGAACACAAGTCTAATTTTGTAATTTGTAATTTTTTCACATCTTGGTATGACAGCTTGTCTGCATAATAGTCTCTAAACTCTCTCCTCTTATCCGTCCAACTAGATATTTGCTTGCTAATTGAATCTAAATTTGATAATATAGATTCAAGAGATTCAACAAGCATGGACCTATGCAAGGTTGAAGTGGAAGGATCTTTCAACCTTGCAATTATATCTTCAATTTCTTTTTTATTATTTTTAATTTGCCCCATTATATTTTCTTGTGTTCTAGGGGCATGTCAAGGAATGGATGGAGGAGGTTGTTGTTCCACAGGTATTTCCTCAAGATTTTGTGGATTTTGAGGAGGAGGTGCATTAACATTTCTTGATAATTAACGAAATTTACATCAAAAATCAACTCAAACCTACCTATTTAGAAACAAATTCAAACAAAAAAAAAACTCACTCCTTTGGCATGCTCGACGTCATGGTGGCATTTTGGTGATGAATCGGTAAGATTTTGGTGTTGAATTGACTTTTCCAAAATGCGGGCATGCTTCCTAGGGTTTGCAGGTCACGGGTATAGAGGAGAATAAAGAAATGAAATGAGATGATAAGTTTTTTTTAATTTATAATAAGTCATAGCACGCTCGCGTTATAACGCGAGCGCGTTATGGTTTGGTTTTGACGAGCCTTAGGCTCGTCATTACCAAACCATAACGCGAGCGCGTTATGCATTAAATTTTTTTGAAAATAATTTGGCCACTTTTTGGCCCCTCATCAAAACCAAACCATAATGCGAGCGCGTTATGCATTAAATTTTTTTGAAAATAATTTGGCCACTTTTTGGCCCCCCAACTCTTTGTACTTACCCCCTACTCTGATACCACTTGTTAGGGATTGCATGCAGAAGATATCAATTAAATGTAAATAAAGATTAAAAGAGGAATGCAAAATACATAGAAATAATAACAGTGAGAGACAAGTTTTAACGTGGTTCACCCAAACTCGGGGTACATCCACCAACAGAGAGTCCAATATTATTATCCAGTAAATCAAACCGATTACAACCAACAATCCTTGCAACTCAATACCATTGCAAAATGCTACAATACCCCTATGGAAACCCTAACCCTTAGCTATTTTTATCAAGCCTTATGTCGGTTACAAAATAGGGTTTTTATGTCAGCCAATAGAAAAATAACTCCCGCAAGGGGTGCTGCCCCTTGACCCCGTTAAATAATTTGGGGGGAAACCACGCCGATAAAAGTGGGGTAAATTTAACCTCCGAGTCTGATTAGGCTCCATATAACAACAGAGACTGCCTTCAAAGCCAGTACTTCTGGGAAAACCTCCAGATCAGAAAAGTACAAGGTAGAATCAGATGATGAGTTTAATGAAATTTAAGCCAACTTTGTGGATAGACTACAAAGAAGATCTGGTAAGTTCAAAGGTAAATTACCTTTCAAATATTTTTCCTGTGGTAAAGTAGACCACTTCGCTTCCAGATGTCCTGAAAGAATTGAAAGAAATAGGAAAAGATATGAAAATAGGCCTAGGATCCAAAAGAAATGTTATTATGTTGAAGATCTTGATGATGATGAAGGAGTATCAAATAATGGTGAACCAAATAATGTTAGTACTTCTAGTAATGAATGTTTGTTTATTGCTATTAAAGAAGAACCTGTGTCTACTAATCCTACTAGCTGTGTGAAGAAAGAAAAACCAATGGAAAGTGCTTTGGCGACTCAGGTTGTTGTAGACAAAGATGAATGGGTTATTGATAGTGGCTTCTCTCACCACATGACTAGTGACAAAAGTAAGTTTGTGAGTTTAGAAAGATATGATGGTGGACTGGTTAGGTTTGGAGATGATACAACTGGTAAGATTTATGGAAAAGGATCTATTTCTTTTGATGGAAATCATAATACTAAAGATGTCTTGTATGTGAAAGGATTAAAGCACAATCTTTTGAGTGTGGATCAGATGTGTGACAAAGGTTATGACCTAAGCTTCAAGGACAATGGATGCAAGATTAGGGAAAGCTCCAGAACAGTCATTGCAACTGGTAAAAAGACCAGAGGTAATATCTATCACTTGAAAGGAACTGATAATTATTACTTGTTGGCTTAGACTGATGAAAGTTGGCTATGGCATAGAAGGTTGTGTCACATCAATTTTGATAACATTATGAAGATAAGTATTGCATAGGCTATTAGAGATTTTCCCAAGCTTGTGAAACCTGCTAATCCTATTTGCAAGGAGTGTCAATTTGGGAAACAAACAAGAACAAGTTTTAAAAGCAAGCACCAATCAGTTGATGGACTACTAGAACTAGTGCATACAGACTTATGTGGACCTACAAGAGTAAGAAGTTTGCAAGGAGAGAGGTATTTCACGTTGCTTATTGATGATTATTCTAGAATGACTTGGGTTACCTTTTTGAAAGAAAAATTAGAAGCTCTGGATAAATTCAAGGCATTTAAGGCAATGGTTGAAAATGAGATGGATTTGAAGATCAAATGTTTAAGGTCTAATAGAGGAGGAGAGTTCACATCAAATGAATTCAATTTCTTTTATGAAGAACATGGGATAAAGAGACAGTTATCTACGCCTAGAACTCCACAACAAAATGGAGTCATTGAAAGAAAAAATAGAACATTTCAAGAAGCTGCTAGAACCATGATGAAGGAAGCTTATCTTCCGAAAGTATATTGGAGAGAGGCAATTCACACTATTGTATATATCCTAAACAAAGTTCAAGTCAAAGGTAGCAGTTCTATGACTCCTTATGAACTATGGTATGGAACAACACCCACTGTGAAATACTTCAAAATCTTTGGAAGCAGATGCCTTATCAAAATGGAAAAGGACAATGCTAAGTATGAGGAGGGCATATTTCTTGGATATTCATCTTGGACCAAATCCTATCACTGCTACATCAATAGATTGGAAAGGATTGTTGAAAGTATGAATGTTAAAGTTTATGAGAACACTCAAGGCTACTCAGACCCAACAAATGAGGATCTGCAAATTGAAGAACAAGAAGGTTCCCAGACTATCAGTGATAAAAAAAATGTGATGTGGAAGATCACAAAGCTGCTGTGAATTAAATGAATCTATGCTTGATTGCCAGTATTGACAACAACAATTCCAAAACTATAGAAGAAAACATGGATTTAAAGGAAGGTACAACAGAGGCAAATTATTACATCAAAGAGTTAAGAAAGCAAATTAGGTAGCTTCAACAAAGACTAAAGGAGGACAATGATGAAAGGACAAAAATTGAGGAATGTCTGAAAAATAAGACCAAAGACTGCACGAAACTTGAAGAAGAAGTCACATATCTGAAAGTTAATCTGAAACATGTACGTGCTCAAAAAGATCAATTCATCTTGAGTGCTACCAAATATGATAAACTAATGGAAAGCCAGAAAAATGATGATGACAAGGAAAGCATGAGACTTAAAAAGGGTAAAGATTTCAAAGAAAGTCAAGAAGAGGACAAAAGCAAACAAAATCAAAGAAATAGACCTAGAAGACCATCAGTCAAGCAGCCAAATGCTCAAAGGTACCCATCCTTCAATAGTTATTGTAAGTCTTGTAAGAAGTTTGGTCACAAGGCTACTTGGTGTAGAAATAGGATGAATCAAAATGTTTCACTATTCTCTAGTCAGTGCTTCACATGTAATAAAATTGGTCATAAACTTACTAAATGCGGAAGTAAAGTAAGCCAAAACTTTATTAGATGCTATGCATGCAACAAATTGGGACACAGGGAAAATAAGTGCAGGAGCCAAGGGAGAAAAGGCTATGGCACAAATAGGATAATGGAATCCTTCATTGGCCATTGTTATATTTGCAATGCATTTGGGCATAAGGCCAACCTATGCAGGTCAAGGATAAATGGAAGGAACAATGATAAAAAAAAGCAATGTTTACCTCAACAAGCCTGGACATACTGCAAAATACTGCAGAACTAAGAACATGAAGGAGGATCAATCAGAGTCAAGGATATCAGTTGAAAGAGTTGATCCAGCAGTAGTCAAGAAAGAAATGAACAAGATTTGGGTTAGGAAGGGAATAAATGAAGCAAGAGATGAGTTTGCTCCAGACTCTAAAGCAGTTACTTCTTCCGGGAAATAGATTGTGGTCCATGGCTTAGGGGGAGCCATATTGAAAATTCTAAATCCCCCAGCCAGATAGTCTGTGTGGAGATTTGGCACAAAAATATGTTATATCCCTTGAAAGGATTCTGGTCCGGAAGCCTAAAATGACCAAGTATGAGAAGTGTGCAGAAAAGTACCTCTGTGAGTTGTCCAGATCTAGATGGATGAAGTTAAGCCTATAATAGTGTACAACACCAGATTACAAGGATAAATTGGTAACTCATGCACTAAAGGGATAGGTTGATAGGTCAAGGTGAAAAAGATACTACCTTAGCTACCAATAAAGAATTGACATGTGTAATGATATTGAGACAAGGAGGTAGAAGAAAAGCTACAGACAAAAGAAGGTTGATCCATGGAAATTATTGGCCACATGTGGTGTCGTTGATTGATAAGCACTATTTTCATAAGGTTTTGTGATGATTAATAATGAACTGTTAAGTTCCCTAGGAAGAAGAAGGAAAATTCTTGCACACTCTGATGTGCACTTCTAAAAGGAAGTATTCAGAACAACAAAAAGAAAGGAGTGTAGCAGTGCAAGTATAAATCAAGTTGGTTTCTAAGGACAAGAGGATCATAAGATATGAATATCTTATAAAGAGCAATAAAGTGGTGCGGTGTTGATGACAGAGGAAATAGTGAAATTGTAGCAAGATTTGAAGTTGAGGCTTGTCAAACCAAGAAGAAGAGAAGTTCATCAAGTAAGGGGGAGTAGTCAGCTGAAGAAAGTTCAAAAGAGATCTTGGTTCAGAAGTAGCAGATTGCAAGTATGTGCCCTTTGCCATTGATGTCAAAGGGGGAGAGAAGTCGTGTGAAAAACTTAGAAAAAAAAGAGTGCATATGTGTAAACAGATAGGGGGAGAATCCTATCTTGATGGTTGTTGCAATTTTTCACATCATATGTTGCCATCAATGACAAGGGGGAGATTGTTGCAAGTATGTGCCTAATCGGTGTTGTCATTGATGCCAACATATCTTTGTTGTCATTGGTGTCAACTATGTCCTATTCTATTACTTGTTTAGAAGCTTTGTATGTTGAGGATATTGAGAAATTGGCCCCCTCCGGAAGAAACAAGTGAGTTACAGTGAAGTGCCGTATAGACAGTGAGTTGTATGCTGAAGAACAATTCGGTAGATTACTCCGCATTTCTTGTTGCTTGAATATATTGGTCTGTGGATTGGAAGTTATTTAAAGGGATGTCTAAAGATGCTAAATCCTGAGTTTGAGCCTCCTGTGTGAAGAATTAAGAGAGTTGTATTCACCAGAGAAAAACCTGCTTTCTCTAATTATTCTCTGGTGACAAGGAGAAAGTATTTTGCTCTGCATTCCTCCACATTAAAGTGTTTCTCTCTATGGTTCTAAAGGAAAGTCTGGGATGATGATAAGTGCCTACAATTGCAATGGTTCATGTTTTGGTGGTCCACAAGCTATCTTTATTATATGACAGTTGAAGACAGTGAAGTTCATGTGCTCTGGTGTGAGGAATCTCATGAATAAAGTGGTTTGTGTTTGTGCGGTTGCTCTTGATGATTTCAACGTGCTTGTGGATTCCTCCAGATCATGTTCCTAACTTTACATTGGTTCGCAATAAGGAAATGAGATTGTGTTTGAAGATTATTCTCATATAACGTAGCGTGCAACTAGTCTTGGCTAACTTGGTTAATTCCAGTAATTACGGAGATTCCTTGAAGATTGTGGAAGCGTGTTGTGGCTTGGAAGATCATGTTTGAGTCCCAGCTAAGGCATGGTGTGATCCGCATACATCTATACTACAATTCCTTAGCATATTTTTGTATTAGGTCAATACCTATTTTGTAAATGTTTGTAATGCCAACCTTGGAGATTGTTCCAGTGGTTTATGATTGTAATGCCAACCTTGATGATCATTCCAAGGTTGATGAAGTGTATAAATACTTGTAATTGAGTCGTGGAAAAGTAGTCCTCGAGCAAAAATGGGAAGATAAGGAAAAGGGACGAGGAGATAGGGCAGAGTAGAGCAGAGGAACTATTGTACTTCAATGTATTAATCTCAAACATGAAGAAGATGGTGATTGTGGCAGTGAGCCTGGCAATGAGCCGCTAGTAGGGTTTAACGACCCTCATTGTAATCTTTCTAGGTTTTGGGTTGAGACAGTGAGCCTGCTAGACCTAGCTATACTTAATGGCAGTGAGCCAATATGTTCTAGGCCTATGGAGTGACCAAGCTTGAACATCATTTTTCAAAGATTGCAATATATTTTGAGAGCTAATCCTCTCCATGGTTTTTCCCCACCTTGGGGTTTTCCACATAAAAATTTGGTGTCTCTTGTGCTTAATGTTGTATTTGTGTTTAAGCTTCTAATTTCATGCATTCTTTGTTTAATTATAATAAGTGTGGATAAGTGGTTAATGTTTAAGTGCATAAGTGTTTGAGTTTTTGGGACAACTGATTCACTCCCCCTCTCAGTTGTCTAGTGCATTTCAACAATCTTGATAGATTTGGCCTTACAGACTTCAACCGTTTGGTATTGATTATCATTTTTGCTATCTCAAGATCCTTATCATATTCCTTCTGTGAATAATCAAAGTCAATAATTGCACATGAGCCAATGCTAGGACATATGAAGGATTTATCAAAGAATTTTGGATCCAATCTTATGATTACATTCCCATTGGAATCACTAACACCCCTGCTATCTTTGTTATAGTGAGCTGCTACTTGAAGGACAAACTTAGGATTATGTCAAGCAATAGGGAAAGCAACCACAAAATGAATGTTACTTTCCACAACTCATCTCATGATTTGACTGAGAGGTTGCTTTTTAGTTCTCTCTACAAACTCAGCCATATCAACATGACCAATCTTAGTGTCCTTGATTTCATCCACATTGGAAGTCATTGATGTCACCAAAAAAAACTCCCTGGTACTTGTACTTCATGAATTTTAACTTTTTTGGAGATGGATCAGTCATTTGAAGCACAAAAATCTCTGTTGAAAGATGGACCTCGAGAAACATGCAAAAGAAACTGCAACACAAGATTTAGGGTTATGCAGTATTAGGAAAATCTACTTATTGGGAATTGCAATGATGGAAAAATTCAGAGAAATGACATGAGCTTTGCGGGGCTAGAGCACGATTGGAGCGAAAAATGAAGCTAAAGTGGGCAATCGGTTGAAAATGGAAAAATTTCCTAGTGTTAGAGAAATTTTGGGTAAATGTGCAAGGGTGATAAAGTTTAGCGGTCCTACATGTGACAAGGGCAATGCATTGGTTTTGTGCAAGGGCAACAAATTTTACCAACCTTGCAGATAGGTAAAACTTCACAAGTGTAAGAGCGGTAAAAATCTTCGATTCTGCATTTGAATGTGGAAAAGTTTTATGTATGGGCAGCAAAATTTGCCACCCCTACATATGAACAAAAATGTAAGTCTTGGCATGGGCGGCAAATTTTGTCATCCATGCATAGTTGGTAAAAATCGTTAAGTTTTGCGTGGGCGGAAAATTTTACCGCCCATGCACATGGGTAAGGCACACAAAATTGGTGTAAGGTCGACAATTTTCACCGACCTTGCACCAAAGGTAGACTTCATGATAAGTAACATTGGTGAATTTTGCCGATGTCGCTAAGGAAAAAACTCTAATTTTAACATTTGAACATGGTAGGACTTTAAATGAAATGACAGTAAATTTTACTACTATAACGAGGATGGGGTCAAACAAAGTTTGAACAGACGACAAATAATGCTAATCAACTGGTATTTCGAAGAGAAATAAAAATGGTGAAAACCATTGAAAGACTTTAACAAAAGAATAAACTTTACAATAGAGGAAAAAAATGGGTTTTAAATATCCCTAACTAGGGTTTTGGCTATTTCTTCAAAGAAAACACAAACAGATTTAAACAAAAGCATATAGTAGAATGAAAAAGCAATGAAAACCCTAATGCCAATAAAGCAGGAAAAACAAGAAAGAAAATGGAAAGAAAGAAGCTCTTACCCGACGATAAAGATAGAAAACTGACGAAACCCTAGTCTCGATTCGCCAATCGAATCCGCTCAGTGATGTACACTTAGCAAAGTCAAGGACTCTCCAGGGATGCAGAGCAATCACAAAAGAAAAAAAGAAGAAATGACAATGAAAATAAAATAATTAAAACCCATTTAAATCCCCCAAAGTGCCATGATTAAGGTGCATTTATTACACTTCGTGTGAAGTAATTGTTGATCAGATGGCAAAATTTGCCGACCTCGCAACAATTAAAGGGGATACATGTAGGGTCAACAAATTTTGCCCCCGAGCATGTAAAGTTACTCATAAGATGTAGTGGTGGCAAAATTTGTCGCCCCTACATTTACATAAAAAAGTTTCTAACTCTTAAAAACTGGAATTTGCAACTTGAATTGTTTTACAAATTTCAAGAGACTGACACAAGACGACGCTTGAACAAACTCTCTGAGGCTATGGGAACACGTACAAGGCCAATTGTGATTACCTTGTTTTGCGAGCTTAGAGTTGTGGGCTACGAAACATACACGTTTCGTAGGGGTCATCCCACAAATTGAGCTTTGCTGAATTTGAGGATAACATTATAAAAGATATCATGTTGAGCTTTCAAAGAGAATTAGATGACATTGACAGGGAGCAAAATCTCAATCAGCAATAGGAGGAACTTTCTCATCTTGCTTATCTTCAACAACAACAATTGGAGATGAAAGGTATAAACAAGAATATTTGGCTATGCAGGTCGTAGCCAAAGAAGAACAGATGAGGCAGCTGCTTGCCAACATACAGAGGCTGGAATCCCAATCGACACCCTCCATTCCTAGTTTCATATGAGCACCCCCTACAACTGTGAATCAGCCTATGGCAAAGAAGGCTTCTAAATTTAACATCACAAGCTTCAAACATAAATTTTTTCTGAACCTCCAAGGTAGCCTTCAAAATTTAAATTTCCAAGCTTTACAGATCCCCATCCTTCACAAGACCCTATTCCTATGCAAACCCAGCTTATCACTCCCCAAGAACAATATTTTTTTGTTGTCTTTTGTACAATGTTTTTAGCGTTGATAGGACACGAACCTTGGGCAACCACTTGGAGTTTTGTAAAAATTCTTCATCGAATTTGCCTAATCTCCATTGACTTGATTTTCACAATAGACAATCTATGGTTTCAAGTCTTCCTCTACCATGAGCTTCTCATCTCTAGAATTTGCTCGAGATAATATTGATTAATCTAGCTTGCATTGCAAGATTCACTTTCTATGAAGCGTTATCTATGTGGGATCACACTGTTTCTGATTTTGATATTAATGGCAAAGATTTCTTGCATGGTCATCCAAAAAATTTCAACACCTTCATCAATGGGCCCTTGGTTTGTTGGTGAAGTTGAATGGTTCTAAATGAGCCCACTAGGTATCAAGTCTTGCTGAGTGCAAGGCCCCAACACTATAAGGTATGAGGTTGAGATTGTGCCTCAGGCGACTTTGGTGGAATGGTTACCCCTCAGTCCTTGGATTTCAATCAAAAAGGTTTCAGCCTAATGCGTGTGCTCCCATATGGGGTAGCTAAATGATTTTGTGGGTTTGATATAAAACCCTCCCACTAGTCAGAAAAACAAAAAATCAGCACCTCCCAATCGTCGATATCCTTCCATCAATGTACGTCGAGCTCACTCTTCACTGGTTTGATACCAACAATCTAGATGGATCATATGGTTGTCCCTATACTTGCGTTGGCACGTAGACCATTGATTTAAACCTGCAACTGCATAGAGCTCACCTCACTCTATAAGGGAATGCCTATTGACATAATCAAAGGTTGCTACTGATCCTATCTTTTTATTTGTCATGCATCTGCTAACTCTTTGCTTTCCATTAATCCCTACTGATCATTCACATTACAATTTGAAAGTACCCCTATTGTTGTTTTTCTGTTGCCTTGCTAAACAACATCATGTCTAAGGCAAATAGTAAGAACCACAAAAATTAAATGAGAAGCAAGCTCTAATGAAGAATAAGTTTCAGTAAATAATGAATGGATCATTGCATGGATCTCAACCAAAATTCATCGCTCTTACATATCTGCAACATGATTTGACTCATAATTAGGTCGGCATCCAAAATATGAAATGTGTAAACAAATAGTTGTACTCTGTTGGCTTGATCTAGTGAACAATCTATAATGCAGACTTAGACAAATGAGTACAAGTCTTCACATAGGTCATCCTTAATCGTGTGAACACTTAGATTGATTATCTAGATGCTATATCTTCTCCACATAAGGATCTAACATAACAGTCAGCCTATTCTTTAAGAACATACTTGACAATTTCATCTGTCACATCACAACTCGAACTATAGACCAAATGGGACCTTACAATTCATATCCAATGTTCATTAATGACCACTTGACATACCTTTAGAACTATGGAGCAAAATAATTCTGCATGGCAAAGTGCTTTCTAGGATTGTTTCTACAGTAGCAACGAATGTTTACATTAAAGAGGCCTCTAATGGAATTCCATGAGATAGATGTTCAAGAACTTGAGGAAGTGAATGAAAGAGATTCCATGATAAAAATGGTGGTTGCAGAGGAGTTGCTTTTACCATTTTAGGCAAATCAATAGTTGAAGAACTAAGAGTAGTAGACCATACAAAACTTCCCAAAGATTACAAATTACATCTAGGTATTCTGCCTAATGGTTCACATACCTTGTATTTGCTCTCATATTTGGGGAGGATCGTAGAGATATAGTAACAGGTCATGGGAAATCAAATTAAAACCTACCCATTGTTAGAAAAATAAGCAATGCAAAATTGAAATTACAATGAATTAACGATAAAAGTTGTTACATCCCCAACTTTTGATTTAGCTTAATCCTACTTTTATGTGGTAAATAGGATAATTAATCATATATTAATGATTTGATGTTTGTGGAAAATATCAAGTAGAATCATTGATTATACGGATATTGATTGATGTTTAGATTAGACAAGAGATTGCATGTTGATAAGATTATTTTATCATAATGTTTTATGAATCAAATGATGATACACTAATCATGGTTATATGGTTGTGAGTGTAATTAGGAAAAGAATTTGCCTCCAAGGATGGAAGGAGAGTATCACCCGGGAGGAGGAGATAGATGTTGGGAAAAGGTTAGATTACCATTTGAGTATCAAAGTTAATCTTCCATGAACCCATGCAAGATAGGGTGAGTATAAGTTTTTTCCTTGTTAAGTCGATTTCAAATCGACTATTGTCGGTAAAGTCAAATTAAGGTTTCTCGACGTTATTTACGTCAAATCGACTAAATAATCTTCTCAAAATGTTCTCATAGTCGATAGTAACCTTGTTTGGATTTCAAGTTTTCCTATGTTTACATATCTATTTCTTTATTAGACCTTGTGTTTATCATTTAAATATCTTATCTATAGTCTAATATAATGAAGCGGGGGAGTGAGACTCGACCCCATTTTCACATATTAATGTTACCACCTTAATGATGGTAATATAACTTGGTGATATCCTAGATTATTTTAATACTCATATAGTATCATTTAGATGTAAATGATAATATGTGAGACATATCTATTATCTTTTAGTGGTCGAGCACTTTGTTGTATAAGCTTATATTTTGTTACCAACCATACCACTATCCACGATGAGTGGAGAGAGTGGTAATGGTGGTAGAGCTTATCACAAGCTCAAGCATTTCATATGACTCTTGAATGGGAGGTATTATGGCCTTTGTGGAGTCTACAAACCTGGGAGGTGGCAGGATATGCAAACCGTTAACCCATTTCCACTTCGAAGGTGGCGGTTACGAGGGGTATTGGAAGAAACAACATGCAAACAAAAGAAAAGAGTTTTTTTGACAGAAAAGGGGATTATCATTATCATTGTTGTTTTTAGAGTTTGAGAGGAAGGGGCTACAAGGTAGCACAACACTGGTTGTGAGCTCGCAAGGAGGAGCTAGTAGTGGCTTCGAAAGATTTGCTCTGAGTTGAACATAGCTTGGCTACAAAACCATCACCTCAGGTAAGATTGTTTTACAATCGTGTTAATCTGTAGAATGTAGTTGCATTCATAAGGTCATGAATGGTAGCCACACAGTGGTTAAATGTGGACCGTATTATCCTTAATAAAGGCTTTAGTATGTTTGATAAATATGTTACGACCTTCGTGGCTGAATGGATAAAGATAATGTGTTATGTTATACAAAAGAACTGCATGTTTTTGTTATTATCGTTGAGGCCATAGGGTCAAATGGTCTTGAGCACTGCTATAGCAGTCTCATGTTCTTGAAGCCAATAAGGCTAAGAGTAAATGACATTATTTGTAATCACTGAAAGATATTGATAACACTTTTAAGCAGGCCAAAAGCCATACCCACTAATGATAACATCTTTAAGCGGGTCGAGAGCCATACTCACTATGTAATGATAATATCCTTCGAACATGCCGCGAGCCTTGCAAAATAGAATCATGAGCCTTTTGATTAGGCCTACAGCTAATGCACCGCAGAGAGGTAAGACAGTTGAAAAGGCTGATGGCCATGCAAAATGAATGATGAGTTATTCATGATAACCTTATTTTTAACAGTGTCTAAGCCATAGAGGCATTCAAGGCACTTAAAGGGAAAGGAAACACTTGTGTGTTTATGAAAGATAGCATTATCCTTTTAGGTGTAAGCTATTTATTTTATAAAAGAGTAATATGACTCTTAATGCTCATGGTGTAAAACTAGTTTAATATTGATAACCTTGTAGGGGTTGCATTGAGTGCATGTCGAATCTTATATGTCAAGGGGTAAACCCTCGACTGTTATTTTATTTGCATATAGGAAAGAATTTGAGAATGAATATGATAACTCATTTGTTGAAAATGTATTATGAATGTCTCTTTATTGTATGGCAGTGCTTCGTGGATGAACCATTGGGTTTCAAGAACCCATTTGAACTCTTTTGACCAAAGGTCTACCTAACATTGTCGACTTATTAGCCTATATTGGCAAGTGTTATAGTCGATGTGAATTCAATGAAAACCTTGGAAATAGGTAGCCATAGAAACTTAGACTGGGGATGGTCCTTTTAAACTGAAACCATGAATATGCAATTAAAAAAAGAAAGAACGGGGATAAAGTGACGTGGAGTCACAGATTTTTTGTTGCATAGGCAAAAAGACAATTAATGAATGCACTCTTGGAATCGGAGTCAAAAGTCTAAGATAGATGGACTAAGGGTGAATTGAACCAATCTTTTTCTATGACCTAGAAAGGTCAAAATTGAACACTATAGGATGAGATAGCTTCTAAGTCAAGTCGAGGTGTGTGAACATTCGGCTACATTCATTGCGAAACGTATATGTATATAAATCTTTGGCCAAAGTAATGCATCTGTCTCTGCATGCATTAGTCAATTCACTATGCTCCATATGGCATAATGCTTCCAGTAGTGTCATACATAGTTAGAGTGGATCTATAGTTGTATGACCATGAATTATTATGAAGGACACAACGCTAGATACTCATATGGCAAACCCAATGGTTCCTTATATCTATACTCTTCGTGAAGGGTAGGGCCTATTGAATGCACAAGACAACTGAGAGGGGGGGTGAATCAGTTCTATCAAAAACTTTAATGCACCTCCTCCTCCTCCTCCTCCTCATCCACAAAATCCTGAGGAGGAAATACTTGCAAAACAACAACCTCCTCCATCCATTCCTCAACATGACCCTGGAACACAAGAAAATATAATGGGGTAAATTGAAAACAACAAAAAAGAAATTGAAGATATAATTGCAAGGTTGAAAGATCCTTCCACTTCAACCTTGCATAGGTCCACGCTTGCTGAATCTCTTGAATCTATGTTATCAAATGTAGATTCAATTAGCAAGCAAATAACTAGTTGGATGGATAAGAGGAGAGAGTTTAGAGATTATTATGCAGACAAGCTGTCATACCAAGATGTGAAAAAATTACAGATCACAAAATTAGACTTGTGTTCCATTTTCACAAACCCACAAACAAATCAACCTCCACCCATTACATGCAAGAGGTTCCCTATCCATTGGTGCAACAACCAAGCGATAAGGGACAATTTTGGGTAGAGGTGGTGGATGGTTTTTGACCATCCTCCATGCAATAATAATGAGGTCCCGCAATACTTTTTGAGGAAACTCTACTACGAGTTTGTCCTCAATAAAGTGCCAAACTATTTTGATATGCGAGACTTCCAGGGTAGAGGTGGGGGGTCAGCACAAGATAGACCAGGGGCACGTCTTGACCCACAGCGGGTAGTGAGACGAGTAATCAGTAGACCAGCCCACGAGCATGTTTCTATCCCTTCCATTATGAAGGAGAGTGTTGAGGTTGATACACTTCAGTCCATTAGTGCCTTGACCCAGAGCATCATAAAGCATGTCGGTCCTGCAACACAGAGTGGGTTGGGAGATAGTGCGAGGAGCAGGGTCCCATCCCATACTTGTCAAACTTGTAGGTCAACCTGTGGTTATGACCCCATGGATAGTCAGGACGCAGGTGCATAGGCTACATCTGCAGCTGAGCAGATGGTGATGACAGATACCCTCCTGAGTGAGACTTTCGGCCTTGATACTCAGGTAAATATTAGCAAGTTTATTGAATTTAATTTATTAAATTTCATTTTTTAAATGCAAGATTAACTAATTTAAATTGATGATTTTAATGAAATTTCAGGGTCATAGCGTCGATGCAGTTTTCAGTGGTTCTCCACCTACATTTTACACTAGATCATCTACTGTCGAGGTATGTAACTAGTAAACAATTATAAATATTACATGTGAATAGCATCGTTATATGAATGGTATTCTAATATCTAATTTTGGATGTTGAATAGGTTAATACTGTAGATTTCACGGCAACACTTGCCAGCGGTGGTGGACTTCAAAGCTTTACGGAGGTAATAAAATAAATAGTTTAATGAATGAATTGTACTTACTAAATTTTTGTATGTGACTTGTGTGCTTTATTGTGTGTACTTCCATGTTTAGATGAACGTGTGTGTATGTTAGGAGCCATGATTTGCATCACTATTATAGTTTTTGTAATTGAATAATGTTGTTTTATTTCCAGATGATGCAGACTGCGGAGACACCTCCCCATGTTCATAGGGCAATGGAGCAGGGTGTGGCCTCTGTGATTCATAGCTCCATGGCATTGATAGGGGTATGAGGCAGATTAGTAAATTTCAATTTACATTCATTGTTATAGTTGTCTATTTTTTAAAAATCAAAAGATTATTGATTTGAGGTTTAATTTCTATCTGGATGGTTTCTATAGGACATGACATCACCACGGCCTATTCCTGCTACTGAGGCAAGTGAGGAGACAGATTATATGTTAGCGGTAAGTGATTATTTTGTTAAATGTTTCATTTTTTATAACATGTAATTTCTATATATTAATGTCTATACTTTTTATTGTAACAGGTAAAGATGCAAGAAGAACTAACTACGAGGAGTAGCCCTCGGGTTCGTAGTAGACCACCCACATGCACGTCTCCATCCCCTAGAAGATCAAAGGCTGCCCGTGATCTATTCTCTTCACCAGCCATAGGGGAATGACTTTTTATTGTGTTCCTTTGTTGTACGCCTATATGGCATTTGTGGACATATATTTTGTATTGTATATAGTTGACATTGTATGCCTATATGGCATTCTTGTAAGCCTATATGGCTATTTTGTATATATGTTATACTTATATCGACAGATATTGATGTATGCCTATATGGATATTTGGTTAATACAAATCTTTTTTATTGATGGTGTCCATACTTGCATTATAAATCCACATTTGAAAGGATATTTGTAGATGGCTACTTCAAATATTTAAAGTCCAATTGTATTATATAGGATGTTTGTTGATCCAATAAGCTAACTATTGTTATTCAAGTATCACCTAAACCTCATTTTGGAACTAAAAGATAAAAGTTGTATTTAAAAAAAAAATGAATCATCATGTTGAACAGAAAATATTAATATTCTTTATGAGTAGCATAGAATGTCAACTATATGCAATACAAAAAAATGAATCATCATGTTATTCTTTATGTTTGAGATCCTGAAAATGACTAAGTCTGGTAGCCTAATATCCTGAAACACTAGGATGAATATCCAAGTCATTAGGATGATTGCGCCTTGAGAAAAAGTCATTAAGATGAGCGCCTAAAGGAGACTTTCTTACACATTCAAACATTGAGCAACAAGCATGAAGGGTTAAGGCGCAATTTGCAACTCATAAAGCCTCAAAAGGGCGCCCAACTGAGAGAGAGCATTCATTTAAGACAAGGCGCCCATTAACACCTGTTCCACCATAAAAGTGTGCCTAAGGTGGAAGGAGAACAAGCCTCTAGTAAGTGAAGTGCACCTATTGTCTAAACCACTTCATTATGGCACCCTAGCATGAGGAGGAGTATATAAGTCAATAGGAAATGGCGGCTCTAATGCAAATGAAGGACTAAGTGGCATTTTCAATAAGCATCAATTCACCTTGAGCTTTCAATAAATACATCAAATTGAGCCCCATAAGCCTAGGCGCCCTTTGCCTGCAAAAGAACCTTGTATCGACGTTAAGAGTTGGTCGTATCGGTGTGTCGGCAGAAGAGTTTTTGAGTGTGCCAATGGTATTAAGTCCTACTGATAGGCGAGGGACTTAGAGTCTCATATCAGACTGACAAAGACATCGGTGTGAAAGGATATAAAGTCACCGATAGTGGTCTGTCTGACCGATAAGAGTCAATGATGGGATGTTTGTCAGAAGTGAAATCAAACGGAGTCATGGTAGCATCGGCCTATCAGCCGATGAAATTTTCAGCTCGCTGATGGTATGTTGTCTCGCCAATAGTGAGTTTGAAGGTTCAAAAGTTGATAATTCTATGCTTCCACTGTGTGCTCTGCATCAGACACTCATCCCTACTATAGTCTAGCATTCTCTAGTTGTGTTCTCCCCTTTGTTTTTGTGAACACCTCTGGAAATAATGTTGAGTTACTTGTGATGTCCTTATTGACTGGTGTTGGATTCATGTGTAGTCCTTGTTCCTTATAGTCTATTGTCTACCTGACTGTTTGTTGTAACTTATTGAACCACTATGATTTTGAATATTTATATTTAGAGGGCATTAGACACTGAAACTTCTTGACCTTTAACAACCCAACCTAGAATCAATAGATTTTTGTCCATCCCAACTATTCTAGTCAAGACAAAGCATGTTGATTCTCATTCAATCCAAAGTTCATTAACAGAATTATCTTATCATAATATTTAGGGAAATGACCACCTAGATGGACAATGATGTGATCTATCTATAAAGAAACTTGCAAGAAGTATAGGAGGCATGAGAATCCCTCCATGTTGTTTATCAAGTTGAATGATCTATGACACATCATGTATCATTAGAAAATATTCTCGAAGAGAAAGCAAGTGAAAATACTCAAAACAACCCATAACAAGGTGGAGAAGTTTAAAGGATGGAGGTTGCAACACTTTCCAACCTCATAGCCACACTAGTCCAATGGATCAGGATAATACTATCAAGCATCCACATAATAGTAGATAATCTTATCAAAAGTCACAGGGAAATTTCTAAGGACCAAAGTGTTATCCCTATGACTTGACACATACTGCTTGTTTCATAAAGCAAAGGGACATGATATAAATATTGTTGTTATATGGAGCCTAATTAGACTCGGAGGTTAAATTTACCCAACTTTTATCAGCGTGGTTTCTCCCCAAATATGTTCCTACTAGTTTTGGTACCTTGAAGTCTAAGTGCATGAAAAATGAACTCTAAGTGTTTTTCTTCAGGATCTAGGTGCCAGTAAAAGGTTGTAGTTGCCAAGAAGAGCGCCTAGCTAGAGGAAGTCTTTTAGAGTCTCTAAAATGCATCAAACACTTGACTAACAACAAGATAACTTTTTCCCAAGTTAGGTGCTTCAAGAGGGAAGTTAAAACATGAATAAGCGCCAACTTGTCTAGTTGCAAACTCAAGCTTGTTGAGGATACACATGGAACCCAACATTCCTTGGTGATTTCATGAACTTCAAACGCTCAGAACTGTTCAAGGAATGCCCAATGCCCCTTCTTGATGATAGGCACCAAATTGAGGGTGAAATTGCGTCTTGATGGCATTAGGTGCTATCTAGAGTATGCTACTCCATGGAAATGCGCCTTCTTGCTTAGAGTAATTCAAACACTCCAAGGTCTTCAGTGATCAATTCCCCAACTTATGAAATGTCCTCCTTCATTTTAAAACACATTGTAATGCTCCAGAGAGATGACTATACCTAAGCATCAATCTGGGTTAGAAATGCCTCCAAAGTGCGCCTTCTCTTTTAGAATGCAAAACAAGGTCCAAAGGTGCTAATAAACTGAAGCGCTTCTTTGGAAAAGTCCTAGAGGTTAAGATGTGCCTTGTCTTAATGAGGTGCAACTCTTGGGTAAGAAAGCTTGTAAAGTGCGCCTAACTTAGTGAAGAGGTTGATAACTTCTAAACCCTTCCTGAAACTTAGATTGCTTCAATTGAAGATCATCTCGTACCTATACATCACTAAACTTTCAATCACAAGATCAATTCAAACTTAGGCGCTCATTAAGAGTCTTTCTAATGTTGGCGCATCTGAGAGGTTGAATTGGCAAGAGATGGTGCCTAGCTTCCTGACCTTGTTTCAATATGTTTGAGTTCCAAAGTTGACTCAATGGTATCAAGATGGTGCCATAGAGTCTTTGGACTAGTTCCTTAGAGTTTCAAAAACATTCTGGCTCCTTGAAAATTCCTCCTACATGCTTGGGTTCCATTTCAAGGTCCTGGAACCATGATGTATCGCCTTATTGCTCTAGGCGCCCATTCATGATTGTGCAACTTGAGATTGGCGCCTAAAGTGAATAGGCTTTCATCCTAACTTAATACACTGCCTCCTAACAATTTTTTGGGCAGCAGAAAACCTTTCACCATGGGCAAATGTCTCAGAGATATAAAAAATTGAGAGATGTTATTGTAGAGGCACTCTATGTGATCGCATTGCCTCAGACAGAATGTTTCTAAGTGACATGGTTTTTGAGTAACATCTCGTCAAAGATTGCTGCCTTTTTGCTTCAGGGATATCATCGGTACAATGTAGCTCAGATTGTTTCGACATGTTTGGGTGAAAAACAAGACCATGCTTAGCCTAAATGTACCCATTCGGACGCGTTGGAACAATCAGTTTGGTCGCATCAAGAGCAGGAAAAAAGTTACACCCCTTTGCAACTTTACACTGCCTCCTTCTGACGATTTTTGGGGCAGCAGAAAACCTTTCACCACGGGCAAATGCCTTAGAGATATAAAAAACCGAGAGAGGTTATTGTAGAGGCATTATACTTGATCACGTTGCCTCAGATGGAATGTTTTTAAGTGACACAGTTTTTGAGTAACATCTCGTCAAATATTGCTGCCTTTTTGCACTTTAGACTCTTCAGGGATATCGTCGGTACAATGTAGCTCGGACTGTTTCGACATGTTTGGGTGAAAAATAGGACCATGCCTAGCCTAAATGTACCCATCCGAATGCATTGGAATAGTCAGTTTGGTCGCATCAGGAGCAGGACAAAAGTTACACCCCCTTGCAACTTTACATTGCCTCCTTCTGATGATTTTTAGGGCAGCAGAAAACCTTTCACCATGGGCAAATGCCTCAGAGATATAAAAAACTAAAAGAGGTTATTGTAGAGGCACTCTACGTGATCACGTTGCCTCAGATGAAATATTTTTAAGTGACGGTTTTCGAGTAACGTCTCGTCAAAGATTGCTGCCTTTTTGCACTTTGGACTCTTTAGGGATATCGTCAGTACAATGTAGCTCGGACTATTTCGATATGTTTGGGTGAAAAATAGGACCATGCCTAGCCTAAATGTACCCATCCGGACACGTTAGAATAGTTAGTTTGGTCGCATCAGGAGCAAGACGAAAGTTACACCCCTTTACAACTTTACACTGCCTCCTTTTGACGATTTTTGGGGCAGCAGAAAACCTTTCACCATGGGCAAATGCCTCAGAGATATAAAAAACTGAGAGAGGTTATTGTAGAGGCACTCAATGTGATCGCGTTGCCTTAGACAAAATATTTTTAAGTGACACAGTTTTTGAGTAAAATCTCGTCAAAGATTGCTGCCTTTTTGCACTTTGGACTCTTCAGGGATATTGTCGGTACAATGTAACTCAGACTGTTTCAATATGTTTGGGTGAAAAATAGGACCATGCCTAGCCTAAATGTACCCATCTAGATGCGTTGGAATAGTCAGTTTGGTTGATCAAGAGTAGGATGAAAGTTACAACCCTTTGCAACTTTACACTACCTCCTTCTGACGATTTTTGGGGCAGCAGAAAACCTTTCATCACGGGCAAATTCCTTAGAGATATAAAAAATTGAGAGAGGTTATTATAGAGGCACTCTATGTGATCGCATTGCCTTAGACAGAATATTTTTAAGTGACACGATTTTTGAGTAACATCTCATCAAAGATTGCTGCCTTTTTGCACTTTGGACTCTTCAGGGATATCGTCGGTACAATGTAGCTCGGACTGTTTTGACATGTTTGGGTGAAAAATAGGACCATGCCTAGCCTAAATGTACCGACCCGGACGCATTGGAACAGTCAGTTTGGTCGCATCAGGAGTAGGACACCAAAAACGCAAAAGTTGCTTTGTGCAACTTGACAACATTGACACTTTTTTGCAACATGACTCAAAGACTCAAACTAACCCCAAATGACTCAAAGTGACTTAAAATCACCTTGATTTTGGTGCCCAATGTACATTATAGAGTTCGAGGCGCGCCTTATCATTCAAACATCTTAGATGAGCACCTAGGAAAGGAAAAAACTCTAAGTTTCATCATCATGAGCGCCTAATATCAAGAGACTTTAACGGCTCAAACCTTAGCATGGAGTCCTAAGGTGCATTTCATGTCTCCTTTCATCCATTTTGGCGCCCTTATGTAGATTTTTCAACTTGATTTGGCGCCCTGCATGTGAAGGAAGATCTAAAGGTATGAAAGTGGATGTCATTTTGTAAGAGTTCGGATCATCAAAATTGAAAGAAATAAGTCTATTAAGATTAGGCACCCTTGGTCTTATTTTCATTCATTATGAGCGCCTTGGGAGAATGGTATATAGGTCATCATCATGATTGGGCACCCTGGATCCAGAGTGTTGGAGAGATCATAAAATGGTGTTTAGAGGAAGTAGGGTGAGTTATGAGTTTTCGCATCAGGAGCAGGACACCAAAAATGCATAACATGATGATGTAAAAATGTGTATATGTGTAAAAATGTAGGAGGAAATAAAAAAAAAAGACAAACCTTACAAATTAATGTGCATACTTACAACTCAATGTAACATGACTTTACAAAATCAATGTGAATACAAATTAATCCAATGAACCATCCAGGTCTGCTCTACTCTTTATTGTGTCAAATATTGCTTCATGTTCAGACTCACGCACCTTCCACAAGTTTTTGTTCAAAGGTCTACCCCGATACTTTATCAAATGAACGTTGGATGCCACGACAAGGTTTGAGTAATGAAGAATCTTTCGATGCGTGTCAAAGTCCTAAAATAGCCAAATATTAACACTCTTATGTGGGTACCTTCTAAGCCATGTTCTAGTAATAACCACTGAGCCTTTAGGGTATTCGATGTTTTCTCCATCTGTAACAGGGGCCTCTAATTTCTTTTTGGCCTCAACACAACGACATAAGTAATAATCTGTTCCCTCTTCATTATCTTCATCTGCAATAACTGCATATACGTGCCCTACATTGATATGCATATCAAATTAGATGAAATTAGTCAACATTACAAAAACACTACAAAGTAAGATGACATTACCTGGTTGAACTAGATGAAATTAGATGCATATACATGCCCTATATTACCTGGTTGAACTAAATCTGATATGTGGTCAAAGTCAGCTGATGATTCCATCTGTGTTAGTTCCAGTGCCGTCGGGGGTCAATACGTGTCAAGTGGGCTAAGATAACTTAACTGCCATTCGTCAACCCACTCCTTTGACTCGCACTCATCCCAGACTTGAATTGTACAGGAAGAACAAAAGCATGACATCTTTCGTGTATGGATACTCCATGAACCTGCAATTGAGCTTTTGAAAGAGTGCATCTCATTTGATCCTGTCAGTGTACAACAGTCCTCATATGGTGCAATGTTAGTATCATCTATCAACCAAAAAAATCTATGAACTGAAGACTTACCTTCATTACCTAGACCCATGGAAGCATTACACCACTCGACAAAAGATTTTGCATCTATCAACTTTGCATTGTCTTTATACTTTAACTCTTCTCGTGCTATGGCTCTTTTGATACATGCTCCTCCACCATCATGCTCCCCCTTTCCATGCCTGGCCTCACAAAAGTTCCACATATGCTGAATACTTGTAAAATTATGCCTCCTACTCAGCCAATAGAAATTCTGCGAGTTCTTGAATTGTGACGCACAGTTATCGGACCATATGATATGCTGACTGAATGATATGCCCCTTCTAGCCAAATCATTGTAGAACACCTGAACGCAACCTTGCACGAACTCCATAGAATGCGTGCGAGAATCACTAATATAGAAATTATACTCCCTTATTATCTTCTTGTCATCCTCTGTACTATCATTCGCATGAATGAATGCGATGTGCACAAATATAGAAATCTGTGTGGAGTTGTAATATTGTGATTGCACCTCACGCTGTGGCTGTAGACTGTAGTTCTTTGCAAAGTCGATGACTGAAACAATGCTACCAGCCGGAAATGTGTCCTTGCATAACTTGAATTTCAAGTCCAACTATCGAGCTCTATGGGCATGTCTTGCATACTCATACACTATGCTGTCACGAAATATAGGCATAAACTGATACACTGGAATCTTTTCAATAACCAATTCACACCTCTTTGCTTCTTTACCATCTTTTGTATTGTATGCCACTGTTTTATACTTGCCAAACTCTACTAGTTCGTTTCCAACCGTATGTGTTATTTCCATATGTTCACATATTGGCAAATGTTGCAAGCCAACGCAACGATGACATGTGTCATCCAAGCATAATTTCTTGTAGAATATTTGACCTTCCTCTCTTTCACAGAAAATTCTTGATATGAAGTCTCTTGAAGATGTTGGTGGGGCACATATGGCACAACCCTGCAAATCATTGTTAGTATGCATATCTAAACATATAGACCTATAAGCGCCAAAATGGTTAGAAAATTCAATATGTAATCTACAACAACAAGTAGTGCGTGTGTGATTTATCTTAACATAGAAAGGTTTTAGCATTTCAAAATATCTTTGACAAATTTTAATTTGAGGATACTTCTCTAGAAATTTACCATAAAACTGTGTTTGAGTCTCATCCAAAAAATGCTTTGGACGTGGCTCGCGGTTCTGACTACCGATTCTCCTTCTTACCACATCCCTTTGATTCAAAGATACCCTTATGTAATTCTTCCAAAAGTCTTCAATTAGTGATTTCAATGCTTCAACAATTGGTTTATCTTTTCGTGGTAGTCTCCCTGAGAACGCCCATAAATCATTGGCTTTAGTGTCCTTAATTCTTTGGCGTCTTCCAACGGATCTTGATAAAGTTTTCCTATTAATTCTCAATTCTTGACTCATTTTTCTAATGAGACGAGCTTTCCTTGTTTGACTACTTACTATAGTCGATGTAATCACATGCCGTGTTACATTACTATCTTTTGTGCATGATGTGTTACCCACACTCTCATACGCACTCATTAGAATCTTGACAATAGATTTTTTACTTGAAGCCTCTGATGTTCTCAACCCAAGAATCTTCATGATAGACCTATACTTTATACTTCGCATCATTTCAACAAATAGTTGACATCTTGCAATCTCATTTAACTTTTCAAAGAACAATCTCCAAATCTTATTAGCATATCTTCTACAAGTGTGTTTTGGAATCTTACCTTCCATTGGCTGCAAAATATTCTCATCAATATCAATCAAATACTTTGGCTTTCTATGCAAAATTCTAGGTGGTGTTAAGTTAGGTAAATTCATCTCAACATTATGAATTTCATCAATATTTAAATGAGATGGGTTAGATGGCATACCTTTGATCGAAGATGGAATAGATGACATACCTTAAGGTTGAGGTGGGAACGATGGCGTACCTCCTTCATCACATGTGAGTGATGATGTACTCTCAACTTGAGATGTGGTAGATGGTGTCCCTACATGTTGACTTGCGGTAGAGGATGTGTCTCCAACTATGGTATTCAAATCTCTCGTACCACAAAGTTTTTGCATTCGTTCTCTTTGTGTCGCCAATACCATATCTCTTTGTGATGGTTGTGGTTCCTCTTCAATTGGTATGTCTTCATTTATCGTGTCCAATTTCCTCTTCTCACAAAGTTCCCCCATAGCCACTTCTTTCTTTGCATTCTTAACTTCTATCTCTTCTTGTGTTGGTTTAATTCTTGATCGTTTCCTCGGCATGACGGAGAATTTGTCTGTAGCATGATAAAGAGACCAATATTAGTTCCTAAGAAATGTTCATACAAGATAATAGTGGGATTGTATTTTTATTATATTGTAAGGATTTATTCTTGTATAGTTTGACATCATGGTATGTTAAGATCTGTTTATTACACATAATTATTAAAGAGCCCAAGTGTAGAAAATATACATGGCATCATGTGAGATTGTAGGCTGCTTTCTTGATTGGGAATGTGTCTATTTTAAACATGTACGATAAAGCATGATAAAGTAATTCAATCTGAAATAAGGAAAATGTAAAGAACATGCATGTAAAGACTTGACATACCTAAAAAACGAAGATTTGAATGGAGAGAGTACCCAATTATGTAGTGTTTTTTTCTTCTTGCATAAAACTCCTCAACAATTTGAGTTTTTCACCACTTGCTTCCTTTTCAATGTTAAATTGAATAACACTCAAATATAATTACTAAAAATAATACTATTAACCAATCTATAATGTTAAATTCCTAAAATTGAATCACAATTAACATTGCAACACTACAAAAATTGAAACTTGAATAGATATATATCAAACTTGGTGTGAAAACTACGTTATTTCCTCCTTCTCAAGTTGGCAAAGCAGAAAAGGTGGTGGAAAGATCATGCAAAGGTGGTACAATGTGTCAAATGTGCATGTGAACTTCCCAACAGTATGAAAGCACTTCTTTTTTGTCAGAGGACGCGTAAAATTAGTAAGAAAACAAAGCATGTGGGCCTGGATCACGGGGGTCAACACTTTTTTACCGTTTCAATAGCAAGACAAAATGCGAGCGCATTATAACGCGCTCGCATTTTGTCTTGCTATAGATTGATCACATCCTTTGCATTGATCACATCTCTTTCCAAACCTTCCCCTTCAGACTTGAATGACCACAAGGTTTTTGAGTGAGAACTTTTCCTGTTTCTTGCAAGAGCTTGCCAGATGCTCCACCATATGATAGGCATAACAATGAAGGGGCAAGCCCTCATAATCAAGTTCTTGATAGAAAATGCCCATCGAGGAAGAAAGACAGATCTTCTTTGGAAGCAGAAGTTCTAGTTTGTGACAAATCCTTATCCAAGCATAAATAGCAGGGGTTCTGTCAAGCGATTTCCAATCCACTTCCACAAAGTCTCCTGAAGACTTCCTGATTGATTCCAAAACATCCACACCCCAAAACTGGAGAGGCAATCAATTAAATCAAACCCATAAATCTACATTTGACGAAAGAAACCCTCAACACTATACCTTAAACCCTAATCCCTCAACGCTAAACCTTATCCCTAAACCCTAATCCCTCAACCCTCAACCCTAATCCATCATCCCTCAACTCTAATCCCTCATTCCTAAACCCTAAATGCTATCCCTATTCCTAAACCACTCTGATCAAACTCGATACTATACCTTAAACCCTAATCCCTCTACCCTCAACACTCTTATTTAACCCTAATCCCTTGACCATTAACCCTATCCCTCAACCTCAACCCTCAAGCCTCAACTCTCAACATTAAACCCTAATTCATCAACCCTAAACCCTAATCCCTCAAACCTAAACCCTATCCCTAAACCATCAACCCCCAACACTATACCTTAAACCCTAATCCCTATCCCTCAACCCTTAACCCTTAAAACTTAAACCCCATCCCTACACCCTCAACACTTGACACTATATCTTAAGCCTTAAACCCTCATCCCTAAAGCCTCAACCCTCAATCCTTAAACCTTCAACCCTAAACCCTATCCCTAATCCCTCTACCGTCGACACTCTAACCCTAACCTCAACATTAAATGCTAATCCGTCAACCCTAAACCCTATCCCTAAACCCTCAACCCTCAACACTATACCTTAAACCCTAATCCCTCAACCCTCAACCCTAAACCTTATCCCTAAACCCTAATCCCTCAACTCTCAACCCTAATCCATCATCCCTCAACTCTAATCCCTCATCCCTAAACCCTAAATGCTATCCCTATTCCTAAACCCTTAACAGACTCGATACTATACCTTAAACCCTAATCCCTTATCCCTAAACCCTCCAACCCTATCCTTAATCCTTATACCCTCCACACTCTACTTTAACCCTAATCCCTAAACCCTTAACCCTCGAACCTCAAACCTCAACATCAAACCCTAATCCCTCAACCCTTAACTCTAATCCCTCGACCCTCAACCCTATACCTAAACCCTCGACCCTCAAACCTCAACCCTCGATGTCAAACCCTAATCCCTCGACCCTCAACCCTATCCCTAAACCCTAAACCCTCAACCCTCAATGTCAAATCCTAATCCCTCAACCCTTCACTCTAATCCCTCAACCCCAAACCCGATCCCTAAACCCTCAACACTATACCTTAAACCCTAATCCCTCAACCCTCAACCCTAAACCTTATCCCTAAACTGTAATCCCTCAACCCTCAACCCTAATCCGTCATCCCTCAACTCTAATCCCTCATCTGTAAACCCTAAATGCTATCCCTATTCCTAAACCCTCAACAGACTCAATACTATACCTTAAACCCTAATCCCTTATCCCTAAAACCTCCAACCCTATCCCTAATCCTTATACCCTCCACACTCTACTTTAACCCTAATCCCTCGACCCTCAACCCTATCCCTAAACCCTTGATCCTTGAACCTCAACCCTCAACCCTCAACGTCAAACCCTAATCCCTCTACCCTTAACTCTAATCACTCGACCCTCAACCCTATCCCTAAACCCTCAACCCTCAACGTCAAATCCTAATCCCTCAACCCTTCACTCTAATCCCTCATCCCTAAACCTTAAATGCTATCCCTATTCCTAGACCCTCAACGGGCTCGATACTATACTTTAAACCCTAATCCCTCTACCCTCGACACTCTTATTTAACCCTAATCCCTTGACTATTAACCCTATCCCTCAACCTCAACCCTCAACCCTCAACCCTCAACTCTCAACATTAAACCCTAATTCATCAACCCTAAACCCTAATCCCTCAAACCTAAACCCTATCCCTAAACCATCAACCCTCAACACTATACCTTAAACCTTAATCCCTATCCCTCAACTCTTAACCCTTAAAACTTAAACTCTATCCCTACACCCTCAACACTTGACACTATATCTTAAGCCTTAAACCCTCATCCCTAAAGCCTCAACCCTCAATCCTTAAACCTTCAACCCTAAACCCTATCCCTAATCCCTCTACCCTCGACATTAAATGCTAATCCGTCAACTCTAAACCCTAATCCGTCAACCCTAAACCCTATCCGTCAACCCTCAACCCTCAACACTATACCTTAAACCCTAATCCCTCAACCCTCAACCCTAATCCATCATCCCTCAACTCTAATCCCTCATCCCTAAACCCTAAATGCTATCCCTATTCCTAAACCCTCAACAAACTCGATACTATACTTTAAACCCTAATCCCTTATCCCTAAACCCTCCAACCCTATCCCTAATCCTTACACCCTCCACATTCTAATTTAACCCTAATCCCTCGACCCTCAACCCTATCCCTAAACCCTAAACCCTCAACCCTCAACGTCAAATCCTAATCCCTCAACCCTAAACTCTATCCCTAAACCCTCAACACTATACCTTAAACCCTGATCCCTCAACCCTAACCCTAAACCTTATCCCTAAACCCTAATCCCTCAACCCTAATTTGTCATCCGTCATTCCTCAACTCTAATCCCTCGTCCCTAAACCCTAAATGCTATCCTTATTCCTAGACCCTCAACAGGCTCGATACTATACCTTAAACCCTAATCCCTTATCCCTAAACCCTCCAACCCTAATCCCTCGACCCTCAACCCTATCCCGAAACCCTTAACCCTCGAACCTCAATGTACTCAACCCTTAACATCAAACCCTAATCCCTCAACCCTTAACTCTGATCCCTCGACCCTTAACCCAACTTGAACCCTAAAACCTATCCCTACACGCTCGACACTCGACACTATATCTTAAACCCTAATCCCTTAACCCTCATCCCTAAAGCCTCAACCCTAAATCATTAAACCTTCAACCCTAAACCCTATCCCTAATCCCTCTACCCTTGACACTCTACCTTAAACCTAATCCCTCGACCCTTAACCCTAAACGCTATCCCTAAAGCCTCAACCCTAAACCCTAAACCCTAATCCCTAATCCCTCTACCCTCAACACTCTACCTTAAACCTAATCCCTCGACCCTTAACCCTAAACGCTATCCCTAAAGCCTCAAAACCATGAAATGAATAAACGATAGCACAAAACCATAGCACAAAAACCATGAAATGAATAAATGATCAAACTATAATCCAAAGAAGGTCGAATGCAGTTAACCTTGGATCGTTGTTAGAAAGGCTGAATGGGGAATAAACTTGAATGTTGGTTTTAAAGTTGAAGCTAAACATAAGATTTAGACTGATACAGATGTTACAAAGTTCACTCATATCCAAGATTAGATAAGGCAAAGCGAAGGATAGTTATGGTGCGTATACAAAGGAAAATTTGGTGCAGATGGAATAGAAGAAAGTTGGCGCCGATGTCCTTACTATCACTGTGATTATAACATATAAAACTCAAAACAAGAATAATAATTGATACTCCTACAATAGGCAGGCCACCAATGTACAAAAAGGGTTGCTCATAAGGCAAAAAAAGTCGATTCATTGGTATATATAGGAATGATTTCTCCTGAAGGTAGAGGCTCATAATATAGTTTAAAGGCTGATAGAAAGATAAAGAATCGCTGATTTAGACATAGTACAAAATGAAACTAATCTGCAGACTGAAGAGAATAGGTGTAGCACAGGTTGATTAAGAATCATTTACTCCATGATTTGTAAGCACAAGGTCATTGAACATGTATAAATTAAATTGCTTGGCCGAATATGAACATTGTACAAGATAAAACATTTAAAGGTTGATGAATTAGTTCCTCAGGTCGTTTGAAATGCATAAGCCGTTTGAGACAAGTAAAGGAAATTTAAAGATATAGACCAAAGATATAGGTCAACAATAGTTCATGCATGTCCTTTGATTCACAAGATTCACACCCTTAGTGGAATACATGTAACTCTGATTTGCTAATCGATCCTCTAGTCTCGCATCGCAGCTCGTCTCCAAATTTTCTCCTCATAAATCTTCTTCCTCCCTTCAATGCATGTGTACCCTCCTTTTAAGAATTTTTTTTGTTTTTATTTTTACTTGTTTCTATCTTTTCATCTTTTTGTCTTTTTTGATTTTTTTTGTTTTCTTTCTATCTTTTTTGTTTTCATTCTATCTTTTAAAGCTTGTTATCCTCTTTAGAAAGAAAAGAACAACTCATTTTACATCGATATGAATATATATATTAATGATAAAATATATTTTAATTTTATTTAATTTTTAATTTAGCACTTGGATATTTTCATAGAAAATAAGTAAATAAAATTAAAAAGAAAAACTATTATATTTATGTATTAAACTTTTAAGTAAAAGAGAATACATAATTCTAATTTTGCCTATTTCAAAGAGAAGACAATGAGAACATAATAAGCAAATCATTTAATTGCACATCTAACATAATTAATCAATTAATTCTATCAACCATACTACCATTCTATGAAAACTCAATAGAGATCATTCCAAGAGATGTTAAAATGTAATGCAATATGAGCTACATGCTTGTGTGTTCAAGCATCGAGATTCTCTCCATCCCATTTCTTGCCAGGCGGTTAGGTCACCTCTGTTTGACACATACTTGCATTAATTCAATCTCAACTTTCTC